>JAOXNG010000042.1:21644930-21654961 GCA_028566535.1 Scolopax minor | reverse complement strand
CCTGCCAAGTCATAGGACTGTCTGAACAGCAGTCTCCTCAAATCTCTGGGTTAGTTGTATCAGTAACCTTGACTGAGCATTTTAGAGATCTTTTTCCTTTTTTTTTTCTAGGTTATGTTTCATTTCTGAATGGGTTGCCAGCTATTTCCTACAAATAAATAGGCAGCATATTATTCTCTTTTGTGATACTTACCTGCATTCATAATGTTTGTAATTCAGTTGTGGTGTTGAGACCATCCTGGTTAATATCTGACAGCATAGCTTGCTAATTGGAATTTTGGGAAATGCTGTTTTTCAAGTTGCTGCCGTGTTGTCCTGTACTGAGTGCTAGTGTGTATGTAACTACATAATATACTTGTAGCTTAAATAAAGACTTTCTGCTGCAGCAAAAATGAAACTTGTTTTATAAAAGGGGAGGTGGGTAGTCTGTGTAGAACATAAGTTTCTTCTTGGCCCTCCAGAAACTAAATCAGTTTTATTCAGGCTGCTTGGAGAGCTCTTGTACAAAGATAATAATTTTTCATTTAAAAATTTGGTTTAGACTGTCATGAGTAGGTTGTTTAGTTGATGCTTCAGTGGGATGCCCGTGGGGCTCCATGCCTTCTGTGCTGCTGTATTTTGTTACTTTACTGTAAGGGAGTGACTCTTGACAATCCAGGGACAGTGCAAGTGGTTTTTGGAAATAAACATACTTGGAATATATCAATACAAGAGCTTTGATCATTGGCATGTTTTTTACATACCTGTAGGGTAATTAATGGGGCCTAACATACCACTACACTAAGGAAATAGTATTTTGAAAGCAGTATTTTCAGTGAACAGAACAATAAAGTTATTTGGCTGTGCAGCTGCTACTGATACCCTTTCTGTGTTCTGCATTTGTGACTTAGACCCTTCAAAAGGAGGACTAACGCTGGTCTTTGTGGCCTTTTGAAAAAGTCATTTGCTGCTCCTTAAGTCCTTGTAAACTCCTTCCAATTTCGGAAGATTGTTGGTTAATGATAGCTGATCAAGCATATTTTCAGCACAGGCTTGTGCCAGAATTAGTTGGTAAGTGGCAGTTGTAAACTTCAGGCCGAAAGCGAATTCACTGCCTGTTCCAAGGCAGTGTCGGTCAAAAATAGAGCAATGCTTTTATGCACGTAACAGCTGCTTACACTTGAAGGCTTTCTTGTTCTTTGGTATTTAACTTAAACTACTTGTGGTCTGGTCTGAGAGACTGAGTGAGGAAAAACTCCTGTCGGCTCTGCTCGGCGTAGAGTGGATGTGGTAATGCACGGGGTGCAGATCAGGGATGGGCTGCTCTAGTGGGATGTATTGATGGCAAACAATGGTTTTAGTTTAATTGGTTTTGCAGTTGACCATCACTATAGACAATGATTGTTTTTCTCCATCAACTTGAGGAGAAAAATAATCTTGATTTTAAGAACAATGTGTGTATGCATGCTAAATACTATATATCAGTAAAAAGCACAAGTTCTATGTGGTCACTGCATTCACCGGGGGTGAAACCAGTTGAATCATATGTATACACCAGTTAAATCGTATGTATGTGTTTTGTAGTACAGTACTATAAATGGAGGAGATGGAGGATATGTTGCTATTAGCACTAAACCAGATGAATAATTCTTCTGAGGGTCTGGAATATCAATGATCCAATAGAAAATGTGTCAGCTGAGATGAGTCATGTGTTAGCCTCATTCAGTGACTAAGAAATGGAGCAGCCATCGATGTCCAAGCTGAGTCACAGCTGCTGCATATTTCTTGAAACAATTTTTGATTGATAATGATAGAGCAGTTGCAATTGCTGTATTTGTTTGTATTGTAATTTGCAGTCGGCAGAACACTTATCCATACAGTTGAAAAGATCAGAGAAGAGGACAAATCAAAGTGGTATTTCAGGTAGGAAGTGTGGAGAAGGAATGGTGTCCTGTAATTACCTCCTTGTATTTATCTTTTCTCTAATTATTTCTTCCTTGTGCTGCTGTACATGTGCATCATGGCGAATGAGGCAGAAGTGACCCTTCCGACTCTGTGACTGTGAGATAACAGCACTTTAAAAAAACTGGTAGTAAATAAAAGATATACACTGTCCGCTACATATTTAGTATCAGTTCTGTTCTTAAATGCAGTCTTGTTCATACACTGTGGGTGTATCTGGATAAAAAGTATGAGATCTGACAATTTTAAACCTTTCTGCTTGTTTTCTTTTGGTTTTAAAGACTGTGAGGCAATTGCTGGCTGGGGATAGGAGGAGGGATTTTAAGAATGTAAAACTCAGTGGTCCTCTTCTTTGCTGTGTCGTATTTCATTACCTTCAGAAATTAATTTCAGTGGAGTTTTACCATGAAATAAGACTGAGAGATCAAAAGCAACACCTCTCCAAACCAAAGTGTGAAGTTTGGTCTGCATGACTTGGTTCTCCTTGCTCTCTCCCACGTACGTAAAGATGTTCATCAAAAAATACCAAGTTGACCATTGCTGGTCTGATGGTGAAAGAAGTTTTGAACCACAGCTTTTTATCTTCTAGAACCACAGGACTATCTGCAGGACTTTCTGCACTTAACAAAAAAAAAAAGCAGGGAAACTAAACTACAGGTATAGAAAGTAATATTTAAGATCCTCAAAAATTATGTTAATACAGAGCATTGTGGACTTAGAAAGTCAGATTCAAAGATACTTCCATGTTTGATAAACTCTGCCTCCAGACATGCAGAGGTGATTCAGTGTATATTCACACCAATATCTGTGCCCTTTCACAGAAAGGGTCTTGCAGAACCCCTAAGGCAGTGTATGGATCTTAGTAATTCATACCCTTCCCTATCTTCATTTGCATCCAGCCCTTGATTTAAGATTCAAAGCACAGGACTGCAAGAAACTGTGTGCTTTCTGTCACTGAGTCACTTTCCATTTACACTTCTCCCTCTGCGTAAGCCCTTACTTAAAAGTTGAGAAGTCACTTTCTCTGATTGCACCATGGACCAGGCCACGCCGGCTTGTACTGATACAAGAAATAAATTGTGCTTCTTCTCTAAAGTCATCACTCTTCATGAGACATATTTTCTTGTGGTGCTCTGTGCAGCCAAGCTTCCCTTCTTCTGTGCCTGCTCTAGGTTGAATCTCAATTAAGGACTTGATAAAGTTGGGTATCTTAGAGGCAGTTTCTAGACATTCATCCTTGGGTCCTCTAGGTTATTCAAACGAAAAGAAAAATTCTGACTTTACCATACAAGATGATTGTACTTTTCAGGTACTATTAGTGTTGATAAGGCTTGTTCAAATTTGGAAGGTAAAATAAACCAACTTATTCCTGTCTTTACTTGAAAGTGGAACAGAATGGAAATAAGTGCATGTATGAGAATAGCAGGTATGGGACAACGCATAGATGTATAGAAGGTTAAAGATGAACTGAATGAAGAAGAAACTCTCTGGCAAGTGACTAGAAATCATTAGTAATGCTGATCAACACTCTGTATTCCAGGTAGTAATTAAAATGATAAAAACATGTGACTTAGATATTATGTACCTTGTGCAGTGTTTTTTTTCTCCTTATCACACCCATTCTATGATAAGAGATGAGCTCTGTTTTAATTAATATTGCTGCCTTTTATTGAGGATGAAGACAGAGGGAGAAGAAATGGAACTAGAACGGAATCGAATTGCTGGTATTATGTCGTTACGAGTATGTGTCCTTTCAAAAATTGCCTGACAAGTTATTTTGTAGGAGTGAGGGTTTCTAAATAGAGCTGCACTAATGTATTTAGAATGACATCCTTATCAAATAGCTGTGATCTTTGCCATGTACATCTGTCTCTTGTTGCCTACTTGTTATGGTATCATAGTACGTGTTCTGGTGCAGGTTTACGTATCACAATTCTGTCCCCTGCTGCCCTTTCTTGCAGGAAAAAAAGCTAACTTTTAAAAAAATGCTTACTCAATGGAAGGATGTTCAAAGATCATCACTGATGTTAATATCCACAGACAATGGTTGCCACTGTGTATGTTGTGGAGTTTCGGGGTTTGTGGTGGTTTCCCCCCTGGATGCTGACTGTCTGGGAGATGTTTTGTTACTTGGAATTTCTCTCTCATTCTCAACATTACAGTGGTGATGTACAATGAGTAGAAGGTGGTCATAGCCACTGGATAAGAAGTGACTTCTCCAAAATAATTTCACAGCTCCCAGCTTAATTATGCCAAACCCCTCCTAACCTTCCACATGGTTAATGTTATGAGCATTATGTATGAGCATGTTGGGGTTTTTTTTCTGTTTATTTTTAATTTTCCTCCTGAATTTGTCAAGCTAGATTGTCAAAGTCATGTTTTTCAAAAGTAATATATAATCTTGCTTTTACAGAGCTAAAAGTTGTGGGTTCAGGTTGCTTTTAAACCTTCCATCACAATTACAAATATGTAACTCTGGTGGAATTTCTTTCCCCCCCACCAAGTGCCCTACATCTGATGAATGCTGTCTTGTCTTCATGCTTACACTGTGCATCTACTCTGTCTTTTTGTTTGTTGGGTCTGTTCAAGCTGTTTGTGTCTCGATTAGTATCTGACTAAAGCTCCATCTTATAAATAGTTGTGCACATGGGTAATTTTATGTATCCAAGCAGTTGCTGGTATCAAATGCATGAGTAGGACTGGCTGTGCAGAGCTTCATAGTCGGGGGAGTTAGTATGCAGCAGTTTCAGCTAACAATAAATACAAGGCTGTGTTTTGGAACAATGGATTAATGCTGAAAAAAATTTTAGCTAGTTAAGAGTTTCAGAAGTTTTAACTATGTATGGTGTTTGTGCCAGCGATTGGTATATGCACATAGTTGATAAATGGTACCTTTTTTGGTTGAGTTTTTTGTGGCTGCCTAGAAAACAAGAAAATTTTACTTGACAGAATTAGTTAGCATTGAAAAGACAAAGCAAAGATGCTTCAAGATTTTTTGCAAAACTGAGGCTACAGGGAAGACTTTTTTTTTTTTTTTTTTTTTTTTTTCAAGTGTGCAGCATTATGCCCGTTAGAACAGAGCTTCAAAAAACAGTGGTCATGCATCTAGGCAAAATGGGACAATTACTGAAGAAAGGGTCGAAACAAAAGAACGTTGGCTAAGTTCAGTGAGCCACACCTGGTAACTCTGTAATACTTAACAGTATATAGTTAGCAGAGTTCCCTACTGACTAAACCATAAAAGTTTGAAGCCACCTGGCTGAAATCTGCTTTGTAAGCCTGAGAACAGCAGTCAGTTTATGGCTTTTTATCCTAAGAGAATTCTCTTCCCTTTATATGTTGTTCTCTCTATACCATCCTCAAAAGATTTAACAGAATTGCTTTGTGACTGGCATGTAAAGAGGACAACTTGGAAACAATGTACTGTACAGATTCCAGTGTGGACTGCACAGAAGCTTTGAAATAGAACCAAGACTTTGCTTCCTAGCTACAAAAGTGTAGCTGTAAATCTGGACTTGGTTCACAGAAATCAGTTACGTTTCTTTCCCTGCTATGAAAGGGCAACAGCATACGGAGGCTGAAATCTAGTGGTGGAGTATTGCCAAAAAAGGCCTTGCTCAGGAAAAGCAAATAGAAGCCTTCTAGTAGCAAAGCTCCTGGTAGGCAAAAATAGGGTATTACCTCTACAACTGAAAATAATAGAGAATGACAAAACACGGAAAATATTTGCATCTGAAGTTGTTGCCTCTCAAAAGGGAAGCATCCGTTCATGTGTAGAAAAGCAGCAGACCAGAATCTTCCTCTTATAGCCTTTTGTTAGAAATGGAAAACTGGATTATTTTAGTCCTAAATGAAACAGATGTTCCTCTTTTTGTATTTCTTTTTGGGTTTTTTGTGTTTTATTTAGTGTGCAGTCAAGAAGTAAATGGCAGCTTCAGTTCACTTACTGTTTCCAACTCTTTGAGGTTTGGTTTTTTGTTTTGTTTTGGGTTTTTTTATAGCAGGTTTGTGCAGATATATCTGAATTAGTCTTAATAATTAAACTTAGGTAGTTTACTACTTAGGTAGTACACTGCTGCAGTAGTTCAAACATATCCTTTAAAAACTTTTCTAGAATTTTTTGTTTTGCCTCTAGTGAAGGTATCTCTTGTTGATGGAGGTTACTTCTATATCCTCTGCTAGAGGTTTCTGTCTTTCTTTCCCCCTCATTTGTAGTTTATTTATGCCATACAGCTTGGCCTGATGTCCCATATCATGTATGTCTTCCATCCATCTCCATCTGGCACTCCCTTTCCTTCCCACACCTAATTGGTGCTTTATTCAGATCATTTAAATCTTTAATCATCTTTTCCCTTTAAGTTGTGAAAGATGACAGAAATACTGTTCATGAGAGCACTTGGAGAGGTTGTCTAGTCTACACTTCGCCTCAAAGCAAGATAATCTCTATCACTAGATGAAGTCAGCTATAGCTTTTCTTACCTAAATTTGGAAGGATGATGGAGATCCCTGGCTAATCTAGGTACCTTGTTGTAGTATTGCACTAGCATCCTAGAAGATGATATTTTTCCTAAAGATATTCTCTTTGTCTACTTGAGATTGAGTGTATTTATCAAAATCTTACATGACTTCTTCCCTGAAATATTATAACCTGGCCTAAATTAACTATTTAGCCAGAGCGAAAGAGATTTTGAGTAGTTTAAAAAAAAAAAAAAAAAGAAAAACAAACCCAATTTTTCCAATATAAAATACAGCATAGCCTCAATTATCTGAATGATAAAGAAACAGTGATAGTGGTGTGCTCAAATAATCGAGGGAATTTTCAGTGTAATTAATAAATGACAAGGGACATAACCCTATTTCAGATGACTGACATTATACTCCTGCATGAGAAAAGAATCTTGTTTCTTCATTGTAATGTACTGGCACATGAAACTTCTTACAGATAAAGAGGTTCTCTGTGTAGAAGTTCCTGTCTTCAAAGCAGTTTGTTTTGTGAGGCAAGTAACTGGAAATGAATTAGGAAAGCAAGAGATTGAATATTATGTTTCATCAAACATACACAATAAAAACAAAGAATTGAATCTTCTAGAGATTTTTATGCCTTTATAATTTTTTAAAGATTTGCATAATAAAGGATTTTTGAAGAGTTGCCATACTGGCAGAATTGGCAAATTAAACTTCTAAGTCCAAAATTGTATTATTCTCATTTTGTGATTTAATGCATTCTGTTGGAGTTAAGCCATTTATGTGGTATCTGTTCAGCTTCCACAATTACTCAGTCTTGTTACCAGAAGGATGCCAATTCATTCATTAAGCCTCATGTGTTTTTGAAATGGATGCTTGTTTTCTAGAAGCTGGACAGATGACCTGCTCATTTCACATAAATTACAGTGCTAAGTGAAAGCGACTTGCATTTACTATGGACCTGCTTGGGATTCTAGCCAATAACCACGTAAGAAAAAGCTCTGTTATCCCACACCAATTTTTGAAGCTGCTCCTCTCTAGAGGTGAAACATTTTTAAGCACTCATTCAAGAAATAATTTAATTGATCTTTTGGCTTCTATTATTCCCTTTCCTCAGGAGCCAATGACTGAAATTGACTCTATTCCCATTTCTGCCACCTTGCTTTTATGTTGCATGCATAGAAACTTGTCAGCCACCAGGTTAAATTAGTGTAAATCTATCTGGGCTTAAATTAGCCCAGCACTGTCAAAAGTGAAGACAGATCTTGACATTTTAGTCTGTCTAGTCATATAAAAAAAGAAGTAAAATGAAGAGTTGATGATTTCAAAATGCAGTGGTTAAGCTGAAAATGTTGCATATGACCAAACTCCTTATTAGAACTTTTTATGAAACTGTTTTAGTAGTTGCTATTTGTTTTTATTATTTACACTTAAAATCATTTTCCTCCACTGGATTTGAAGTTGACTTTTAAATTTAATTGTTTGAAGCTTTAAAATACTGCTCTTCCCCTGCTCCCCCACCTTGGATTATTGAGAAATAAATCTGATGTAGTACCTGAGATTTGAGTGTAACCTATAAACTTCAGAAAGTGATTTTGCTTCAGGAGACTGCTTGCATTCCTAGTTTACTTGTTTTGTTCATGCTTTTTTGTTTTTGTCTTTTTTTGGTTTTACTTGGAAACATTAAAAACAAAGGAAATATGTTGCTGTGTTTCAGAGCTTTCTCTAACTGCTGTTTAATTTCTCATACCTACTTAAAAATTTCTTTTTGACTTCTAAAGTTTATGGTAGATAATCTGAATTACAGTGGGCTTTATTTGATGATCAAAATCTGTTTGAATCCCTTGGTAGGTAGTCCTTTCCTTTACATATCAGAAAAGTGCTTCAGGGGAGATCTATGCTTAGCAACTTAATTCAGTAAATAATTCTTTCCACCTGAAATTTCAAGCATATTTTTACAAGGAGGAGATAGCATCTATATTGCAGTTTGGCCTAGACACCAGAGTTAATATCTTTATTTTACTCCGCAGTAATACAGTGGCTCTTAGCCTTCCCTCTTTGTGAGATGTTATAATTGTGTTTCTTTGGAACATAGCACTCAAAATATTCAGTGCCAATAGTTTAGTTTCAAATCCCAGGGAACTGTAATATGCTATGATGACTTGAGATTTGGATTTGAAACTCTAGCCTTTAACACATAAAATAATTGTTAACTCCTTTGTGCCAGGACTGAGTTTGTTTGGTCTGTGCTTGGTTTTGTAGTCCAAAATAACAGATACAAATGTTCCCTTATAAGAAAACTTTCACATGACATAACTGTGCTCCATTTAAAATTTTATTATTAGTTTTTTTTTATTCTTAAAGATTTTGAAGACAGATACTTATTTATGGGTAAAACTGTTCAAGTACTAATTTTGACTAGCAACACTATCTGTTGAGTGTTTTATTGTCTCGGTTTAACTAGTCTAGTTACATTAATGATATCAAAATAAGCATGGGTAAAAATAGAAGAGCTTACTGCTATGTAGAAAATGTATTTTTTTAATTGAAATTTGTCAAATCTTCTTAGTTCAGGAGACTTCTGTTTTTCATTTGTCATAGGATCAAAATCCTAATTCTGAAATGAGAAATATCCAGCATTAGAGTGGGAGTAAAGATCATTAAAAATCTGTTCTTATTTTGGTGCCTTTATCAAGTGAGCTCCATCAGATATCTGGGACCCTGTTGTACTTACACAGCCCTTAGCTTATAAAAGACTCTCCTTGGCCCAGAGAACTAATCCTAGCCATAGAAAGGCACCAAGCAAGCATAATGGTGCTTGGTGGAAAATGGAACACAAGGTGTGATTTTGAAAGTACTTTTACTAAGTCACAGTGTTTTCTTTCCTGTGAGAACAGTTAACAATATTGTATAGTCCCCATTCAGAAGTTTAGAATATAATAATATAATAATTTCCAAAATCTTTATAATTTTCAAAAGTAAAAAGCAGAGGGATTTGCCTGAATTTTTTTTTTCCTATCCCATTAAGGCAACTTCAGTAGTATGCTCCCCCAAATGAGAAATGTTCTTCTAATTTCTAGTCTTAATGGATTTGTCTGGTGTCATGCAATAATCACTGGTCCTGATGTGTGAAGTGACTGGCCTTTGACAAGCAATATTGCCCTGGACATAACTTGACAATACAAGCCTGGCTTCTTTGTACTGTTCTTTTGGTAAAGCTGGAGTTCTGAAGACCTTGACTGTGCATCCCTAAGTATAGGTGCTGCCCCTACTCGAGAAGGGTTAGACAGAATGGTCCTTATGGGGACACCACAGTTCCAACAGTGATTAAAAAGTATGTTATAGAAACAAGCCCTTCTAAATGATCTTGCTAAGCCCTCCACAGAATGCTTTCATTCATTCAAGGTTGACTGCTGTAGAAGGAGCAGGAATACTTCCAGCTTCTCACGAATGTTAAAGTATAGGTTAAGTCTGTTGAATTCTCAGCTGAAGTAACCAAGCAACATGTAGAAGAAAGTAATGTGTATCAATTGGCCTTGTCTGTCAACCTGTTGCCCTTCATACAGCATGAAGCCACTCCAAAGACACTTCGCAGCGAAGACACTTGGCACTTATTATATCACAAA
>JAOXNG010000042.1:21597857-21623344 GCA_028566535.1 Scolopax minor | reverse complement strand
AATAAAACAAACAAGCTTTTGGGCTTTTTTTTTCACAGGTTATTTGCCACCAATACTGTCAAAGCAGCTGAATCGTACAATGGGTAATAGAATGTTTCAAATAAAGAACATCCTGAAAACTGTATGCAAATTATACTGGCATTTTATAAGTTTGTTGGATTTTTTCTATTAGCACACTGAGGAGAGAGAAGAAGGAATGGACGTAGAGGAAGGTGAAATGGGAGATGATGAAGCACCAACAAGTTGGTGAGCTTATAGCAATTCTGAAAGTTGAAACAAATTTTTTTTAAAGTGAAAGAAAAGAGCTGTTTGGGAAATACCATTAAAGTTGTACTCATAATTCTACTTATCTCCTGTCCTTTCAAGTTAAGTTAAAATCTACCAGTTTCTTAATCTGTGTAAGTGCAGGTGCCTGGAAAATGAAAGAAATCTACAAATAATTTGAAAAAGTTGAATACCCTGGCTAAGAATTACTGTTATTCTTTCTTTCACAATTTCCCAATTGTCTTGACAAAACTTGTTCTGATAATACGTATTGAGGGATTCTAAGTACATGCTGTATATGCTTTTGGGAGTAAAAGCTGTGCTCCTCTTCATTCCCCACACAGTGAAAAACTCCAAAGATCCCTTTCTTTTACTATTTCTGTTTTTGTGGTGAGAAAGCAACAATAGGCTGGATGGAAAAGTCTTTAAGGGACAGATTCTGAATGACAGATTTTCTGTAAGGGCTTGCTATTGACTCATCATTTCACTTTCAAAATGAATGCTATTAACTGAGATTGCACATCCCAGAGTGGACTCAAATTTAATATATCACTATCAATATTTGTTTTTTTTTTTTTTCCCCTCCAGTTCCATTCCCATAGATTATAACCTGTATAGAAAATTCTGATCGCTTCAAGATTATTTTAGAAATCCTGTGCAGTGCTATGAGAAGGTCTCATGGAAAACTTTTCTTAAGGTAATCTGAGTTCATGCTTTCAACCATTCAGCCTAAGCAAAAATCACAGTTTACATGAGCAGAAGAGTGATTGCATAAGCATAGAACAGTTCAGCCACTGATGCTATTGAAAAAGTAATAGCGCGTGAGGAAGTGCTTTTTGCTGTTTTCTAAAGTGAGCCTTTGATGGTACTCAGGACATCAAGATGTACAGTAAATCCCCCAATTGCAGAAAGACTTCACGTTTTGTAACAATGTCAGAAATACCTTTTCTGTGATTTATCAGCTAAAAAACGCAGAATTTGTGGATTTGGGGTTATTTTCCACAACAAGAAAAATAGTTCTGCCTAATCCTAGATCTTACTTTTGAATAGTTGCATTGATCTCAGTGGGATCCTAAAGATAATAGGTTTCTAATGAAATAATTCTTTTTATAGAAGCAATGACTTGAATGTCCCCTTTGGCCAGCTATTTCAATTTTGCTTAGTATGAATGTTGAGGATGATTTGTTGCTAAGCTACCTGTTTAATCACAATTTGCCACTCACTGTTTATTTAATAGCAAGAAACCTTTTGGGGTTTTTTTCAATCTTCATTCTCTGTATTCTGGTAATAAGAGGTAACATCTGCTCAGACATTCTAACATAAATCTAGTGATTGAGTCTATATTCTCAGCTTTCAAAAAAACCCCAATCCAACAAACAGAAAAAAAACCCCAAGTTTAAGCCTTTCAGATGAAACTTTTGAGTTTTTCTTCATTGCAGCTTTAAGTGCTCTCAAAAATCAGTTCACTTCAAATTTAACTGTTGCTTACATACCTTTCTTTGCTAAGTTCTGAACAACTTAAATCCAGTTTGAATATAGCACTACCATCACCTTTTTTTTTTTCATAAGGTTGACACAACAAAGCAGATGTGCCCTGTTTGCAACCTGTAACATTGTTTTTCTTAGTATGTTTTAAATACTCCATGTTCTGAAATGATAAGTAACATTTTCACTGTCATATGTGGTGTTCAGAGATGCCCTACATATTAGTGGCAAACGGGTCTTGTTTCGACTGGCTGATAGTAAGTTTACAAGTGATTTTACTAGCTTTGCACTAAGTCTACTGTAGTTCTTCAGTTTTGAAGTTTTTCTACTACTTTCATGCAGTAAATAACTCTGTTTTATAGTACTCGGAAGAGGTTTTGGCTGTCTTTAAAAGTTACAAATTGGATGACACTCAGGCTTCCCGAAAAAAGTTGGAAGAACTAAAGACAGGAGGAGAACATGTATATTTTGCAAAGTTCCTAACCAGTGAAAAGGTATGTATTTTCTTTTCTCAGGATTACAGACTAGTTGAGTTTTGGAAGGACCTGTGTCTGTTTCAACTTCCTTGCTCAACTTCTCAGCTAGAGCAGCTTGAGCAGTGCTGTGTCCAGTTGGGTTTTGAATGTCTCCACAGATACAGACTCTCAGCTTCTCTGGGAATCCTGTCCCGTTGTGTGGGTTCTCTTTGTTAGTTGATGATTCAGAGACTTTTATTTCTGGAACAGGAGTCTGAAGTGAAGCTGATGTTTGTTTGTATTTGGTATATATTGTTATCTTTAGAAAGAGACGTTAACAGAGAGTAAATATTTAAAGATATGCTGCTTTTTTATTGCCTTTAGAATTACACTTTCAAAAATTGGCTGATGAGCTGTTAATTATATTTTCTGCCTCGTAATGGTCTTACTTAAAATTGCTTCTAAAAATATCTTGAGAAGTTTTAATTCTGTTAAGCAAACCCTTGTGTTATAGCCAGTAGTTTGTTGGAAAAGGGAGCAAGCTTTCCAAGTTACTGCAAAAATCATCACATTTTTAGTTTTTTTCCAAATTCTTGTTTGCATCAAAGTGAATGATGTAAAATCCAGCAGCATGAAACGAGTTAAAAAAAAAAGTAGGGATACACCACTTACTCTTACAGGCAGTTCCTCATGCTTTTAAAAAACATGTATTTTATTAGAAATTTTGATAACTGTCTTTCCTAAATGGCATCTTTCCTAGAGGGTAGTTTACTAGTCTTAGTACCTTATGGAATACTGTCCTCATAAATGATACTGAACAGAGGTTCTGTAATGACTTACCTTACTATAAAAATAGTTCCATCAAGTTTATCTGAAACTGTTTGTTAAATTATTTTTTTTTGCACTTACGCACATTTAGTGTCTTTAAAATGTTTAATTCTTTTTTTGTTTGGTTTTTTTTTGTTTAGCTGATGGATTTACAGCTGAGTGACAGCAACTTTCGCCGCCACATCTTGCTGCAGTACCTAATACTATTTCAGTATCTAAAGGGACAGGTCAAATTTAAAAGGTAACGTGGGAATATCTTGTGTTTTGGAGACAGGGAGCTAAGAACTTGGAGATAAAACAAAAAATTGTACATTTTCTGCTTGTTCTTGTGAAACTTGCAGAGCCTTGGATTGGTAAATACAGGGTGTGCCTGAAGTTATTTTACAGCCAAAAGCAGTTATTTTTACAGGAAAGAGAAGTTTTCATTCTTGCCTTTCTCCGCTCCTCTCTGCGTGATTCTCTGCCCACCATTATATTTGTCACACTGTTCATTAAACTTATTCAAATTTGGGCAGTTCACTAAACCAGCAAAAAAAAAAGTCTGCTCATCTTGGCAGAATTATTTTTCTGCCAAACTGGTGAGTCGAGTGGAGTCAGAGAGCAGTAGAGGCCCCCAAGGCTTGCTTAAGGCGAGTGCCAGCCATCCCTCTTTGGCAGCAGCAAGTTATTAGACCCATGCGAGCTCCTTCTATGTGGCATCATTTTGAATTTGTATTGACTCCACAATGTGTCATTGGTTGCTGCTTTATTTTTTCCATGGTGTGCTACAGATTCCTGTCTAAAATAGCAAGAAATAACAGTGGTGAATATTGCTCTTATAAATTATGGGACAGAACAAACCCCTGTCTTCTAATACTCTGTACTCTAACGTTATGCTGAAAATAACCCTGGCTCAGTTCATTTCTTGTGCCCTTGATCAAATGTGTGCATAGTGATTAACATTTAAGGCAGCTGTCTTTCATCTGCAATATACTGCTTTTTACAAACAGATCTCAAAGAACTTTGCAAACTAGATTAGGATCATTATCCTCATTCTAGAGATCATTTACCGCACAGCCAGGCTAATTCTGACCTCTCATGCATTTCTTCTCCAGTTTCCCTCGCCCCTGACCCACACACTAAGCAGCAGCACAAGTTTTTGCTGTGGAATTACAGGTTTCCCACATTGCTGATGTGGTATTTCTGTGGGGCATGCTATATTGTCAAAAGAGTGCTGTGAAGCCTCGTTTGCCCCTGGAACAACAAAGGCAATGAAAAGAGAAGCAAAAGGGAATGTTCAGAGCATGAACACCCCTTGCTGTACCCTCTCATCCCCTCTGCTCCTTCAGAGCCATCTATGCCAGGGACCTGGGGGAGGCAGGTCTCCTCAGATGAACAGAGCAGCCTGTGCCAGTCCTCCAGACCACACCTGTGATTGCTCACAAGTCAAAAAATGCCAACATCAGCCCAAGCTGCAAAGACATCTGGTGAGGAGGATAGTTGGCATAGTTCTCCTTCATACAGGCAAAGTGTGATCCTGCAGGACCAGCACCTTCACCTCCTGAGCTCAGTGTGTCAGCCTTGAGCCTGAAGGACAACATGCAATATGAGCAGAGGACACAGATCCTGAGATTATACCTGTTCCAACCTGGTCACGCATCTGTGCTTCACCTTCCACCATAGATCAACCCAAAGCCTGGGGAGATCCCTCAGCTCTGAAATACTAGCAAGACCCACAAACCACTCTCCATGCAGTTTTGTATCATCTTTCACTCAACTTGCTGGCATTGATTAAGCCTCATAAACTCCTCTGGGAGTTAAATAAATGTTGTTATACACACTTTATACCAGAGCTTACGTTAAGAGAGTTTTTCTAAGTGCTCATTCCTGCTGACCTAAGCAACAGCAGTTGGCATGAATATGCTGACAACCTGAAATGCTGCTTCTTGCAGGTAAACCTCCGTTTAGCTTTCCACTAAAGTAACCATGCACAGTGTGATTTAAATATGTTGTGTACTCAGAGGCATACATGAAATAAGACATGTCAACCAAATTCTTTCAGACTTTGTAAGACAGCCGATACACTTGCAAGTAAGGTAGACTTCAGATACAATATAACATCCACTTTAAATATCATTAAAACTGATCAATCCTGGTTTAGATTTTCCCACAAAGCCCCTTAAAACAGTCTGTTCCCAGTCAATTGAGCTGATGCTGTGCATTCTTATGGAGATGATCTAAGTTTAACTTCTGGATTAGTCTGCCCCTCTCAGAGATGGGGCTGCTGGAGTCCCTTATGCCTCTAAAACACAGGTGATATTTTTGGCACTGCTGCAAGACAGTCTGTCTACATTGCTGAACCTCCCATCCAGTCATGAAATGAAACATTTTCTTTCTCCCTTGAACATGGCAAGAGTTGCTGAGGTTTCAGTTCTGACTACTATGAAACTCATAATTTTGTCATTGGCTCTACTAGGACCAGGATTTCCCCTAGACCAAAGGTATTCCTCTGACATTCAGTGGGCCCTTGGGCATAGATAGACCACTTCTAAGACAGAATACAAAAAGCCAGTCTGTCATGCAAAGGCTTTAATTCTCTCTGCAGAGACCCTGGAAAACCATTACAGATCCATATTCAGAAAAATATTGAAGGCTATTTCCCTTAGCCATTGAGAAAACTAGGCTCAATAAAAAGCTGAAGTTATGTCAGCAGTGATGCACTCACTGAAGTTAGGGACTATATTGAGGTCTCTTGACAACATTAAAGGCCTGTTTCTTATTTGTGGGTGTCCCAACTTGTTGGACACTGCCTCTATGTTTAATGCACATACATCATCTGTGCATTGAACAGCCCATTACAGAGGGCAGGACTGGACCATCCTGCCAATTTCCACTCTGCTTATGTCCAAGATGCCACTCTCTCTTAATTTCTTTTTCTGCACTTGCCTTAACCTTAAAATGCCACGAGCTCTCTGCAGAGCTGTGGAGAGCTTAGGGATTTTGTCAGTGCTAGGACATGTAGAAAATCTTCCGCAACAGAATTAATAAGATTTGAGTGTAAACTCAGGTAGTTTAACTCCGAAACCTGGGTTTAACTCCAGAAAGCCAGAGCTGCTGTTTATTTTAGGCTTCAGGAACCTTCCACCATCAGAATTGGAGGCATGAGGCAGAAAAACACTCACAGGGCCTAAACAGAGAAGAACCCACAGAGCCATTTTACAAGTGCTCCTGCCACAACAACTAACCCCCCCAGATACAGCCATCTGCCTCTTTTTTCCTTTTCCCTTTGCTATACTTCCTCCCCCAGATGTTTTTCATCATCTAAGGTAGCAAGTCAGGCATTCGTGTAACTGATCCTAAGGAGTGTGCTGCATGTGATTAGCATCAAGTCACCAAAGAACAAAGAAATGCAATTAATCCCGTAACCTCAATATGAGTATGGTCGTTCTCACTTTATTTAAGTTTTCACAGAGTTTATATAGACAGACAAAGCAGAGCACGCACTAGCAAAAGCTATATGATTGGTCCCCGACTACTATACATGTGCTGTCCATGCATCTAAAGCCATTACATGATTTGTGCAGGGTTGCTGTGTGTGCGGAGCGGTCAGTCAGCAGCGGAGCGGTTGGTCAGCACATACTGATACCAGTTTGCTACTTTCTCAAAAGGCTGGATTGTTCACTCCAAGGAGATCATGGCCCTTCTCACATAGCCACTCTTCCACAACATACAGTCCTTTTTAAATTTTTTTTTATTCAGTACATTTTATATAAAAGGCATTGAAACACTATAGAACAACCTGTGTTGAAATTGGAGGGAGAGATAGAAAGATAGGCTTCCTTCCTTAAACATTTCTAGATAGGGAATTATTACAAGAAAAGCAGAACGAGACAAGAATGATGTTAGGTGTCGCGGGAGACTCAAAGTGAGGAAATGTAAATCTGACAGTGTGGAAGGAAAAAAAAAATCAATTAACCCATTCATGTTAAGCAATGGTGAAAGGATTTAAGGGGATTCAGATTCTAAGTTGCTTGTCTTATTCTTGCTATTGAATACTTCTTGGGGGTGTCAGTGGCACAAAATAAATGTAGGAAAGTAGGAAATAAAGGAAATTTAAAAAAGAGAGACATATAGCTAATAAAATAAGAGTTGCTATCTGGTAAAGTAAATATATATCATTATTTCATCAGAGACTCTTTCATTCCAGGACTCTTCTGAAGTGATTTCCTTCCAAGCTTCAAGCTTTTCTTTAGAAGCTACTTCAAAAAATTAATAGATTAGGAGATGTTTTCCTAATTGTTTGATCAATTTGAATAGGTTGCTATGTAGTTGGAGTTGGAGTCAATAGCCTGATTACATCATAGGACAGAGCTATGTAATATTTTCTAGCTCTGCATTGACACACATAATTCATGCTATTTACTTTTCTCCTATGCTTCCTTGAATTCTTAAAGCATCTTTTAAAGCAGAATTTTAATAGAAAGTGGAACTGGCTAAGGAAAACAAATCTCTGACAAATCCCGAATTTATGATGACTATAAAGGAATTAGGGAAGAAAGTATGATCTAGACTCTTTAATTAATAACATTTTATCTTCAGTTCCGCTACTGAACCACTGGCAATATACTAGAAATTATTAGCTCCAAGATATTACACCAAAGAATATAGGTATTTTGTGGGGTGTAATAGTGATTCTGTATTCCTATTTAAGGCCTTACAAGTCAAACTGAGAATCATAAAAGTCAAGCTTGAATGAGCAGGGCAGAAAAGCACAGATAATGAAGTGCTGGATTAATGCAATGATGAAACAAAATGTTAGCCATTAAATTCTGATAATTTGCAATTTCTGTAATGATTTAAGAGGACTTGTGATTTATACAGATCTGATCAATACAGATCCCTTTGTATCACATCATCAAAGACATCAAAGTGTGTTTTGATGTCTTGGAATATTTCTAAGTATATTTCACTTTGGGTCACATGTTTGGGTCAGTGTTTCCTGTTTTGTTCAAAACAAGGTTTCAGTTCTGACCAGAGTTGTTACTCCCATAAGCCTAAGGTAGGGCACATATCATAGAATGGTTAGAGTTGAAAGGGACCTTAAAGATCATTGAGTTCCTGCCATGGCAGGGACACCTCTCACTAGACCAGGTTGCTCAAAGCCCCATCCAGCCTGGTCTTGAACACTTTCAGGGACGGGACATCCACAACTTATCTGGGCAACCTGTTCCAGTGCCTCACCACCCTCACAGTAATGAATTTCTTTCTAATATTTAATCTAAATCTCCCCTCTTTCAATTTACAATCATTACCCCTTGTCCTATCACTACATTCCCCAATACAGTCCCTCCCCATCTTTCCTGTAGGCCCCCGTTAGGTTCTGAAAGGCCATTATAAGTTCTTCCTCGAGCCTTCTCCAGGCTGAACAACCCCAACTCTCTCAGCCTGTCTTCACAGGAGAGGTGCTCCAGCCCTTTGATCATCTTTGTGGCTCTCTGCTGGACCCATTCCAACAGGTCCATGTCCTTCCTGTGTTGAGGACTCCAAAGCTGGACACAGAACTCCAGGTGGGGTTGTGCAAGAGCAGAGTAGAGGGGTAGAATCACCTCCCACGACCCCCTGGACTCACTTCTTTTGATGCAGCCCAGGATGCAGTTGGCATCTGTGGTATGCACACCCTTTTTTAGACCTAAACTCTGCAGTTTATATACTGTGTTAGCAATGCTTTCATGCACTAAATTAAGACATATTTTGGAGTTTTGTCCTTTATATTCATTACAAGTGAATAGATTTATTTTATGAAGTGCCTCAAATAACACTTTGTATTTTATATAGTATAAACCACCATTTTATATATTGGAGGAAATAAGGGCAAGACATTAGAACTCATTTATACATAGAGTGGAAAAATGAACTGTTTTTCTTAGTAGCCTATCATGTATAGGTAGTAATTCTTTATTAGCGAATTATGCATACTTGCTGAGAGAAAGTGTTCATGGGTTTTGTGCCTTTGTTTGGAATCCTTTGAAAGATCTCGACTTTCTGATAATAAAAGGACTTGAACAAAACAATAGGTCTTATTACACTTGAACTGCAAGAGTGCTTGGAAGACTAATTCAGATGTGACATATTCAGAATAATTTCTGATAAACTTCAGTAGTCTGATCTCAGAACAGCTGTGGGTAAAACTATTGTCTTGGGCTCTATGTCAGAAAAGAAATTCCTTTCAAAAAACAAATACAAAGTATTCAGAATACTCAAAATGCGACTATCTTCTAACTGTATTAAATAGAAGGACTGTGAAGAATAAAATTTGTTAGGAGACTTCATAATCCAGGCTAACAATTCATGAAACGTTGGTCAGATATCAGAAACTTAAGTAGCACTTTTGTCTGACGCTCACCTCCACCACCTCCACTAGAAATTAACTCAATTATATACCTGGTCTGTATTTCTTCAGTTCAGAAGATACTGAACTGTTAATCACTTAGAAATAAGCAGGTATCAACTGGCAAAACTAATCTCACACACATGGTGCTGTTGGTATATTAAGAAGCTTTAGATAGAGTAGTGATGATTTTATAAGAAAATCTTTGCCACTTGCATAAACTTGGTACAGTTACAGTTGTGCAAGATACTGAAACACAGAGAAATGTCACTGGAATAAAATTCAACAATTATTAGTTATTTTTTCATGCTTAATTCATAAATATACTTCATGGACAAGAGGAGGGAAAATTGAATAAAAGAACAGAATTCTTCACAAAGCAGCTACAATATAATTAGGCAAGATAAGTAATATATTTGTTATCAAAGTGTTATTTATTTATAGAGCTGAAGAATGTCTCCCTTGGGAGGGGGGGAATGGGGGGGAATGGGACAAGAAATTAAAAACCCTCACTTTGCATTGTAGTGAATTAATCTGTTCTTCTAATAAGCTTCTGCTTTCAAATATAAGCACATAGTTGAGGAAGGTCAAATAAAAGGAGAGTTGCTCTCATCATGTTCACAGAAGCTGCTGAGGTCCCAATTCAAAAAGGCTTGTGGCTGTACTTCAGCTCCCAAACAAGGCTTTGTGGATTGGTGACTCAGTGCAAGCAGAGTCTTTTCCAACTCCTCAGAACACACCAGGGGACAGCCTGTGTTTTCTGAAGACAGCAAGCTACATACTACATAGGCTTGACAGCTTTATTCAAATGAACTTTCCTATTATACATTTGCAGAATTTGACTGAATGCCCACTTAGGATACTTTCTTTAATTTGAGAATTCTGGATTAGGCCTATGAATTTAACCAATCTATATTGTATGTTATTGGTATCAATATATGTATTCTTCAGTACTGGAGAAGCAAAGACTGTTTATGTTGGAGGAAAACAATTTTGCGTCTGCTTGGCTCTGGCTTCCCCTTAAGATGGGACTGAACGAACTGCTGGCTTCACAGTAGCTATGATGGTTCCTCTTTTTTTTCTCTCTGCAACACCTAACAAAGTAATTTTACAAGTCCTGAACAGTATTTTAATCTTAATACAAAACTAACATGGTAGCTGTGGGAGGACATAAGATTTTCATACCAATTACAGAACCAAATTATGGGTATTTTTCTTCTAAAGGTTAAGTTGACACACAAAGCTGAAAGGGTCCTTCTGAGGAGGCACAAAGGGCTATAATACCAAAGACTTACTATATTAAAAAATCTCAGAATTTTAAAGGCTACAGAATTGTTTCCTGTACTGGAAAAAAAAAATCCTAGGCTAATACTCACTCATGATCTATCTGTTTAAAAGATGTTCTGCCTTACACTTCAGTCACTAAAACGTTATCACCTCATAATGTGTATGTACCGTCAACAGTGATTCATTATAACTTGTCAGGGATGTTATATTATTTTTCTGTAAAATCCTGATCGAATGGAAAATGTGCCCGAGCCTTCTGGATTTGAAAATAGAATAAAATCGTCTAACTCAAGTAGAAGTAAATCCGAGGTTTAGGAAAGCCCTGGAGGTTTTGTTAAGTTAACAAAGTACTGAATTTATGGAACATATCCATGTATGATTTAATTGAAAACCAACTCAAACTATATCCTTCTCTTTCTCCCTGATCTCAAATGGTTAAATTTCTCAGTCTGTGGTAACCCTATGTTTCATTTTCAACAGTAAGAAAATAATTTTTTTTCTATCAAGAGGGCACACTTCCTTAATTACAAACTGCTTAAGACTTCAAACTCCAAATAGCTTTTAAGTTAAAATTTACTTTGCAAAGAGGAAGGAAACACCACATTCAAACACATCACACTATTTCAGAAATTGATCTTTAGCTTCTACTCTTCCCTGGGACTTAATTATTAGAGAATTACAGAGGTAATTTTCCAGGGAGGCGCACATTCCCCTGGAATGCTAGTGGTGTGTCCTATAGTACTGCAGTGTATATTCTTTATTCAGCTGAGTGTTCAAAACGGAGATGTTCCTTAACCTCAGCAGATGATTCCAAAGGTTGTGATTCAAACAGTAACTTTGTTCAGAATTCAAAAAATTTCAACATTCAAACATTTAAGATTGAATGTTTTCCAGTCAGTGTTTCTTGTATTCTGGGTTCACTATTTAACCTTCACAGGATAGCTCTACTCAAGGTTGCCATCTCTGAGGTAAAAGGGTGAATAACAAGCTGGGCTCTTAATTACTTCTTCTTTCAAGCATTGTTAGGTCACATTTTGAGTCAATATTCTTCATACGGATTCTGGCTCATCTAGAGAAAGATTGCCAATATGATACCAGTCTGGAGTGAAGTAGCAAAGCAATTGGAGAGTGGCATAGATCCATAAGTGTGTTGACTAAGGTTGTTACCTTGGCTTGATTCAGAGTACTGTTTCATGGCCAGAATAGTTTTGCCTGCCTCAAAAGCAGAGTTCTGAGCAGTGCTTTAGTTATGCAGAAACATGCCACTTGGACAGATCTCCAGGTGCCAGCTGCTGCCCAGTTCTGAAATGGTAACCTTTAAAAGTATGGGAGTATGAAAATAAAAAACTTAGCCTGCCTACTTATAGAAGCCTTGTAAGCATCTCCAGAAACTAGTGTAGTTTAAAATAATGGTGGAAAGATAGAAGAAAGGAAACATCAGTTGAAAATCTTGTAAAGACTGTGTCAGACTATAATTTTGTCAAAACAAACTGATATTAGCCACCACCTTTTGAAAGAAATAAATCAAAAACTCTACAAAGTGTCTGCTATATCTTGCCTCAAATGTATGGTGATACAGCACCAAGCACTTCTGTTGGTATTAGGGATATTCAAAACCGGCCACAAAGCAAGTAGTAGTGATCAATGTCATGCTTGCTTCAGGGGTAGTCAACCAGGAAATTTCTGGATGTCATCATACTGATCTGCTCACATCCACCGTACAGTTAAGTAAAATAACACCAAGCAAAGACAAGCTCTGCTTCTGATCTGGTCATTGCAGTGCCTCTGCCTTTGTGCCTCTAAAGTCACTTCCTGACCAACAATAAGCTGAAAGGAAATCAGTTTAAGAGATCAGAACCTATTCCTATGAGCAGGTTCAGAAGAACAACCTAATCCTGTAATAGCATTAACAGACTATCTCCACAGAATAGTTACTGTTTTTATTTGCCTTTTATTTGTTGTTTGGATTGGTTTTTTTATCATTTGGACCTATTAAACTTTGTAGATGAACACCTACTCTTTAAGAATGTATAAAGTGTATGTCATACATGGGAAGGTTAGGAAAGGTTTGTCAGTTAAAAAGAAAAGTGTGGAGAGAGCAAAATTATAGACCAGCCAGATTAACTTCAATTTCTGTAAAAGTACTGAAAGTATCATCCTATTTTTGAGCACTTTAGAAAACAACAGGGATGAATAATAGATCTGCAAAGAGCAAATCATGTACAACTAATCTAATTTTGTCTGTTGTTGTAGCAGGCTGTTTGGATAAAGCAACAGCAGAAGGGTTCTAGCTTGATTTTCATCCTGGCAACTTGCAACATCCTCATAACCATGGGGTAAGGGGTCTAGCTCTCAAGTGGGTAAGGCAGTGTTTTAACATTTTTTAGTTATTCATTGCTCAGTTTATTCTTCTGCTTTGACAGGACTCTTAAATGCTCTATCATGAATTTCAGTGATATTCAATATTTTTATAAATGTTATTAAAGTTGCAGATGACAGCAATGAGAAAGGAGCTGACAATATTCCACAAAAGCAGTAGAAGAATTCAAAATGACAAATTCAAGTTCTTGCTTAAAAATATATTTCATTTGTCCTTATTTTAAAACAGTCTACTACATTTTGATGAGAATAATCTGCACATTCAAAAAATGGGATATGATACAAAATCCTTCAGAAAAAGACCTGGCAATTATAGGAAATCCCCTATAAATCATGAGTGACATTGTCACAAGACAATATGGACCTACACAATATATCACAAGAATGTTATATGTGCAGTGCCCAGACTCATGATATATGCAGCTTGCAAAATTAATGCAATTGTTTTCTGCTGTACTTAGCATTGGGAAACCCTGCCTGTTGTTCCAGGTCTGGGTGCTGCACATATATAAATTGGCTGGACAAACCAGAAAGGAAATCAGCATATCCTTCAGAATGAGAAGGAAGAAAGGAAATGGGAATGGTTAGCATCAAGGGGGTGGTGTGAAAATCTTTTCCAGTACATAAAGAGGTAAGGAACTTGTTCTCCCTGTCTAGAATGGGCACAATAAGCAAGCATGATCTCAAAATACAGTAAGGAAGACTTAAATTAGACAAAGGAATACTTCATAGAGACAAAGATAACGAAGCATTTGATTAAATTATTTTACCCTCAAATTTCTGCTTATACCTACAGCCTGTACCTCCGTTATGTGGATATAGTAGTTATACATTGATAGGTTCATAGTTTTGTGGGTCTTTCGAATACAAACCAAGTTCCTGGGTCTTTTATTCCTACTGTAATTTCAAATTCCCTAAAGGGCTCAAAATGTATTTATAGTATGTATAACTGTTTTGTTTTGCATCTCTTTAAATGAATGAACAGAAACTGTTTCCAGTCCAAAATATGAATGCAAATACCCTGGAATTTTCTGGTGAGAATTTCAGTGCTATATTCAAGCTTGAATTATGCATCCTAAATCCCTATCTGATTTGGAGCTATTTTGTGCAAGAAAGCATTTGGAATTAATTATTTTTTTGCAGTTTTTAATTAGGAGAAGAATCTGCTGATTACATTCTCCCCTTCAATTAACTAAAATAATTTCACTTCTGGGCTTATACCTTGCATGCCAAATTGCAACTAAACGTGCATAGTAAAGCCTGATGGTAGTATCCCTAAAAATAGAGGTTCAAAATAGGAATGCTCTGAGAATTTAAACTGCACAAGAATGAACAATAATGCTCTAATGTTTAAGGACAATCTAAGATTCTGTTTTTCTCCTCTATTTGTTCCCAGAAGAACACTTAGTTTATGTAAAGCATGAATACCAAGATTTGTGGTGGGAATACTTCACATCTACAAATAGCTGATCCACTGGGATTTGTAGCACTGTTTTATATTTCTGTTTCCTGCTTCAGATTTCTGATTCAGTTTCCTGAAGTTTCACCATCACACCAAATGCCGTTTCAGAGGAGTTCTGTTATAACACTTTTCTGCATTATACACAGTTCTCTTTGTATACCTAGATTGGATTACATTGAATCACACTGTCAAATTAATTTAAAAACATGGTTTTGTCATAGGCAAAACATGCATAAAAAAAGGAGCAAGTCATCAACATATACTAAATATGATTTGTTGTTTTAAAAAAATAATTTGTGTTTATATTAAATCTTCTTGGATCATTTTCAAGGAGGAAGAAAGAAGTTTCTATTTGTACACATAAATGACTTCAAATGCTGATGAATGAATGTAGCAGTGAAAGTTAAGTCAGCCTTTTCAATGCCGAGACAGAACCAAACAATCCCATTTGATATCTAATATGTTTTGTGGTATAATACCCTGTTTCAGTTTCCTCCTTAATATTTTGTTTGGTTTTTTAAGACTTATTAATTTTAAATCAGGATGCTCAGTCTTTGTAGTTATTGTAGTCTGTAAAAATACTGTACAGAAGATTGCAGACAGAATCATTTTTCTAGCTCATCATTCAGTTTTTGCTTCTCTCCATTGATTTTCCTTTGCATCAAAGTGAAAGAACCTGTCCTCATTTTCAAGGCTGTCACCCTGCCCAACTTCTCCTCATTTGCTCACACCAGAGATTTTTATTCTTGAATCTGATTATCCTTTTTTTATGTCAATTTGGCTGAAAACTTAATAAGTGCTTTTGAGATTTGACTCACTGGGACTCCATACCTGGGAGGCACTTTGCATAAAGTTCTACAAACTATTTTTTAAACTTCCATCTGTCCTCAGAAATATTTGGCAAGCATTAAACTGCCAGTAAACTGAGACCATTGCCCCATGCTAATCTGAATGATTCTCTTTCTAGTCCTAAAGGCTAGCACTAGATAGCAGATGATTCTGCATCCACTAATTCACAAAGATTAAACCAGGTTTGTAAAATTTTTGGAAGTAAGGTTTCATTTTTGTTCTGAGCTTGTAGATCACTTAGAAATTGCCTGGGTAATAGAATAATACAAAATTAGTAATTTAGTAATTCTGTAGTATTCTTACATTATGATAATTATAGCTATCGTAATATCATATGAGAATGTTCAGGTTTTGTATGACAGTGGAATGTCATGGTATCAGTGTACTATTGTTCTGGCCTACTTGGAATCATGGGTTCATGCAATTGTCAGAGTTGGAAGGGACCTCTAGGGATCATCTAGTCCAACTCCCCTGCTAAAGCAGGAACACCTAAAGCACATCACTCAGGACGGCATCCAGGTGGGTCTTGAAAATCTCCAGAGAAGGGGACTCCACAACCTCTCTGGGCAGCCTGTTCCAGGGCTCTGTCACTCTCACCGTAAAGAAGTTTTTCCCCATATTTGAATGGAACTTACCATGTTCCAACTTGAGCCTATTGCCCCTTGTCCTATCGCTGGAAACCACTGAAAAGAGTCCGGCTCCAATACATTTTAACCCACCTTTTAGATACTTATAAACATAAATAAAGTTGACCAATAGCTGTAACTTCTTGATCTTCAATGTGCTTGGAGATGACATCCAGCACAAGCTGCTCCATTATTTTCCCTGGGATAGAGGTGAAACTAATTGGCCTGTAGTTCCTTGTGTCCTCCTTCTTGCCCTTTTTGTGGACTGGTGTGATATTTGCCTTCCTTCAGTCCTGTTTTAGTCCTACTTGTTTAAGACTGGCTCAAAAAAAGAATCATGATTGTAGTGTTAATCAAACTGTTCTTCCTTCAGAGGAAGCGTAGTGATTTTAATTGTAAATAACAAATAGGCAAAGAAGAGGTCTATGTAAGAACTTCCAAAACTGATTTTAAAAATCTATGCTCTACAGTGAGAGGCATTGTTTCACTAGTGGACTAAGATGGAATAAGTACACTGGAAGAGAACATGTGCAACAGAGAACAGGTAGCATAGGTTGACATAGATTGATGCCAGTAGATTTTAAGTTATTTATTTTTCTGGTAAATATTTGCTGGAAATGACTGAAATGGGTTTGGGGAAATAGTCAAACATAAGTGGAAAGATCAGATTACCCTTTACAGTACCATAACCTGTGTTGCTCAAGTTCCTCAAGACCAAGATTCCAAGATTTTGAAACATAATTAGACTGTCCTAAACCCAGGAAGATTAGATTTTGGATTTGTTGCTTTTTCCTTTGTTTTCTGGGTGTTTTTTTTTTAATACATCTTAAGGTGCATCTTGTAGATTATAAGGGTTAGGACATTGTTTGCTTGTCTGTCTGTAAAGAAGAAATAGAATTTAATGTAGTTTATTCACACATGAATTTCAGGTGAAAAAATACAAGACACTAAATAAATTTCTAAAAGTCAGAAACAACTTGATCTGCATAGCTTTGCAGTTGCTGAAACTAGGCAGGTAAAGAAAAGTAGAGGAGGAGAATGCATGAAATGGGCTAAAACCACAGAAATTCTTGCTGCTGTGCAAATTATTTATCACATTTGAGGTACATTGTTATACTGAGCCATGAATGTAGTGTAATACTTCATCAATATATTCACAAATACTGGAGCAATTCAGGTACACCAACACTTGCAAAGGGGCAATTAGAATTTTGGAGTTTAAAGCAGAAGAGGCAAAGTGGCAAACCTCAGTAACTCTTTTATTCTTTGGGGTTGAGTCAGTGACAGTGACTCCATTTACAGGCTTAAACAAATTCTCCTTCTAAAGCCCTATCTCTTTATCTTTAGAGATAATTGATTGGCTGATCTAATTGGCTTGCTTAGTTTTTCTCAAATTTAAACTGAATAGGGTAACCAGATTGAAGCAACATGAGTAACTCTAGATACAGCTGAGACAATAAGTGTACTGTGCAAAGGCCAGTGCTCAGTACTGGGAACATTTTTCAATATGGTAAAAATATTTTATACAGAGACATCATACCCTTGCTTGTTCCGGAATGTTTGGGGTTTTTTGTTCCTTTCTTGAAACTTAGAGATTGAACAGAGCAGCCATAAAATATAAGGAAAGCATGACATTTTTTTAAGTTGTGTTAATGACCATCAGAACCTCATGAAGAGTTGCAGATTAAAATCCTCCTTGAGGCTTTTGTGCAGTTCAAAGCCATTGAGTTAAATGAATGAAATATTTGGCAAGAATCACATTTAGCGGAGTTTAAAATATATTCCTTGTAAAAATAAGCATGTACCTATTGTTTTTTAAATAATGTTTAAATCTAAGGGGGGTGGGAAGTAACCAAATAATTTCATAAAGATTTGCCCTCAATGAAAAGTTAGAAACACATTCTGATTTAGTTAAGAAACCGAGAGGAACACAGAGATTTCATCCTTGATAAAATCAAGCAGTCCAATATCCTGTCTCTAGAAGTGGCCCAAACCAGATTCTTTAGAAGGGCAGGCAGATGTACATTTTCACACATCTAATCCTGATCTCTCTAGGGATTGTGCTTCAGGTTTCAATCAAGTTTCAATCTTCCATCAAAAATACATAGATTGTCATTAAGTGTAACAACTTTAGGTTAGTCTTCTATGCACATATACATTCATATGTTTTGAATCTGAAGATTTGTCTGCTGTAGCTTTGTTGCTTTCTGTAGACTGTAGTGGACTTTGCAGTTCAATTTTGTTTTCAGTGTCCCATTTTGTAAATTCTTTCAAGTGTACTTTTGTTGTTATACACACAGAAAACACTGACTTACTTTTGCTCAAACATTTTAGATTATTTGTTCTTTTACTATATTGTGCAGACCCCCTTTGTTTTCACTGTTAAAGAGACTAAATCGAGAACATATCCCATACAAACCAAATCCAACCTGAATAGATAACAAATTTTGTAATGGCTCTCTTAAGAGCTGCAGGCGTTGTATGAAGCTTGTGTTATCTGTTTTAATGGGCCAGATAATTTAATTTTTTTAAACTCCCTAACCCTTACCAAATATTCACCTGTAGATAAGTCTGTCTTCATTTAACAGAGTTGTGGAAAAGTCCTTTGGCATTTTCTGTGGGAAGTAGCATAAATGTGCACACATATGCTAAAGTCATTTGATGTAGAGCTCTGCGAATTATGTATTTTTCTCTGTGCTCATCTCTTCCTAAGTAATTTTCTTCTTTTTGTTTTGCTCTCCAGTTTCCAAGCAATTTGATATTCCTCAGATTGTTAAGATCTTCATGTGTCAGTTGACTTTCTAAATATCATACTAAATTCACTCTATAAAGCATTCCAAGTAAAATACAAGAGAAAGAAAGTAAAAACCTATCCATTTTTCTGACACGCTGTTATAAAACAAAGCATGGGAATAATGCTCAGCCATAAATCTGAAAAAACAAAATAACCTGTGGTCATCCAGACAGTGTCTTTTTCAAAACCAGCTGAATCAATACCTGTTTTCACATAACACACTGGGCTCTGCATTGGGTTTGTAAGTTTCTAACATAGCATGACACTAATTTTTTAGATGGAAACTAATTAACTCCCCACTGAGACTTAGGGGAAGTTCTAGTTAATAATCATTGGGACAATTGCTCCCAAAAGTAGTCAATCAAAGAGCTGAATGCATTGAATGAGAAAGTCAAAAGAGAACTCATTTTCAGTACAGACTTACACAAGTAGTATTAGCCTTCTGTTATCAGATCTTCACTTTTACCAGTCTTGGAAAGGGAGAAGCATGCGATGATAGTGAGTTTTAAGGTGCAGCTAGACAGCATATGATCCAATGCGAGCTGATCCAACAATTCACTGCTGCTGAGAAGGGTAGCTAATATAGTCCCACCGAGTGTGTCAGCTCTGGCGCTTATACGGCCTCAAATTGAGTTGCTTCAACCCACTAAATCAGCAGTAAAATACAAATTATTACTGTACTGCAAGGTTCAGGTTCTTCCAACATCAACAGTCTGTTTCTGCTTTCTTTGGAAGAATAGAAAGCGATTCTCTGAGATCTTCAGATACCTGTCTTCATTTTTGCTGTATCTCCCTTTTGTATTTTTAAGGCAGGAACTGGCTATTCATTTGGCTTTTTCTTGCATAGTAGAGTACAAAGGAGTCAAGAAGGCTGAGTGAAAGTAAGCAGGAGGCCTGATTTTGCAGTTTTGAAATGCAGTATTTTCCCCCAAGTAGTCAAGAGATCCCAAAAGAGGAGACAACCTGGGATGAGCCAGGAAAGGTGAGAGAGGGAGAGAGAGACCAGTAATCATCCTGCTCAAAATTCATCACTCTTGCTCTTCTTAGGCTTGTCTCACTTCTCCCATGAGGAGTCAGCTGATCCTTTTTGATCCTTCAACACAGCTACCTTTTCATCTCCCATTCCTTTGCGCACACTCCCTGCCACAGTTACAACCTTGATTATTTATTTCTTTTCCTTTGCAACAGAGAAATCCTCAGCCAGCTCATGTATATATATCCTAAAATGCAAGTAGCAGCTAAGATTCTGCCTTAATTCAGAACCACCTTTCACTGAATAAGTGATTTGAGCTACATTAAGAAAATGTTGTTAAAAATTCATATTAAGGATCAGTGTGGCCTCCTATTTCCCATTTTCTTCATGGTTAATGCATAATATCAACAGCAAGAGAAAGAAATTTATTATCTGTTTATGCTTCAGTATTACTTGAAGCCCAGCAAACTGAAGGAGGAAGAATAATTCATTTGATATCAGGCAATAATTTTTGTTTTTAAAAGGCAATCTCATTTGCATAGTTTATTTCATTAGCTGCCCCACTGGATATGAATGTGTATTGTACACCTGCAGTGTTTGCCATCAGTCTGCTGTTATCTATTATTTGCTAATGTTTTTCTACCTTTAGATCTCATTCTTGCTGGCTTTGCTCTTTGAGCTACTTCTTAGCCACTCTACAGTACACATTTTATTTTTGTCATGTCTGTTTACCCTGAAGATGGTTCATGTCTTCTGAAAGAACAAAAACAGGCATTGGTCCAAGCTTCAGTTAGTCTATAAACTAATCATAACTGTAAATATCACACATTTGGTGCAGAGAAGTACATATGAGTAATGAGATTTCAGCCTCTGCTGCAGGCGGTGTTGTAATGAATGTCTTATAATGTACCAAAGTATGTTGCTACTTCCATCTGCTTTTTCTACCTTACTTTATTTACTGCTACCAGTTAATCTACAATCCAGTCATGATCCCTTCCTCTCATTCGAAGATGGCAAAAGCTCATGATCTTGTACCTTGCTACTCTCACCTATCACCAGCTCCATCTGTTTCTGCTTTCTTCCTTGTTACGCTTTGCTTTCTGTGCTGCCCCCCATCCACCTGCACTGAGTATTTGGGCATGGGTAAGCATAGCAGTCTTTCAGAACTACAGGCAGTTTCTGATCTTCAAACTCTGAAGTGTCTCCTTCATCAAAGTGCAGACGCGGTGGCAAAGCTGGAAATGTTGGAAATGGAACCCCACAGAGACTGACTCTTAGGCCTCAGGGGTTTTAGAAACTTTCTGGGGCTTGGTTAGAAGAAGCCATTGGGAGATGATAAACTCTGTAGTTGAAAGCAAGGAGAAACTTGAGCAGAAGACAAATTTTCTCCACTGTGTTTGCAGAAAAGACAAGGGGAATGTAGACTTGTCTCAATAGGAGAGATGTATACTGTTGGTACTCTTGCTCGCCTCAGCTGAAATAAATTGCAGTTTATTGTTTAAATTGAGTTTAGACTGAGTAATTAAAAACATAGTGAGACAAAAAATTTATTCTTTAAGTTGTCTTCAAATCAGGAAATCTTTAAACCTAAAATACCCTTTGATGGGATCTTCTAGACAGGTAAGTTATTTCATACATCCCTGAGGCCATATCTCCCTGAGGATCAAAGCCAGACTGTTGAATTTAGAACAGCCTGGAGGTTGCTCTTACCTGGTTGAGAACTGGAGCTCTAACTATCAGCTGACCTTTGCAATGTCTCTACGTGTGGTATAAGTAGCTATGAAATACTTCCTAATCTCTTTTCAGCTGTCATGGAGAAAGTCAGAGCTGCTATAGTGTTTTATCTTCTGTTAGATTCTTGGTTAGTGTTGTGCATTGCTGGCTGTTCCATTTATTTAGTTAGTTAGTTATTGGCATCTATATGAGTTTAGTTTCACTGAAATTTTATTCAGCTTGTTAACAAGATGATAATCCACCCCTATTAAAATATGTAACAAATCACTGTATCTAGAATGAATGTATTAAATGTACTTAACTCTTAGTTCTGCCCTTATTCTCACATTTTCACCTGCTTGTATTACACAACTGTGGCGTGGTGGCTGTATAATCATTGTGGTGGAGAGTCCATGTTTGTAATCATTTAAAGTTTATAGTAATAACTATTCAGGAGTCCTCAAAGGAAACTATAAGACTATACAGATGGGTAACTGTCAGTAAGAAAAGTGAAGGCATCTCTTTAGCTAGCTAAAATTCTATAGTGCAGTTGCAGAAATAGACTATAAAACCTTATCAAGATATTTATACATGACCTTTTACTTCTGATTCAGTTGGCAAACTGACTTGCTTCCTCTCAAAAGAGTCTTCAGTTGAATACAGTGGTAATGCTGGAAGAAGTGGGTAAAGGGAGTATATTTGTGTAGTATTGGCAATTCGAAAATTATTATAAGAATACCTCTTGGTTTTGTCTTTTTCTGATTTCTCAACTGTTAGATGCATTTGTGCTTTGTAAAGGACTATACTTTGTTTTTCTTATCAAAAAAGGAATGAACATAGCGGTGATACCGAGGTAGTTCTTAGTGCCAGAGAGGTTAGTACCTTGGATCCTAAAGCAGTTTCGGTGTAGTCCTCTAGATGAACCTAATGAATCTCTGTAAAGTGCTTCCCTGCATGTAGTCTAAGTCATATGCAGACTTTATATGGATCACTCTGAAACTGAAAAGCAAAAAGTTGAACACCTGCTTTGGTAGACTAGGATAAGATAATAATTGTCAACCAGTTTGCAAGAGACAGTTGGAACATTTCATTGATTTGTAAGTACATTAGATTAGTAGAATGAGAATATCATATCTCACTCTCTAGTCATTGACCCTCCCTAGGAACACTGAAGCTTTCAGGTAGAGATCCTGTATCCTTGGCAAGAACCAAAGGAAAATACTGAGAAACCAATTGCGAGGAAATTGATTCCTTTCCTACCACAGGAAGTGATGCTTTTTGATATCTGCTATTGGCTGGCTTTGTCTTTTATTTTATTTTTAGAGCTTTTGCCAATAGTTTAGATGAATTGAAAGTCTTGATCTTTTTTGCTTGAGTCTTGTTAGCTTCCACTAAACTGTAGGTATTGCTTAACGTGCTTAGCTAAACTCCATGTCCAGCCTGCAACTTGGTTAGACATAGGAATCCAGGTTCTTCTGAAAAAATAAGCAGACTTTTGAGTAATATTTAAGATTCTCCTTAGAAACATTCCTTTACCTGAATTTCTAAATGTGTGCTTGTGTTTACCTACAGAATGTTTTTCAGGATAGCAGATAAATGTGTGAGGACAGAAGAATGACTGCTCCAAAGGAGGAGTAATTACATGAGCAGTCCTTCAGACAGCTTCTCCAGGCAGTGGCATATTGGTGTCCTCAGGTGAAGTTAAGAGAGTAATTCTGTCTTCACAATGGCCTCCCTATGCAAGGGGAAGGGTCCACCACTGCCTGAGGAATCAGGAGTTACCTGAGCAACTCCTCAAGGCTGTCAGTGACGGATGTCATTCAGGACTCCACTGAATTAGGGTTCTGAAGGAATCTAAGGCATTTTGCAACTCCAAACTGTAATAAGGGCTAGTGGCCTGTACAGCAGGAACTCCTTTAGCAAACAGAGAAATAATGCCTTCTGGCCAAACAAGCTAGTGGTTTTATACACATTTCAGTCTGACCTCAGCAAATCTTTCATTTCCCTGTACTCTTAGGTGAATGGCTAGAAACTGAGTGCTCATATATAGTATTTTTGCTGAGATAGCTTTAATTGACAATCCAGCTGGAGAAAACAGCTCTTCCGGGCCTTTTAAAGCTGGTCAGTGATCAGCTCTAGCAAGCTTGATTATGTCCATTTAGCTCACCAGTGCATACTGATTGCAAGAGAGACATAAAACTGTGACTTAAAGGCCAGCAGAAATGTGGAATCTTGCACATGGTGGATTGAACAGTACTCATGAAAAATAATGTCATATTCAGAACACGATCACCGAACCATGATCTCAGTAGGCAGGCTGAGAACCTAGTAATATGTGGTTCATTTTTATTTTTCCCTGTCCTGCCTCTCAGTGAATAAAATATCCCTAGATTTTTCCTTACACACTGAGGAAAAGTTAAAAATTATGATTAGATTTGCTCTGTTCAGCTAGATCTTTACTGCTGTACTGGTTTAACAGAAGCCATTTAAAGACGCTCATCTTCCTCATTCAAGCTAATGGGGAATTCTTTACCATAGCAGGATCCTATATGGGGGCAGAATATTCTGTACTGAATGTTAATAGCAGTTGTTATTATTTGTTGGATGTGAACAGCAGTGAGTTTATTTGCCAGAAATATCAAATGCTAATGAACAGCTTGCTGTAGTCCTGGCCTTGGCTTCTGTCATTAACCTGATTAGACCAGAATTATCTACAATGTTCTTGGATGTTCTTTCCCTAGTATTAGAAGGTCATTAAACAATAGGCATATATTTTGCAAGCTCCACTGGCATTTCTTTTAATTTCAAACAGGTAGAGGGGGATTTCATGTTTTCTTTTGAAATGCAAATTTTTTTATATGAGTTGGTGAATTCTCGGCTTCAAGCAGAGAGAGACTGAATTGACTGGTTTTTATTGGTAACGTTTTTGTTGTTTTAAGTTTAATTGTAAAAATTTTAGCAGGGTTGGTTGGATTGTTGGTTTTCTGTTAAAACATAGTCTTCACCCTTTAAAGATCACTTGAAGATCATCTGGTTTGTTTCCAGATTATTTTTTTTAAGGGAAAACATTATTCATTCCATCAAATACATGCTGCTGTGTTGTTTGCTATTTATATAAAGATCTATGTTATTATAAGTTATTTAATTGTCTATCATGAAAAAAAAAGCTTGAACCTCACAGCTGAAGTATGGTAGATGAATTGGAAGAAAATAGGAAGTGAGTTAGACGGTTTACAGCAGGGATTGGTATAGCCCTATGCTATGTAGTGTTATTTTGCAGACCTCAGCAGTGAGTAAACTCTTTGTTCATTCCCTAAGTGTGGCTATCTGTGTCTGGTTTATTTTACTCTAATACTTCCATAAGTAGACCCAGCAAGTTCAGAAATGAGTGTTAGAAGTTCCAAACTTCAAGATACAGCGTTCAACTCTAAATAAAGAGACTAGTTTTTAAGTTCTATGAAGGTATTTTTCACCTCCTGCCTGTAACAGATTTTATCCAGATGTTTTACGTCTCTGCCCCAATACAAATGTTGCATGAGTGTTTCTCACAAAGGAAACAGTGCTATTTTACAAATCCTAAATTTGGCAATCGTGCAACTATAGCTGTCCATGTCGTATTGTCAAATCTCAGCATTTTCATTATGTTTTGGCATTAGTCACCTTAATATTCTCAGTGATGAGAGAGGTCTTTTTATCTCATCTCAGATTTTCTGGCAAACTACTGTTAACTAAAGCTTCTCTAGCAGACTCCCCCATGGTCCTGGTTGGTGCAGCTGTAGGGAGGTGTGGTGCTGAATTTATCCTGTAAAATTTCAAATATTGGCAAAAGGTGTAAATGGGGGTGGGGGAGTGGAATTACAGGGCTCAGATTGGTAGGAGCCGGTGTAACAAATCACTTTCTGTGAGACCTGGTGTTCCTGTGCACAGTATGATGTGGTGCTTACAGAAGCAGGGCTTCCCACCTCTGGTAAGGCTACCACATACATGGATGAAGGAGTTCCTCCC
>JAOXNG010000042.1:21573486-21588094 GCA_028566535.1 Scolopax minor | reverse complement strand
GCAAACATAATCCGGGGCGGGGGGGGTTGTTGCTGTTGTATCTTTCGTGGAGAATGTAACACACCCTTAAGGCATGGACAAGGTACAGTTAATTTTGGGTGAAGGCGATAATTTTCAGTAACGTAATGTGACCTTACAATATTAGATTTTCACCAAACGATATATATTTTTTTTTGGACATGAGATTTTGCTTACTGCCTTTGTGACACTGAGAGAAAGTGACAGTTCTCTAGAGTGACGTATTCACGAGATGTTTGCAGCATTTAATCAATAGATGCTCCAACCTTGGCAAACTACAAAAAGGAGCCCGCTAGTATAGGTGTCTTTTAATCCTGTTAATACATACAATGTCTGCCTCACTAATATGGCAATTTAATTAGCAGAACACTAATTACTGGAGGTGTGGCATCTTCACAGCCTCATTTTACAAACAAACTTCCTTTTCCAAAATAAAAAAAAACCAACAACAATCAAATTCTGAATTGTAATTACCCAGAAACCTCCTCTCTAGGTCCTACAGATGATTTCATTAGGTTTTCTCCCTCTTGATTCTTTTGTATCTTCTGAAGACTTAAAGAAATCCTCACTGATCCTTATCTTTTTTTTCTGATTTACCTATTTTTCCTTCATTTCATTGGCTACTAGTTTCTCCTGTGGGTCTAGGAAGCAATTCAAAGGATCTTGCTCATGTTTGTACAACCTAAACATGGTCATATCAAAATACAGTGCAGACAAAGAAAATTTTTTAAAATCTGTTCTGTTTGATTCTGTTGAACAGAATTTTCTCCTACATCATGCTTCTAATTAGTCCCCAAATTTGGGAATCATATGAAGCATTTTTTTCTTTAACCTTATTTAGGAAAGTAGCTCGGAACAATTAAGCTCTATTCTTTTTCATATATAAGCATCCTTTGGAATTTAGACAAAGCCCATCACAAAATCATTGGCATTTAGAAAGGTTGTATGATTTAAGAATAGAATATAATAGAAATATTTTTATGATGCTGAGCTTAGCAGTGTTGAACTCCTGGACACAGACAAAACTTAGACTTTCTGTAACTCTGGAGATGGCTCTCAAGAGTTTGTGTCACTGCTAATGCTCCGAGTGGCATATCCATATACATGATATTTTGGGAGTTAGTGGCATACCTTTACTGTATTTAGTCTTTTTCAGCCTTTCAAGCACAAAGTGAAGCCTCTACAGGTAGTCAGTGGCCTACTTTGATAGTGAAAGAGATTTTTTTTATTATTGTTTTCCCTAAACTATAATAAAAGAGGTGTTATCTCCTTCATTCCCTTGATGCATTTTAAATTGAAACCCAAGACCATAGTGTGTATCTGACAGCCTTAGGTGTGAAGCAAAATCTATTTGAAACTGAAATTGAAATGAGTCACTGGGGCAGGAAACGTTTATGAACATTTCCTTGTGGGAAAAAAGAGTGTTGTCAGATTTAACACCTGTCATGTCACTTCCTTGAAAGAGATGCACATCCTTACTTGTGATTTTGAGAGGACCTTGGTAGGTTAATTGTGAATACGGGTATTTGTTAAAGCAATTTCTTTGTCTATAACAAAGTGAAGACAAGAGATATAAATGCTTCAGGGAATCAGAAAATCCTGAAGATGGTATTTTCTCTTTCATTTTAGACAGAGTCTCTTTATGTGAAAAATAAGCTCTGTAACATATGTAAAGGTGAAATGGTGACTGTTTGGGAGGATATTAGCTGACTAGGCATGGAACAGGAATTTAGTTAGGTGCAGCTAAAGTTTCTAAATTTAGAATCTGATTTTGGAAATGCTTTAACATATGCATAACTCTACTCACAACCAGAGAGGAAAGAAGCATAAAGTTTAAGCACATGCGCATGTTCCTGCAAGATCTTTTGTGCAATCTGTGAATGAATTTTTTCCACAAGTCCTGATATAAATTGATGGTAGCAATTAAGCAGCTCAACATTCTATTTGCTATATTTGGGGGGTGGGGTGTTGTTTTTTTTTCAAAGATAAAGTTCCTTTTTGTTTGAGGTTGCAGAAAATTTTTCTGTAAAGAATTAGATATTTCTTCCATATTATATATTAATTTCATAATAATCCTTACCTCTTTTAGGGGACTTTTAAAATGCATGTAAAACTGACTTAGACTTTCTTGTTCCTCTTTTCTCTTGTTTGTAGCCTTGATTGCTGTGGGGTTTCTTTTATTATAAATGCTGTCGACTCTCAAGGCATGTTGTGGCTGAATATTATCTTCCAGAGACCTATATGGACTTTTTCTTATAGTGAGTCATTTCTCTATGGATTTTTCTCTTCCTGTCCTGAATATTGTTTCAGTATGCTAAGGTCCCATTACCTGTGAGGTATTATAAGCATACTGTTTATATGTATATTCTATAGCAATATTTTTGAAAGAAAAGAAAAATACTTTTCTAGAAGTGGGAAGGAAATAGAAATACTTGAAAAAAAAACCAGGCAGCTGTTTTCAGCAATTTGATATCTTATTACATATATAAGGTTTGTGCCTTACAAATGCACAAAGCTTTCATTTCACCACAAACTAATAATAATAACTAATTAATAATAATAACTAATAATATTTTGTATTAGAAAGCATTTCTCTTAACCAAAAAGAAATGTTTTCAAGTTATTAAAATCCACCTATGTGTTCTTTCTGCAGAATATGGAAAAAATATGGGCAGTATTAAATATTTTTAAATGGTATACAAATTCTTTTACATATTCTTTTACAAATTTAAGTGGTAATGCTGAAAGTGCTTTGAACATGGGCACTTTAGAGTCACAGTAGGGTTATGTAGCATGCATATTCCTATATCAACACATCTCATGTAGAGAAACTAAATTCAACATTGAATTTATTTCATTTTACACCCTTGAGATCAGCTTCACATCAGAGGTGTTCAGCCAAAGAGACTAGGCTTTCACAGTCACCCGTGAAGAAAATCCTATTTTAACACACAAGCCAATGATTAATTAAAGGATAATGGAGTACAGATATAACACAGGAAATTCATGGAATACAATACTACGAAATGTATGTAGTTAGAGATTATATGGATACTAAATAAAATTAAAATAGTTGGTAGAAGAAAAAGAGATATTTAAATCCAGAACTGAAGAGTACTGCATTGAATACTAATAAGGAAGTAATAATTTAGGAAAGACAATCTTATTTGAATGCCTGATTTCAAAAATGAAGTTTGAAAGAAGGTTTTGGAGCGTTGCAAGTGGGAACTTCTGTGTGAGGGCAGTTCCATGCTGGAATACCACTGTGCAGTGCACTTTATTTAATTCTGTAATCAAAAATAGAAAATTATTTGTGGCAATTAGAAATTACTAAAATTATTTTACCATAATCTAAAGTAGGTATTAGATTATACCAATTGGCTACTCTGAGAAAAACAGCTTTCTAACCTTTTGCTTTTAGAAAGTCATGACCCATTTCAGCCTTTGAAATTGCAAATATTTTTTGATTCTATTACCCTAACAGAATTCAAGTGTATCCCACATATGTATGCCTTAGTTCATTGCATTATTGTGGAAAAATAAACTTAAGATATTGTATCATTATTAGCTATAGGTTTTAATCTGACTCACAATATCCCAGGACCGGGTGAATGAATGGCAATGATATGCACTCAATGACATGTATAAGTGTGTGCATATATTCACATTCAGAAACAATGTGATCCCTTTGGATTTGGTTTTTTTTTACAGGATTAAATTTACCTGAAAGAAGGCATTCTTAAACTAAGAGACATATGTCTAGTAATATTTATTTATAAAATACTGTTAGTGTCCAATAAATATTGGATTTATTTCTGATTTTTCACTGGAAATAATTTGTATTTACTGTATTTGTGGAAAAAAAATTTCTATTATTTCCCTTACAAGTTTATTTTAAGGCATTTTAAGGTTAAAAGGAAAATAGGGTGTAACTTAGAAAGCTTAACTGACCGGCCTGATGGTACAACTGTTCAATCAAAAATGTGGAAATTTACACTCACTATGTTCTCTCTGCTGCATTTTAAATCCATTCTTCCATCTGATTTGTGAATTTGCTTGATTAGCTATGAATCATAGTTTGTTTTGATTTGAATAAGGGTCACTGCTAAATAATTTTTTTTAATTCTGGGCTGGGAAGCCTCCTGAAAAGCATAAGGATTGACTTTGTCAGCTCAAAATGTCATTCAAAATGTCTTTTCAAATTTATTTGATTTTTTTATTTTTCTTTAAATGTGGTTCGACTTGGGGGAGGGGGGGGGCGCGGGGAGAATAGTCTTGTTTGTGTTCAAAAATATAATTCCAAATTTGTCCAAAAGGTGATTCACAAGAGAAGCTGTAGAGGATGATCTTGTTTGTCTTTGATTCAGGAACATCTACAAGTGATTTCCCATGCACTGTCCCTCTCTGCTAGCAGCGGGGATAGTCTGTTGGGTACAAAGTGGGTACAAAGATCAGCAAAGTGGGTCTGTGTTGTTATAGGCACACTCGCTTGGATGAGTACTATGTACTATGGCTGTTTCTGTGCACTGAATGTTACTTCTGTGTTTCAGCTCTTTGCATTATCTTACTATCTTCTTAGCAAAGTCCCTCCAGAAATGCAAAAGATTTAAGGAAAAAAAAAGAGTAAGGGTTTTTTTTGTTTTGTTTTTTTGTTTAGTTTACAGTAGTGCCATTTATCGTAATGTGGTTTCTTTTTATCTTTTTTTTTTAATACCATTAGTGTTCAATATTATGCTTATGTTTTAACATGTAGACATCAGTTATTGCACCTTAAGATTTCTGGTGGCAGTAGGTTCTCTGTGCATCTACCATGCAAAATATAAGGAAATATTTGGGCACTGAGAGTTATGTGACCTTGTGTACTTAGCACAGTTCAGATGTCAAGAGAAAATGGTGATGTTTTGGAACCATATAATTGCAGGTATTGTGAAAAAAATAAGCAAGCTGATAGGACTTGAAGGCAAGCCAAATTTTGTGGTGGAACACTGGCAAAATGTACCGGATTTTGGAACAGAGATTTAGTACTTAGTTTTAGAACACTTGTCAGGTGGGTCCTAACTACAGAAGATACTGTACAAATGTATAATGAGAAACACGCTTTGCCCTTAGTGTCGTATGATTTAAATAAAGGAGATTTCCAGGGTGTGGAGAACAAATAATTTATGCAGGATTATGCAGAAAGTAAGTGTCAAAGCACAATAGCAAAGTCATGTTCAGCGCTGTTCAGATAGTACACGAGTACATGTTGAAGCTTTTAATTTACTGTTTTTGAAGGAAAATTCTAACAAGTAATGCATAAAAGGACTAATAAACATGAGAAGTCCAAGGTAATGGGTAGGATATAAGCATGTGAGATCTGCCTTTTGCACATATGGCTAAAGGTAGTCAAAGTTTGTCTAATTTCTTTTGATCTGCTCTCTGAGGTTTTGCCACTGTAACACAAATAGATGAAGAGGAGGGAAATAACCAGCATGTGCTACTCTCCACATATGTAATTAGGTTTGTAACATTTGTATGGTTTGATAGGCTAGATGCTCACATGTCCAGCACAGATCTAGAGTAGCTGGAGGTGCTCACAGTTCTGATAGAGTACCCAAAGGTTTATCTCAGTGATGGAAACTTAGATAGGAAAGTCCAAGTAAAAGCCCACAGGTTTGATAATGTTGAATAATGTTATCACTGTGCACAAGATTTTCTTTTTCTTCTTCTTAGAGTCGAACTAACTTCTCAGTGCCCTCTAGGTATATATGTATTTTTAATAATTCCTTATCCTGTTACCTGTTTTGAAGCAAAAACTAAACCATAAAATGTAATAGAGGTGGGAAATAAAGAAATGTTGTAATGAAAACCATGACTTAACCTTAGCCAAAATCCATACATCATAAGATTGTTTATTGTAGTAAGCAAATTAATATGGCAGTGAGCTTTCCAATTAGGGCACATATCCATTTATTTGTATGGAAATATAGTATAGTTTATGTTTTTAATAAATTACATAATGTGAAGGGAGCCTACTACCTGCAACATAAGTCTCCCTGAGGCACACACATATTACTTAACCCAGTTGTGCTAATAAACCTTTATATACTATGTTTTGCCAGCTGAGCTCTTAGCACAGCCTTGGAAGCTCAACCTGTTTAAATTTATGGGAAAACAACAACAGCCTGAAGAAGAAAAATGTGGTAGTAAGGGGAGAGGGGAAAGGAAATATTCCTGTTCTTCTCACTGAGCAGACAAATGATGATCGAGTTTTTTCTTTTTCTTTTTAACAAAACCCACAGTATTCCTTTCCTTTTCTATAAGAAAAATTAGACTTAAGAAAAAGAAATTCAAAGATCATAAAGCATGAAGAGAAAGAGGAATTGATCTTGGATACAAGATGGGATTGAGTTATAATATAACAAGTTACAGGTTACTGAAAGGCAGAACCAATTGATTTATTATCATGACTCCCAGCTTGCATTTTTTTAGGAAGGAACTGTAGATGCTAGGTAGCACATCTTCTTTGATTTGCCACACTATGTCTTAATTACCAATGCTAGAGGTTCATGGTAGAATTTTCCAACTTCAAAGGTTTCAGGAGCTTAAACAGCATGAGTGGATCAGATTTGTAACAACACAATGACAATGATATGGTGTCTTCATATTTTAGAATTGTCAGTTCATTTTTTTATTTATTGTACATCAAAGTGAAAATAAGCACAAAGAAAAGATAATAGGTTTAGTTAGCATTCTCTTCTTCTGCTATCAGAAGAACTGAAAACTTTTGTTTCTAGAACTGGGATTCAGAGCTGCAGTTAAAGTATTTTTTACTCTTATGGCAAAGGCAAATGATCTTAAATTTCTATTCTAAGTATCTTTGAGTCTTTTCCTACTTATTTTGATTTACACCAGTATAAGTCCAATAAAGTCTGCAGCTATGCTGGGGAAAGGCTGGTGTAATTGAAGGAAAATTTGTACCTCCGGCCCATGAGATATTGGATCCAGGGCATGGCATGGGGAATTTTACCTCTCTAGAGTCTAGTTCAACAATCCATTTAGATATTTCTTTTAGTTTAAGAATTAAAATAGCCATTCCTCATAGCACTTCTATTTCATGGAGAGGTCAGTGACATGAAGAAACCTCTTTTAGTGGAATTCTTGACTGGATGTCAAATTATTTACTTGGTGCAGTGGTGAAATACAATATAATGATGAAACAGCAACAGAGAACATGATCCACGCCACACTGAAGCATCCTAATTGGTGAGGGTGGCTAGAGTACTGAATAATCTTTAATAAGGTTGTGGATGACTAAAGGATGATTACTTCAATTAAATATGAATGATGGTTTTAAAATAGCAATATCTGTAATGTCGTAGCAATGTATTTTATATTGCAGTAGAGAATTGACATGTAGCCCAAATTCTTGCATAAATCGTCTTAAGTAATTATTTACAAATGAAAATGAACACAGCATGAGTTTATATCCTTCCATTTATTCAATCTAATATGGATTCTTCTCTGTTTTAAGATTTTATTTTATGTTGAATTATCTAAAATTAGCATTACTGTTCATGAATGCTCTGCTGGAGACCTAGGAACTTTTTCCTTTCTCCTGCAGTGAAAGACAGTTGAAAGGTCATTACATTTCTCACTGTTTTATGAAATCCAAGCTATAATCAGTGCATCAGGTGAAAAAGATCTATTTTCCTTATCCAGTAATTGTCAGAGGGGATGGGTTCAAATAAGTTTATCTCTGTACTGTAATAAGGAACAAAAAATTGCTCTTCCAAGTGCTCCAACTGTGACAATAAATTAAAATAATCAATATCAGCAGAGAAAACAAGAGGAAAATATTATGATGAAGCATATGAAAGTGAGAGGAGGATATCTCTCATTGACATAATAATAAAATCATAATATCTATGTAAAATGATGGAGGTTTTCTTGTCCGGAGCCTTTTCAAATTTTTCATGTTTGAAAAACGCTGAGAGTTATAAGTAGTATGTCTAATACATCAGCATGTTAAGCATTGATTTGTTAATACTATCTGCCAAAACTGTCACTGTAGGACGTCATTTTGTGTATCTTGCACAAATGTTTGTCCTGATCAGCTAAGCTTTTTCAATGCCCTTCTCCTTAAAGGAATTGATTCCATTTGTAATAACCTTTCCATTGTTTGTAATGGGGGAGTTTTCTTTCTTGCTTTTCTTTTTTAATTTAAATTTAGGATTTGCTTAATTGAGCGATTCAAAACATCCACTGGTACATAGAATTAAAACACTTGTACAGTGCACTCTGCTTTATAGAGACATGCTTAATCAGGAATCTGTTTAATCTTAGAGAGCTGATTTCAAACTCATGGCAATAACTGTTGCTTAATTGGAATAGTAGTTCTGTAAATAGAAGACCTCCATCTTCAGTTTTGTAAAAAAAAAAAAACCAAAACTAACACAAACAAAAAGCTGGGTTTCTCAAACTTTACAGAGAAGTCATTGTAGAAGAATCTCAATGAGAAGATTTTAGGCAAAGGAAGCAGAGGGTCAATTTCTGGCCTCCCAGCTGTCTCTTCAGCTAATGAATAATTCCATTCTTCCCACCATCCAGCTAAGCTTCTTGCAGCCTACCTCCACTGTGTAATGTTTTGCTTTCTTTTCTCTTTTTCTTGCAGTCCAGAGTGAATTCTTAATATATTTTCTATTCATTGAAACTGGGGTTACCAAAAACCTGGTTGTATCTGTGTCATCCTGTTCATTACACTCCCCAACCATGCCCTGTATCCATGTAAAGATGGATATGACTCTTCTGCCCTAATGCTGGCCCAACAGCTGAGCTCCTCAGCCTGCCTATTTGCTAAGGTGTCCCTGTCCCTTCCTAAACTTTGCATTGCTTAAGAAAGGTGAAGGTCCAGATAATCTGCCTTCCATGATGCAGGTATGAGTGCTATGTGTAAGAAGCAGTAAATAGTTGTATGTCTGAATTATAGGATATTCATTATACTGAAGCAAAGTGAAAATCTCATGTGGAACTGTGTCATTATTCTTCACATCCTATGATAAGTTCTGCAAGTGTAGACATCTTGATGTAGAGATTCAGCATTCTTCCTGTTCTTTTTAATATTAAAGTGGACACTCCGTCTGTTTCTCAGACGCTGTGTTCATGGCTGCAAGGAGTTCTGCCCAATATGATAAATCCTGACCTAAATTTTAGGGCCTATGTTTTGCAAAATAGTCTTTGTAATGGATATTAAATTTATGGCATTGTAAATAGAGGACCAAACTTTCTTTTTCATCAGTAAGGAATAAAGAAGGCAGTAAAGTCTCTTTTTTTTTTGTGTTGCAGGGTCAAGGTTTGACTTAAACAATAAGCAGTGAGAGGCAAGTGCAGTCACTGCATCTAATGGTGATAGTGGTATGAATTCACTTTCCTCCAGCTTTTGGTAACCTGTCTTAATGGGGCCCTGACCTCTGCTTTCACAGTGTCAAGCACAGTAGAAATAACAAACCATGCAAAAGTGAAGTTTGATGGCAGGATCTATTGGGGTTAAATTCTTCCAGCAACCTTTGAAAACTTGATTCTGCAGTAGCAGGAAGAAGCAGGATGTCTGTGGCAATCAGTACAGTGATTGTGTCATACAAACTTGCAATAGAAGAATAGGTTGAGAGCTTTTGCTCTCAATTTTGTTCCAGGGAAATGGAGAGAGAGACCGTGTGTGTGTGATCATTTGCATTGACTATTTTAGAATGTCTTTTGAAAGGACTTTGATGCAAAGTTTAATATTAATGACAAACAGGATGTTAGCCTTTTACTGATATATCTCCTTTCCAACATTAGTTCAATTTTTTGCCTTACCAATACTGTGATGTTAATGGAGTGGAAACAGATACGAACACACAAATGCATGACTGCACTTTGCAACAGGCACTATTCTCTCCTATTTAGTCCTCAATAAATGCAAAACCTAATAGAAATTACTCCGTGCTGATTACCCAAAGTTTTGCTTGAAAAATTCAGGATCAAGATCCTTTCGCTAACTTCAGCTTAGGTGATCCAAATTGCAAATCATGAATATAATATTGTTTCTGTAATCTATAGGAGTGATTTGAGACTTCATTAAGTCTTATAAACCTCTTGGCTCATCAGGCAAAAGACATTGTAATAAACAAAATGTTAGTGAAAATTAATGCTCTTCCTGGAGAAAGTGAATACATTTTTGAACATTGTGACCTGTTTGGGTATTTACAAGTCACACAAGAATACATGTAGCTGGAGAAGGTTAAAAGTAGAAAAATTTGCTTTGGCACATATACTTAAAAATGAAGAGAAAATTTCTTATCAAGTTATAAAGTTGTCTGATTTCTTAATGACTGGGTAGACTTCTGTTATAAAGGATTCAGAGTGCGGCCTAACCAAAGTGAAATATCCAGGGTACAGCTTCTTCAGCTGCACACACAGACTGTAGCTCTGCTTTTGCTGGAGTGAGAAAATACAGAAAATGTTGTTCAGCAGCCTCCTCAGTGAACAGACTTGCAGCCTGATTAATGTCTCTTACACAGAGTAGGATTAGATTTCTTCCACCAAGGAAAGACTTCTGGGAGGGAATTGGGAAAGGGCCAGCTACAGTGCTTAAATGACAACAGCATGTTACCGCAAAGAGATTGTAACATAGTTGTAGCTTTGCTTTGGAGAACTTTGGTGCAGCTCAGTACGTTGTGACACTCTTTGTGACAAGGAAAGAGAGTGAGAAGAACACAGGAAAGAATATTTAAGGTATACTAAGGACACTAGTAGCACACGTTATAACTGAGAGCATCTCTATAGCTGTGCTGAACTTCATCAGTACTGCACCTTAAGATTTCAACCTTTCAGGATAAGTCAGGGTAAAATGTTGTTTGGAAAATCAGTTATTTTTGTGGAGTAGAATATTTCTTGCCATTCCTCATATGATCATCAGTTTGAATGTCTGCAGTTAAATCCAATAGTCTTTATGTGATCATTGTCTGTATAGGCCCAAATTGAGATGAGGATTCTCTTGGACAAGGAACTGTAGTACCTTGCTATTGCTATGTGAAAGAAAGCCCTATTATGAAGAGACAATGAGATTGTTCAAGCTGAGACAGAAGCTAAGCATCAAAGAGGAGGGAAGAGGGAATAATAAGGCTGAGTTAAACTCAGAACCCATGTGATCTGCCTCTCTAAAATGATGTATCCATTAATCTGTTTTTTCTCTCAGTGGACAATGCCTGCAAGAAACTGCAGTCTAAATATGAGAGGAAAAAATACTGTCTGTGTGTATGTTTATATCTACATACACAGGACCACACTTGAAAAGGAGCTGAGGAGAATTATTAATGATGAGAGAAGAAGATGGAGGGATTTGCTAAAGAATGTGAAGAAAGGCATCTGGTGTATGTGAATATGAAGGCTGTTCCAGATACGCAGCAAGACAAAAGACATGTGTGTAGAAGGCAGACCGAGGGAAGACTAAAGAGCAATCACTGGAGAGCAGGCAAGAGGATAAAGTGTGGAAGAAAGGAATTTATGAAGTATTGTGACTGAAATCATGCATGTATTTCTCAGTGCTCCCCAAAGCAAGTACACAATGTATAATAATAATAAGCAGGTACACAATGAAGAATAAAGTGCAATGGAGTTCAAACAAAATGTTCTCCATTGTTAAAGCAGTGCTGTAAACCACTGAAATATTACAACTGTTACCTGTGGCATCATTAATGTCCTGGGATTATTTCATAAATCAGGCCCTAAAACATGATAGAGTGGAGAGGGTCGGTGGTTTCTATAAAGATGAGATTGAATTGTAAGAGAATTAATGATACCATTATTACATCCTTTAATCTATTTTATAGAGAATTGCTTCTCCTTTTATGAACAGTTTGTCCTTTAGAGAATTCTCTAGTATTTCTGAGTAAGCAATCTTTTTAAGATTTCTTCTCAGTGTGTGACACCAAGATCTTCTTTTCATTCTTTTCCTGAGGAAAGTCTGTAACAGTTTCTTCAGTTTTATGGAGATTACAATGGGTTAATCTCTATGGAAGCAAGGAAATACATGAAGTTTCACTAAGGCCAGATTTAGCTATATGCACTGTGCTTCCAACTTTAAGCAAATCACATGTCCACCACTCTAACTTGTATCTCTACTTCTAGTGTCTGAGTAACTGCAGATGGAAAAATAAATTTATATCCCTGGACATTTTGGAGATACAAAGATTGAATAGCTAACTGCAGCAAGAAGTAGTAGGAAGAAATCATTTGGTTTTCAAATAGGACATTTACCTTCTTTATTGAGCGTTTTAATAGAGAAATTTAACATTTTTTGTTGGTGTAGCTTTAGCTTTGCATAAGACAAGAAATTTCATTTTTTTTTTTACTCATTAGGTCTTTGCTTTTTACTTTCGTGCGTGCTACATTGAACCCACCTTCTCTTTCAGAAGTTTTTTGTGGTAATTACTCCAGTCTAAAGATGATGCCCAATCTAACAAAGTTAATGAAAACCTGCCCTTCGATCTAAACTGTAATCAGTTTATTAACAAGCTCTCTTTTCCTGTGCTTAATTACTGTGACAAAATCTCTTTTTCATACCTTAGAATGATAAGGCAGGGTGAGGAAAAAAAAATAATTTTCCATCACCAGGCGTGTATGAAAGGGACATGGGCTGAAGCATGCAGAATTGATTTCTTTGCATTCTTCTATTGCCTTGGTTGCTGCATCTTTGAAATAAGCAGGTATCATATCTTTGATTTGGCCTCTGGGATGGCAGGCCCTGGCAATCAAGCATGCTTATTACAGCAGTCAAATAATCTAGACCAATGAAGTTCCAGTATGTATCAATTCATTTAGAAATATGGCACACTTGTGCAAAAAGCATTTTAGAATTTGCTAGTTGGACATGTGTCAGGCTTTGAGGGGGAAAAAAAAAGTCTTTTGGAATTGGTTAGCCCTCCTGACAAAGCTATCTTTATCTGTTTTTCTCATTCTCTTTTACACTCTTTATTCTACTCTTTAGATTTTTGTTTGTCTCCTGCTCACCTGCAGGCTACTCACAGTAAGATTCATTGATGTCAGCTGAGTAATGACATAACCGTAGGTTTCCTTTAACAACAGTCCAAAATTCTACTGTTAATCTAATATCTCACACAATTTACTACAAAACAAGGTTGCTTACTCAAGTATCTCCCAGGCTAATTTCCTGATTGGGCTCTCATCCTCAAACAATCCCAGTAACACCTCTTTCAGCTCACACAGGGAAAAGTAGGAACATGCTGCTCTCTGTGACACAAGTATGATTTTGTTCATTAAATCCTGATTCTGCAAAGGAGATTCCTTTTTTAAGAAAGCAAGTGAAAACATGATATGCTAACATTTCTGCTGTTTGCTGATCCTGAAAAGGGATCTTGTCACATCCGTAGATTAAGGGTTTTCTGCTCTCAGATCAGGGAGCCCTTCGTGAAGTAAACACTGTACCATATGTACCATACCACAAGCTGATCACCATTTTAGAGAATGGCAGTTGGAGGCAAAAGACATTTTTTAAAAATTGCTCAAAGTGACACTAGAAAATTAAGGCCTGGTCAAAACTGGAACTCAGCAGTTCAGCTGTTGTCTGTTTAGTCCCTCAATGAAGCATTAACAGACTTACTCCAATGAAGGCCAGATTCACTCCTGAACCCCTGAGACCCACCTGTGGGCTTTGAATTCATCTTTCTCTTTTCCAGAATGTTGAAAGAAAAAAAAAACCAACCTGAAAACCCTGACCTGAAGTGAATTTCCTTGTTCCTTCCTTTCTGAATTACAGACTCAATGGATGAATTGAGTCCTTTTTTTTATAAGGCAAAGCTTTTCAGAGACACAGCAGTCAAAAATGCTTTAGAATCTGTGAATAAAAGAGTGTCCATATATTTCTGCATCTGGTTTTGCATTAGATAGGTACATAGTTTAAATGTTAAGCAGGAAGCAGCAAAATGTAGTGAGGAAATATCGTAACCAGTATATCTGCTCAAGTGGAATATTGATCAGGCAATCAAGGAAGCTGCTCTCCTGCCTCTCAGTCTAGAGGAACTTTGATATCCAACTCTGTTAAAACTGCCAGCCTGTCAGTGAACTCAGATTAAGTGTCTGCACTTCAAGAAAAGGAGTCCATAAATTAACTTCTAATGCTGATGACATTCAGAAAGAAAGAGGCTTTCATTGGCATTCACAGTTCAGCACCTTTGGACTGGCAGATTTTTAACTTCCATTTGCCATCCAGTACCATAAGCCACGATAGGTTTATGATTTTAGTATTGTAATACATCAGAGAGCTTCACAAAAGCAACTTAGTACAGTTAACATTTCATCCAGTTAGCAAAAGAGAGAACAAATCAGCAATGTGACTTTTTCTTTCATAAACATGACTGTTACCGATGATGCCCAAAGAAGTTAATCACCTTTTACACCATACACAGGTTTTGAAAAATTTGCTGTGTAACTAGTACAGAGATAGGAAAATCACCATTTAAGGGTATTTGTTCTTTCAGAGACAGAATTACAAATAAGAAAAGAAAACTGTATGCAAAACTATAGAGTGCACATATCTGACTTTTGTCAGTCT
>JAOXNG010000042.1:21542202-21554157 GCA_028566535.1 Scolopax minor | reverse complement strand
AAGGCGTATGAATATGAGCCTTTAGGGATCATATTCATACGCCTTGGGTGGGATGAGAAGAAGATCTGCTTGAAAACAGTGATTGGTTCACAAATATGTTGGCAATTCTCTGCCTGCAGGTCTGTCAATTTACTTTTCATGTTTGAAAGTGTAAAGGATAATCTGTAACTAAACAGGAAAGCAGATAGTAGATTCCAACTGATTTTGATTATTTATGCAGTTTTGTTGCATGGAAGTTTTTTTGCTTTTCATCTTTTCTTGGGCCTAATTGAAGGTCAGTACAAAAAATATCCAGGTGACTTAGAGCATGACTTGCATTTGAAAGCCAAAGGGACCTGTGCTCCTAAATCATTTACATGTGTCTGGGCATCACACTGAAGTCTATAAACAGTCCTCTAATTTCACTACGAATTAAATAGTCCTCAGTTACAAAGATAAATTTAATGCTGTGGGTTAATTCTACAGTCTTATTGTGTCTGTAGCTGGGCTAGACAGGCTGCTAGAATGGCATTGGGAGGTATAAGTGTCCTTATTTGTATAGATTTGTGCCATTTTTATTCCCATAGCAACAGTGTAGCCCTCATTCATATTAATCAGCTCTTAATTTAGAAGCTTTATGGCAATTTGAATGATAACACATAAAACACAATTAATTTGTTATTGCCTTTATCCATTATTTCTGAATTTCTCTAAAGGGATGTTTAAGTTTTGATTTGACCTGGTATGGAAGTAAAGAAGCTTGATATGGATGTAAATTTACAATACTATTATTTAGGAGCGTTTTTATCTCAAGGGTACTTTAGGGAGAAATTGTCAGAGGAAAAACTGGTATGAAAGTAGGATAAAAAAAGAAAAAAGAAAAAGAGTTTCTTTTACCCTCTTATTCATTTTTTCTAACAACCTGTTTTCAATTGTTACACCAACTTTACCAGGCTCTGTGATTGTCTGAATTATATATAGGGACAGAATCTAGGAACACACACACAAAAAGAAACATGGCTGAGGATATTCAGAGCTGTGGTGAAACTGTGCAAACAGTGAGTAATAGAGCATCTACCAAATCCTTCCATTTGATTCATACATACATAAAAGTCAAAGGGCAATTTTTCTACTGGAATGTGTTGAATCAATTAACATTTATGATGGAAACCAGGCAGGCAGGTCATTTAGTTACCTCCCAGATATTTACACAGGTTAAACAGCCCTGGCCAGGTAGCCATGCACTGAGAGCTTTGATCCTGCATTGGAAGACTCTACGGTTTTCCCATCCTGATGCTTCAACTTCAGGCTTGTGCCCGTGTTTTCTTCCAGTCTAATACTGGTCACTTGGAATATGCTGAATAACAGACAAGGTCTATTCCTATAAAACTATATAGAGTATATAAAGTTTTAAATTATGAAATCCCTATAGAGGTATACGTAAAGAAAGCAGGAAGGTTTTTGTTATGTACAGTGTGTACATACATATATTGTGTGTATATACAGACATTATACTAAATATATTAATTTTATGCATCTAAATGTTATGTTTATGTTTATATACATAAAACTACTATATTTAATAGATAAATTGCCAAAACTAGAAATACCATTTGGCAGGTAGGTCACCTAATTGACTGTTTCGTGTACACACAAACCTGAATTGAATGCCAGTTGTTATGCTAAGAGTGAGTAATAAGAATACAATTTACTGATTAGAATATGAATTTCAGAACCATTCAGTAAATAATGAATAAAACAAAATAAAAATAGTAAAAGACTGAATAGTTAAATCTACATTATAATTATAAATTATATCCTGTAATTAAAACATTAAAGTACAACTTGATAAAGTTAAATGGGAATAATTTAACCATGCTAGAATGACACAGGTAAACTGTGCCTGAAGAATGGTGTTTCCATATAATAGAATAATAGTCCAATAATAGATCAGCACATGTGGCATACCAGTCTATCAATGCACAAGTTCTCTACAAAAATGCTTTGCAAAATAGCTACATTTAAATTTATTTGCATGTGTTTTCATATCTGTTCTTCCTTCTGTACACACCCTATCAAGTAATGAAATCTAATTATATCTTTGTAAAACGTACAGAGGTTTTCAGTATATTTTCCGTGTTAGTATGCATACAATTGCTCAGATTTAAAGAAATATGCATTTCTAAACAAATTACTCAGGCATAAAAGGGTATTATTTTAAATGAAATAAAGTATAACTTGTTGCAAGGACTTAAAGCTGAATTCCACAGCTGTACCAGAGTGGGAAGATATAAAAGCATTGAAGATTTATGACATGGCTCTCAGTGCTATGCAGTTATAAATTTATTGCAGGCTTACGTTTGAATGTTAGCTGATCCACAAATATCTTCAACTTGGATTTTGGTCATAAATGAAGGGTTTTAAAAATTGTGTGTCAGTAAAAAGAGAGAAAAAGATAGAGCCAGAGCCTTAAACAATGTCTAGGGAATCCTGGAACATCAGACCTGTCTAATTCTATGGGCTACGCTAAAACCTCAGAATTTACACAAATTGGAAATTTAAGAGCATCTATTGTAACAGTGAAAGTGCATTCTTGTCTTAAATTCTTAATCTAGCAACTTTCTCAGTGCATAGGCTTTTAGGCTTTCTTTTTTATTCTTTCCTTTTGAAATGTGAGAAAATACAGGGACGCTTTAAATAAATCATTTAACTCTCTGCACTTCAATTCATTACAACTAATAAAATGCTTTATTTCTCACGGCATCTTTGTGCCAAATATCAGGGGTCTAAATTCAAGCTTGTAGGCTGCCTTTGGAAGAAATATGATATAGGTAGCAATAATGATGCATTTGATTATTGTTAGAAATTAAATTTGCTGAACAATCTTACTTTAAAAGGACAGAAAAAAACTGTGTTTTAAATTAAATGAAAAAAATCTGTTCTTAAACTCATAAACTTCTCAAAGTTGCCTATACTCCTAAATACTTGATCACGATTTTCAAGAGAACCAGAAAACACCACTATTTTCTTTTCTGAATATTCCCAAAGTTTCCATAGCATACTAAAGTTAGATATCTATCTCTCTCTCCACTTGCTGTTTCCTCCTCCTTCTGACGTGAAGCCACTGGATTATCAGTTCACTGCCTGGCACAGGAGAGTTGGGACAGTTTTCTTTCACTCCTCTCCTAGGTAGCTTTATTTTCCTATGTAGTGCTGTTTACCTTGTGTTTTTACGTCTTGATAGTATTCAGCTTTTGCGGAAATAATTCTTTAACTAAATGAGACATGAAAATAAATATTTAAAAGAAAATAAATATTGGCTATTGATTAGAATTCAGGTTAAATGCAACTACCTCTGTCTGCAGAAAGGCCTTATCAAAAAAAAAAAACAACAATAAAAATCTTTGACGTGATAAAATTCTTGAGTAATACCATTTGACTGACCATTTGACTGGCCATTTGACCATTTGACTTTTCTAATCTATATTTACCCACTGAACAAGAACTAAAATTCTGTTCTAGGCTAGAAGACAGGAGGCTTAACATACATTTTTGCTATCCAGAACTTTTCTAGGAAGTTCTGAGCATTTTCTAGGAGTTCCTCAATCTAGAACCATTCTAGGTATTTGTGATTTCCAATAATTTCTCTGTTTTCTAGGAAGTTCACTGTGCTTTCTGAAATTTCACTAATCTTGAAATTTTACGGGACATTCAATGGCCATTCTAGGAATTTTAGTGCACTTTTGAGGAGTTTCTCATTGAATTTTAAAACTACTTTCTAGGATTTCTTTCTGTTCAGAACCCTACTATAACAGTTCTCTAGTGCTTTCTATGATTGTTCTTGTTCATATTCTCTAGGAATTCCTTGATCTAGGGCCTTTCTAATAAAATGCCAATGTCTTCTAGATATATGTCCATCACATTCCTTTCCAGGAATAAATCTGTTTAGAATCTTTCTAGGAATTTTGCAATTTAGAACCATTCTAGTATTTTTCAGTGTCAAGGCATAAGAAACTGAAAAATGGTCTGTACTGTTATATTTACAAAATGTGGCTGGGTAGAAAGAAACTGTGAATTACAGTAGCAATTTAGGTCATGAAACTTTCACCTATGCTTAGTTATAAAATGTACCTGCCAAATACAAATGCATACTGCTTGGAGCCATGTTTTGGTGTCAGACTGATTAAATTAACACCTCAGCACAACAGGGCCATACAGTGCCAGACCTTGTAACAGTGCAAGATGATTTATAGTTGACTCAATTTTAATCATCAGAGGAGGATGATTAAAGGATGATCTGAGGATCACTGTTCTTGAATAAGTTTCATGTCTGCCATGGCAGAGAGACCTACAGCCATTAAATTCTTCTGCTGGCTCTAAATAAATTAAATAGGGTGTATATAAATAAAATAACATTAATTTACTTCCTGGGTAATTTTTTATGTTGTTCATAGCCTATAATTACTGTCAGATTTAATTTAGGACATACTTAGGAAGAAGTGATTTAGCTCTCCTTTGTCTTGTGTCCATAGAGAGTTTCTGGATCTATAGACAGGGGCATAGACTTTGTTAAGTAATAGTCTACCTGCTTAAGTCAGATAAATACTATTCCTTTCAAAACTTAGCAGAAATAATTACTTGCTGCAAAGACTACTTTGCATTTCCAGAGCATTCTTTACCTAAGAATCTGCAAGTTCTTTATAAAAGATAGCTTTGAGAATCCAAAGTATTGAACATTTCTGTGATATCACCCCACACTTCCTCTTTTGGTGAGTTTTTTATATAGCTCTCTAAACACAGAGTAGTCATCTTCGTTTAGGGTCCAGTGCCAATTCTGATCAAGGTTCTTGTAGCAGAGATGCAGCACCTCCAAGAATTGCTTGGAGGTACTCAATGTCATCTTATCTAAGTGTTGCTCTCTGAGGTGTTCATCCTTGTGAAGACAGTTAGAAATATTCTCTTGTGCTCCTAGGCACAAATACTTAGGCATAAAAGAAGTGCTAGTGAATCAGAAAAGGTCACATAAAAAGCAGAGCACAACTGAAGTACAAATGTCCTAGATCTTAGTCTCATTGCTCTGTAAGTAATATTCATTTAGAAAGGCGGAAGAGTAATTTTCCCAGTTATTTCAGCAAAGAAGGTAGTAAGTATTCCACAGAGAGAACTGTTGGTAAGGCATTTGCTATAAGGGACTTCTGCCATGAAAGTGAACAGTGAATCTGTTGACTTAGTGTACATAGACATTAGTGAAACAGATGAATCGTGATTCTACCTATCTGTATGGCCTCTTGGATCAGTTCATTCCCAGTCCATTTGCTGAGGTTTTGGCAGAAAACAATACCTAACAGCACAATCCACCACTATTTTTTGTGTATAGCATATTGATTTATCTCCATTTGAACAGGTAAGATCGTCAAGGTCTTTTGGTGGTAGCAGTTTATCCCAGTCAATTAGAAATAATCACCATCATATTTTCCTCTAAAATAGCTTTTTAGAAATGAAATAAAATAATAATATTACTTGAAACTAAAAAGGCTTTAAAGTAGCAGTACTTTAAAATACAATAGTTCAGACTCGTCTGAGATTTCATGGGTTCTGTAATAATGCAGCTGTTTTCCTCAGGGTGTTCTCACAGATTCATAAAAAATTCTATTTCTTATGAGCATTCTGAAACCCCAAGGAAAGCAGCTGTGTTTTTGACAAACTGGGGCACATTTTCAACACCTCTAGCAAAAGAGACATTTATAGAGGAATTCTATGCCTTATATATCCATGAGAAACATATTTTATAACAGTAACAACATATAATGCTCTTAGAAGAAGTTTACTCAGCAAAGCAGCCAAACTGAACATTGAGCCACAATATGAAATTAAAAACCTGACCTCCAGCAGAAGATTTGCCCTAAACTTAAAATGTACCACCCCGGGTAAAAGAGCACTAGGGAAATCACTGAATGATATTGACATATTAGATATGAACTTTTCAGAGCTTTTTAATCCTTTTCCTTTTTTCTTTGCTTTTAATGTGTTCCTGAAAGCATAGCAATGTAAAGAATGAGTGAAGTTAGTAGGGGATCATGGTGAAGATGCTTGCTAAAGTATTAATGGAATATAAAGTCAGGACAAGGTAGGAACTTTCCTTGCTTCCTATATAACCCATTCCAAGGGATTATTTTCTTATTTCAGTCTCTCAGTCCAAAAGTTATTATAGACACAAATTATATGCTTTTTGCTGCTTTCAGTTTTGCAAAAATTTGAGAGATTATTTAGTCTGTACATACTTTTTTATACCATATGATTTATTTTTTTCTGAAACTGCTCAACCATATTTAGTTCTTCCTGGTTTTTGAAAGTTTTCCTTTTTTCCTTTAGTATGATGTGCTTTAGAGATGCTTAATACACTAAAACCATCTTTTTTGAGTACTTTTCAATAGTAAACATTTTATCACAGTAGTTTCCCTATAATTTTTTAAAGTTAAGTTTTTCAGTTTTGAAATTGTTTCCCACTCAGACAACCCAACTGAAGTGTCTTTAATTCACTGACTTTCCTCAATCTACTGTTCCACTCCATATTTTAGTATTAGCAAGGAAGTTACTCAGATAAATGTATTGTCATTTTCTCTTAAAATGTCTTTACCTCTAGATGTCGCTAAATTTTCCAATTGAGCTATGGCTAATACATTTCTTTTTAATGTCAGCCTTTTAATACCTCATTCTTTGATCCTAGTCCCTCAAGATATACTTTCTCCTTGTCCTTTTCTTTGATCTTTATCTCTTTATCTCTTTCATTGTACTCGGATTTCTGAGTTACATCTCCTTTTTGCTCTCCTTCATCTTACACTTGCCATTCCATTACAGGGCTTCATCCATCAACTATATGCATCAGCTACCTTTTTTACTCTGGCCTTTCAGAACAGCACTTGTCTGGTGGGTCTTTTGATCCCAGCCTATAGGCTGTTTAATTTCATTTCATAGTTCATTCTTCTTTTTTCAGAGATAACTTAGTTTTCAATGCAACTTAATTGTATTCTTCCCTGATATCTAGGTCTTCAGTTTTCACTTTTTTGGTTGCTCTTAGCCTCAGTGGTCTTGGTGCCAGCACAAGCCTAGGTTTTGTCCTCACAGTCCTGAATGAAATTAATTAAGTGAACCATAATCTGATTTTTCTCATTAGATGACAAATAAGTTCAATTCCTTTGCATTTGTCCAAAAGGCATGATCATTATCACTACTAAATCATTCCTTAATCAGGAATTTTGTTGATTTTATTCATTTTTATTTGCAGTATGAGAACAGTGTTTCCAAAAATTTTACTGCTCATAGAATTAAAATTTAGTTTCTCTTCTCATTTATTAAGCTTCCTGTTTCTTGAATTTAGAATATATGTATGAAAATTGAAAATTTAGATTTTTTGTAACTTAATGAAACAATATGAATCATAGGTGGGTGATCTGCTGAGAGGGAGATTCTTATCAGCTATATATCCATGAGTAAAATGCTTGAAGAAGGCACAAGAAGCCTGCCATTTCCAGGACTAGGCACAGGTCAGAAGTATATATCTCCTAACTACATGTAAATATACATTTTTAGAGCTATATTGTCTATGTCAGATTATTGCCAAAAAGTATTGGCATTGTTCTATCTTCATCCTTCCATGTGATAAAGATTAAAAGATGTTATAGATGAGTTATCAAAAAAGGGTCTTCTGAAAAGTTAAAAAAATCTAAAATGTGCATACATTTTGGAACAAAATTCTTTCATTTTTTTATTGACAAATGCATGGAAATCAATAGCCAGACTGATGAGAGACACCTTTGGTGGTCTAAACTGGTACATCTGTGCTTGAGTCAATATGTATAATAACATAAAATATCCTAAAATCTGGTCCAGTAAAAATAGTCCTTGCTTTTGAATAGATTCTACTAAAGAACAATTAAAATGATACTTTCTCTTAATCCGCTTCCATTAATGTAAGAGAAATTAAATTTAAAGAATGAGAAGATAATATATTTCTTAAATTTACATTTGTGGATACAGTCTAATACTCTGAAATGGCAGAGCCCTGTGTAAATAAAAATATGGAAATTAAATTAATATCCTAATTACAGGTTAAAAGCCCATGTTTCACCAATTTATATCTACTTTTGTTTCATAAATTTCATCAAAATGAGAAGAGTAGGAATATAACAAATTTAGGGTCTGGTACGGCAAAATAGTGAGTTGTATGAATTGTTTAAAGAAAAGCATGATATTAGTGGAGAGGCTCATACTGACTTTGGTGAGATTTGGATCAGACTAGGAGTGTGTTAAAGACTACACAGCAGAAAATGTTTGCATAAAATCAACATAGTCTTGCTAAATCTTGTGAATGTGCTTGCAGTTTACTCCAAGTCTTGCCAGTAGTTAGTCTTCAAAATAAGTTTCTTTAATTCACTTGATTTTGTACAATATGGGTTTACAATTTCTCAGCTACAACTAATGACATTTTGGTATTTTAATATTTGTCTACGCCAGGAAGCTCTCCACAAGGTAGAGATACTAGTATATGATAAAATAGTAAATTAAAAGTAAAATTGGAGAAAACCATTTTTTTAGGGGGGAATGGGAGGGTTGTCCTTCACCTGTTCCCTCACCCCCATTGTGAGAAACAGGCAGGAGAAGTAATCAGGAGAGAGAAATAAGTGACTTCCTGACAGAACCTACTCACACTCTCATTCTTATTTGTAGTTTAAGATTATTCATATTAATAAGGAAGTATAGTCCATTTGGGGGTTAGAGTGCCAGTGGCAGGGACAATATAGAAGAGAAAATATAAGCATTACCAAGGAGTGGCTTGACAATGTTCTGTGTGTGCCTCACTTCTCTAAAGAAATTACTAGAGAGAAGAAACCTCTCAGAATTTCTTCTAAAAGGTGAAAAAAGCAAGTCATGACTTTCCCAAAATTTAATAATGCAGACAGGAATGGGGCCACAGGCATATTAAATGGGAGATCTGCCCTTAGTAGGCATTAACACAGCTTCACCAGCTGTGCTGATGGGATTCAGTGGATTTTCTGCACAACAGCTGTTAAGTCGGTGTGTTTATCAGGATGGACTTGCTGAGCTTGTTGACTTGCTCAAATGCTTCCTCACTGTCTTGTGTCTTCTGCTGTTTTTGAAGGAGCTATGTTGATGTGGCAAGTTGATCCTGGTATGTATAACTGTACACATAGCATGATACTGATAAGGTGTCACTGGACACACCTTAGGAAAAAGCTGTTCTTTTGTTTACACAGGCCAAAGTCTTTTAAACTAAATGCTTAGAAATGTGTAGCCCATATGCAGTCCTATGCACCTTCAGTATTGTCCTTTCTCCTGGAGTTACTGCCTTATTAACAAAGGACACTTGGTAAAAACTGAGAAATCTATTGTGCATGTACACATGGCAAAGCTTGGAACAAGTGTCAAAAAAACCCAACAATAATAATAAAAGTCTCCTTGTTTTACAGCATGTGTGCTCCAGCAGTGTGAGTGAACCTATGGACAGGATGTCTCCTGAAATATTTTGTTACTAGTAAGAGATTGTAGTTGTGTCTGGTTTTGCAAATTCTTTTTGAAAAGTCAGTCGGAGAAAAGTAGCTGACTTCTTTCTTTCCAAGCAGCTTAATTCCTTTCCTAATGAATGTATCGTTTCACAGAAAAACTGGAAAGTGAAGTCTTATAAGAGTCTTCATAGTATGATGGTTGTATTTGTCTAGGAACATATGTAGAGAATTTGCATCAATGTGTGCATGCATTTTTCTGTGACAGATGACTGGAGAATAGCTAATTTTTTTCGTTGTATTTTTCCAAAAGTGTAAAGTTACCTTGAAAAGACAGTCATTTTTTGTGTTCCTCTTTGAAATCCATAATACTGATGTTTCAAGGACAGTGTAAATAATTCAAAACAAATTCTAGCATTCAGATTTAGGATTATATTCATACTTTTCACAATAATTAAAGATGCAAACTTATCATGCTTTGTTTATGGAATAAATTTTTAATATACATTAAATAGAATCTGTTTCATCTCAGTAAATATATACCAGTCTAAAACATTAATTTTCACTTTGTTTGTACCAATACTTTTCATTATTTAATAGACCAGTTTTTATCTGCAAAAGATTTGAAGTCAGATAGCAGGCACCTTCTATTTCAAATTTACAGCACTGTACAATTCAGGGCAGCACCTTTCTTTTCAGACTTCAGAGAGTAAAAAGTATTCTTGATTTACATATTGATCAGTTAAATGGAGTTTGATAAAATAAATTTTGTAACATTCTCCAGGAGAAAATGAAAATATTAATTTAAAAACCTGTAGTCAACAAAGTTGTGCTATACCAGGTATGAATTAAATAATTAGTGTTTTCCATTAAAACGTTCATTTTAATTAAACAATTGTTTCCTCCTTCAAATAAATCAGTTACCAAGTCCAGCAATATTATTAAAACTGGTTTATAAATATTTATGCATGCAGAATCATAGGCTGCATTTCAACATTGGAAAGCAATTTCATCTGTGTTCTGCAATGTTGACAGAGACCTCACACTAAAGCTGTAAGTTTGTGTCTCTCCTAGTTTCAGTTGTATCTTTTAAACCTTTGGCCAATTCTATGGGCATGACCATCCTTACAAAAGTGTACCAAAAAGTATTAAGAAAATTGCATAGCTTGAAGATTTAATCATTTCCCACTCTGGTTTAGAACTGGAAAAAATGGGCATTTTAGGATATCCACTGTTGCAGTGTCCAGAAGTGTCTGGCAACCAATTTAGCCACGAATACAAAATGTACTGGTGACTTACAAGTGGTTTACAGCCAGCAGTGGCTGCATGTGAAGTCATCATACTTTTGACAATAGAAGACACAAGGTTAGATAAGGAATGAGTGGAATGATTAAACTACTTTTTCTGCCCTCCAAGTAGCTTTTCCTCAAATGTGGATAAGCTTTAAAATGCCACTAGGTTGTACTGGGTAATCTAGTAGCATTCATATCAACAGATATGGCATATTTCACTGGTACTATGTTGCTACTCTTCAAAAGACTGGAGTGAACTACTCAAATTGGGCTTTAGATCCTTTAACTTGTGATGTGTCCGTTTTAATATGATATCCATCTGATAGTAGGAAGTGCCTGGGACATACCATTTGCAATTCCAAATTAACTGTAAACACAGGGTTTTTCATTTTTCCAGGAAACAATGCTTAGATCATTTAGGTTCATATTAGGTATCCTATTTGATCCCTTCAGTTATAAGTTAAAATGTCTATTGGCTAAATTATTTTCTTCTTAAGTTGTCTTCTTGTACATTTAAAAAAGACCTCCAATAGAACAGTTTTTCACAGAACTCTTAAAAAAAATGGAAGGTCTTTCCAAAGGGGGCTATGAGCAAAACTAGGGTGTGGAAACTGGGCAAGATAAAAAGAAAACTAGAGTAGCTTCTGCAGATGGAAAAGCTTCTATTCAGGTCCAGGAATAGCTCATAAGATCATAGAAGGAAAGATCATGGAGAGTATCATCCTGAGTGAGCTCTCGAGGCAAGTGCAGGGCAGCCAAGGGATCAGAGCCAGCCAGCTTGGGTTTATGAAAGGGAGGTCCTGCCTGACCAACTTGATCTCTGTCTATGACCATGTGACCTGCTTTCTCGATGAGGGAAAGGCTGTGGATGTTGTCTACCTGGACTTTGGCAAGGCCTTCAACACAGTCCCCCACGGCATTCTCCTGGAGAAACTGGAGAATCATGGCATAGACAAGTGTACCCTCTGCTGGATAACAAACTGGCTGGATGGCCGTGCCCAGCGGGTTGTGATTAATGGAGTAAAATCTGGTTGGCAGCTGGTCACCAGCGGTGTCCCTCAGGGCTCAGTTTTGGGGCCAGTCTTGTTCAATATCTTTATTGATGATCTAGACAAGGGGATTGAATGCACCCTCAGTAAGTTTGCAGATGACACCAAACTAGG
>JAOXNG010000042.1:21528098-21542102 GCA_028566535.1 Scolopax minor | reverse complement strand
TTTTTTTTTAATGTGGTTGGACTCGATGATCTCAAAGGTCCCTTCCAACCACTAAGATTCTGTGATTCTGTGATAAGTTTCATAACATGTTTTTCTGTAATTCACTATCTGACCAGTTACTGCCTCATCATCTTTACCAATTTATCTGATACATAAACCAGATTTTCTAGGAAGTATCATGAACCCTTCATTCATTTAAATGTCAGAAAGAGGATAATAAAGATCATGGGTTTCAGAGCAGTTACTGATAGTAAAAATTTGCAGTGTTACCAATATTTGTGTAGAAGAAGAAAGAAAAACAGTCAGACTTATTTGGACTTGGATATTTTGTTAGTCTTCAGTGTAGTATTTATATAATAATCAGGACAGTTTTCTTAAATTTGTTTGTCTTACAAGAACAATAGATACATTAAAGCAGTGATATGTGCATATTTCTGTGGGCATGTATATATTCCTACATCAACTCTATAAAGTTATGAATATCATTATGATCAATGACTATGAAATAAGGCTTTAATGCTAGCACTACAAAGGCTTGGCCTATGTATAATGCCTTTTTTTTTTTCCGGAGAGTGGTCTAAGTGATGTTATATTAGGAAGGAAAGATGGAAGAAAAAGTCTTAAAGAAAAGTCAGGATGATTGACAATAGAAATAGACCTTTAAGATTTTTTTTTATATAATATAATAATATATAAAATATAATTTATAAACAGAAAACTTCTGTTTAAAATAGGAAATTTGTCTTGCAGTGATATGTCAACTTCATGTACTAATACCTGTAAATACCAGTTTCCTCTCCCTAAAAAAATAAATAAATAAAGGCTTTTAGAGTACTCAGCTTGGCATTATTGACATCACTAAAAATCATATTTTCTCACAATTGTAACCTTTTATCCTGCATTAAGATCTGAGGCTGGGATTATTTTTGTGTGGTGAAACACATGAAAATATCAATGTGGAGGTCACTAAAAGAATATGGAAGAGTAAGCATATTTCAAGGATCCTCACATCTAACATCTAAATATTGATGGTTTATGAAACATCTATACTTCTATAATAAAATGGATTCTTTAAAAGAAGAAATCAAGTACTCTTAAACTGGCATTAGAGCATTAGGTATGGACCAGATAGAAATGGGCATTGTGCTGGGGAAAAGAAAATGCATCCTGAAGCTGTGAAGAGATGTTGGAAAAAAATTTGTAGTGGGCACAAGCATGGTAGGGCTGGATCAGTCCTTCCTGTCAGGCTTGAGAGCTTTATTCTGCTGCCTGTGTGCCCTTGTATCCAGAGGAGAGCTGCAAACTCCACACCAATCTCCAAACTTAGCACACCAGCTGCTTTCATCTAACAATCTGAGACAATCTTGTCTCCTCTGAGACTTTCTTGAGCCTTTTATGTATTAAGCAGAGGAACAAACACAAGCATTTCAAGAAATATTTTACTAAGCTCTGCTACCTCAGCAGTTTCTGCCACTGTTGTATTACATCTTCTAGCAGCTTGACCTTCAAGCCTAAGTATCTGCCAGCATGAACTAATAAAAGAAAAAAATTGTAATTGTATAACCCAGTATATTTATTTTCAGAAGTGCTTGTATGCACAAACATACATACATGTGCGTGCACACACACCAATAAAAGAATTACACATAACCCTGAAGTAGACTAATATCTAGTTTAGAATTCATTAGAGTAATGAAGACCAAAAGGATATTGGACTTCATAATGAAGAATTTTCCTCCATTTTTTTCTGGCAGAATTAGGTTTTCGCTTATACAAACGGCTTTTCTCCTGGTACAAAATCTCCACTAAATGGCTACATTAAATAGGCTACCAGCAAAGCATCTCCATTTAGATATGAATTTCTTGCTTCTCTTTGGTTTTTACTTTACTCCTGCCCATCTCTCTCTCAGTTCACTGATCCCTTCAAGTGCCTAAAGAGATTCACAGTATGCAGTTTACAAATGCAGAACAATTCAGCAAATGTCCTCTGCTTTCTCAGATCACTTGTCCTTCTCATCATTGCTATATCTGGAGAAATATATTTTCACAGGATTTTGTTTGTGAGTGTATCTCTATGGTATCAACAGAAAAATAAATAGGACTTAAAGAAATAGTTGCATGGAATACTAATGTACCCGTTCCATAAATAATTTCTCTTATTCCTTAAAGAAAATATCCAGCTGAAATCTCAAGAGCCCCACAAGGACAAAGCCGCTCTTTGAACTCTTCTATAAGTAAATATGCTAGTAAAGGGATTGAGGTTTTACTGTTTCCAGGGTTTATTTTATGGTACAAAAGATGAAATCTTATGCAAATAAAACATGGGTGATTTGTGCTCCCTGTTGTGTGTGAGCAGTTCATTGGTCCTGACAAGACAGCCTGTGGTTTCAGTCATCACAGCCATGTGGTATAAAACACTACTCTCAAAAAGAAATGTAGGAAATTTAGAAAGGATTTGTGTGCCTTATACCCCAATTTCATACCTCTGTGTCTTATTTCTGATTCGAAAACATAATAATTAATAATATAGAATTAATCTGTTGCACACTCTTGTCTGCCTAACGTAAGAAATTGATTTGTAAATTCCAAAGTGACTTGAGTTTAACCTAGGCCCAAGACAAACTATCAATACTGTGTTTGCTGTAGAATTTGTATGCAGCTATATTTTAAAAATTTCCCAAGCAGCTATTTGTGTTTGTGATTACTAGACATGACCTGAAAGTAAAAAGTGAAGAAAACCACCCCACCCATGTTTATAAATGTTTATACTATAAACAATACATTTCAAACTTATTTGTAAAAATAGTACGCATTCATGATATTTTTATTGTAATAACTTGGACTTCAGTCATGATAGTGTCCTTCCTCATCAGTATTCAGAGTGGTCCCAAAAATAAGTCCTAAACTAGTTTAACTTTACATTAGCTTTAATAGAATTAAGTCAATTTACATCAACTTGAAAGCTGAAACCCTGATTTCAACTGAATAGCAACTTGGCTGCTATATGGACTGGGAGGAGGGACTCTATTAGTTGAAAATAATCCTGCTGTGATCCAAAATGTAATCTTGGTCATTACCCAAAGTCCATTTACTTTAGGGCTCACTGAAAATTGAGTGTAGCTGACAGAAGTGCCCAGTACGTTTTTAGTGAGGCTGTCAGAGCTAGGAGATAGGGACAGTAACAAAAGTACTCCACTAAATGCAGCTGGGATGTATTTCATTGGTTGGGGGGGATCTTAATTTTGCCTTTTTTTTTACTTTTTTTTTTTTAAAATAACTTGTAACTGAAGTCTGAGTTAACAGAGGAAACTTGCAAGAATATGTATACCTAAATCAGAGCACTCTGGAAAATCTCACTTAAGATAAAAATACAAATTAATGATTCCAGAACTTTTTTCTTCATTCTATATTTTGAACTATCTGATATAGGCCAAATATGATTGAATAAAAACATCCATCAAGGTATTTTTACTTGCATTTACCACAGATAATGCCATATTTCTCACTAGAGAGTTAAGATGCGATAAATCCAATATGTTTGTTTGATGGTTAAACAATCTCTTTTCATCCAGTTTGTGCAACTTTCCCGCCCTGTGCCGCTTACATAAATAGAGGTTTGAAGATTGTTTGGAGTCATCTATTATACCTGGGATTTTATAGCTTTGTAGTTATTTTGTTATTTCTTAAACCTGTAAAATGGAAAAAAAATGACTTATTAATAATAAAGGGAGTGTTATTTCTTACTAAGACATTGAAAGTGATGAGTTTTCACTAAAGTGAAATACTGCAAAATTTTTCACTAAAATAGTTAAAGTAGAGAAGACTAATTACTTGTCGTCATAAGAATGAGAGGTAAAAGAGATAAACTGATGATTTGCTAGTATCAAACAAGTTATTTTTCATGCTGAAAAAAATCAGGACTAAATTCTGACCACTGTCATCTTTGGCAAAACCTCTTTAAAATGAAGAGGAAATGTCAGAATTTAGCTCAAGGTTCCTAAAATATGTACACCTTTTTTTGCCCCCCCTGTTTCTCAGAAACATTATTCTCCACTCTTATTTAAATTCATAGAGTTTTTGATGATGTGGCCTGGCACATGGCTCAGTGTTTTGCATGGATGTAGACTAAATGAAAATACATTAATGTATTAAGCAGCTCGGAAATATGTCTGTTCTATAGAAAGTAGATTGTCTGGTTGGGTTGATACTGGAAAGGGAAAATTTTGAATTAGTAATCTCAGTCATGCTGTTTTGGCTGTATTATAGAGTAGCTTGAGATCAAGGGAAGAAATCAGACAACTGCTGAATTGCATCTTTATAATATTCCTCCTGCAAACAAATTAAAGAAAAAATGACAAGCTACTAATTATCTCAGGAAAGTTAATAACTTCATTAGCCCAGTTTCATTTCAAAAGGTATGAAAGTGTCAATAAAAACAAAAAAAATAGCATATCAACTGAATTAGAAATACTGAGAGTGAGTAATTTCAATTATCTAATGAGCCAGATTGCTTTAGACTGATAAATCAGGGGAAATATTTATATGCAGGTGAGAAGAATGCTATACACGAATATGTGAGCATGAGGCAAAGTTGTAAAGCTGCTAAAATCATGAAATGGTTGTGCCTGAACTGTAAGATGGGTCTTTAATTTTTATAGAATTAATTCTTTAATTTTTAGAGAATTAATATTTTTAAAGAAACTAAATAAGGCAAAGAACAATTCACAAATATTTTCAGGACTGATATCCAAATACTGTCTTTGCAGTTATATGTTTTCTTATTTGTTATTAGGTAGTAGATGAATGATTGATGAATGTTTATGAAAGTATTTTGAATCCCCAACGCTTCATAAATGTAGCTGTGAATCATTCTGGCTCAACTCCATCTTGAAATTATAGTGTATGTCATTCACTGCTGCACTTGCATTCATTTCCTGCTCCAGTCTAACACAGTGAGAAAGTATGACTATGACATGTGATCTAGCTGATGATCATGAAAAACAAACATTCAAAGTAATAAAATTAGTCTGGACATTGTTGCCATAAAATATTAGAGAATAGTCTCACAAATAATTATATCTAACCAAAGTTGGACTCGTTCATCAAAAATTACAAACCCAAAATTACAATATGTCTTTCCTACTTTGCATTGGCAATACTGTTCAAAAGGCTGCACATTGGAGAATAAAAGAGAAAGCTAGGAGTGGATTGTGGCAGAAGACAACCTGTCTCTGCCCACCCTCTTTCCCAGTTCCTAAGTTTTAGGTGAGACGTTCATTTTGAATGCCCTCACAGTACAGTTATCTGAGCAGGCACAGTAATACCAGTATTTTTACTGATCGTCATATCAATGGGCCAGGAATTTGTATTTGTTTTGTGGTTTTTGACTGACATGGCAAAAAACCTACATATTCTCTCCAGCAGGAAAGATGGGAAACACTGCTCTAAGTTATAGATGAGAGATGTTAATTCATAAACAGTGAACAATAAATAATCATGAGAAAACAACTTTTTTGTCTGAAGGTTTCAAGTGCATTACAAAAGTAGTTTGACACAAAAATCCCTTATCATTTTTGTGATTTATACACACAAGAGATACATGAAGAAGGCAGTGCCACAGCTTTCACTTTTTCCATTACTGTTACTATATGCTGATATTTCACACCATGTAATTGAAAGGTTCTGTGATGTTTCATATATGTGGGAATGCAGCTTGACATGCAGCATAAACCTTTAGGATTTCAGTGGTATGATCTCTGCTTATTAAATCTTATTATACTTAAAACAAATTAAATGTTATATTCTGCTCTATGACATCACTGTCAGCTTTGCAGAAGATATACACAGAAAACATTTAATTGCATTCTGTGACATAACTATAACAACTTAAGATCTTCGAAAGATTTTAATGCTTTAAGAAACATTCACTGCTGAATAAGGATGCCAGTGCCAAGCTGGATATAGTATGTTTCTATACTGTCACAACAATGACGAATAGAAGATAACCAGGTGCATTGATTCTATCTGAGAGCTGGCTAGTTAAGAAGAGATAATGCCAAAAAACAAAAACACAATGCCACATGATTTGTGATGTGTCTATTGAAGCTGATACAGTAGGAAACAGTAGGAAACAGTGCCCCTCCATAAGCTGCCACGGTAGCTTGTAGCTGCCATCAGCTTGTAGGAACTTTATTTGCCTTAAGCATTCCAGTTCATTATTAAAAAAATGACAGAACTGCCACCTCTGACTTAGACTGATGATGCCACCTCTTTTCAGGAAGCTCAAGCCTGAAAGTCTCTTTGTGGTGGTTCTAAAGGATTGCTAATGTCACAACAACACAGGAACAGGCAGTGCCAGAACCCCTCTTGCAGATGCTTCTTAATGTTTCCAAATTATTCTCACTTATACATTCCCAGACATGGAAAAAAATCTAATTTTTTCACTCTTGTATCCAAGCAGACTATTGGAAAGTGTCTCTTCTTTCTTGATAATGAATATACATGGAAAAGCATTATATAGATGTCATTAAGAATCATAAGTTTTGATTTTGGAAACACACTGCCGTTGAGGGTCATTGACATGCATTGCTTCTCTGTGATGTTGCACAGTGGGTATCAGTACAATGGGTTTAATGTTTAACTGAGCATTACTCATTTGGAGCTCTCAAGAAAACCTGCAAAGGCAGATTTCATCGATATGTGACAGAGAATCTATCATTGATTGAGCCAGTTTCATGAAGAAATAAAAGCACATTTCTGACATAGGTAGGCAATCACCCATTTTGTCCCTAATTTTTTTTTGCTTTCATTTACTATTTCTTGATTCTGAAGATGGGGAATTTTCCCAGTAGTTTTTGAAGGCCACACAAATTACACTGTGGTTTTTCAGGAAGAGAGGGAGGCAGTGGCAGCGATAGAGCAGCTGCAAGTTTTCAAGATATTTTTAAAAGGATACACAGACTCCATCTTTCATACTCTTTCTGGTTATAGCAGCACATGTCAGTTTTTTCTATAAATTCCCTACCCAGTACTTCCTCTAACATAAACTCAGCTGGTATTTCATCATCTCTCAAACTTAATCTAACAAGTACTTCCTGTGATTTTCAAGGGAATTCCAAAATGAACATGTTCACGCATGAAAATTAAACTGATCCTCTAAATGGCTTTTATGGAGCCATTGGATGACCAGATGATAGCTGACTGGAGACATTTCAGCATTTTTAATTCCTAATGATTCTGCTAAGTTTGTTCATGGAGCATATCACAGACATCCAATGTGCTTTAGCCAGTTCCTTCTAAGCTGACAGATAGTCATTTGCACAGTATCATAATAACAAATAATTCATCATGAACTCAGGCAGTCAAAAGTGGACATAGAGTTAGGATTTTGTATTCTTAATTAAGCACAGCGAGATGATAAATAGCCCTTGTACAGCGGGTGTGATAACGATTGGCACATAGCAATTACACACTGTGGCAATTAAATCTAATGCAGCAGAACTGTGAGGGTCAAGTGAGGTCACAACAATAAGTTGTAAATGACTGATCAGGAGTCGTATCAATCAAAGGTGTTTTTTTTACTACAAATATGAAATTTCCTATTGTGTCTCCAGTGACATGTTAGCTACTTTGTTAATAATAATATTGATGTTATTAATACATACAGGCCTCCCTCAGGTCAGCAAGATAGCTGCCTGCTTAGCTGAAATTCAATGAATTCAATTAAATACTGTAGCCTGGGGCTAGTGTTCTAAAATAATATTCATTTTGAGCCTTTCTTATAGCCTTGGAATTTTTCCTTAATCTTATTGAACATCCTCAGGGTCCATGTATGTGAGGAAGGAGGTTCAGGGTCTGAAAGAAGCCATCTTTTCAGATTCACCACCAGATGTGTTTGTTTAAGATAAGACCAAACACATTCAAATCTGACAGAGCAGAAAGAGGGATAATAATTACTGGCACCTGAAAAGTGTCATTCTGTGAGCTAGATCCTCAGCTAGTGGAAAGCAGTCTGTTAGTCAAGTTATGTACATGTTCACCAGCATACCTGGCCTTCTACTCTGAGGGATATTTCTGTTTAGTTTTTATACCTAAAAAGCAATGAAAGCGGAAAGAATAGAAATAACAACTATCTGCATATCCTTCTACATCCAGTGCAGAAAATATTGAGAGGTGAATGCTTATCAGCAATGGATTTCAATAAATCTTCCACTGGTAGCTTTTATTATTTCAAGACCTATTCTTCTTCTTAATATTTTCTTTCAAGTATTTATAGATAAGTATTTGCTAAAGAAAAACACTGAAAAATAGAAGATTTTAAAAACTTTAAAGATTCATGGTGGCTCATTTGCCTTTCATTTAAGAAATGATACTTTTTCACTGAGAAATCCTAGAACTCTTGCAGTCAGTGGAGACAAGCATGAGAAACATGATACTTCAGAGTCTTGAATTCCTTCCATCCAAATTCATTACAAGCCACAGATTAGTGGTTAAAACCCGAATTTTCCATACATTATATGTAATTAAGTTTGTTTCTCCTTAAAAGCTTTAAATCTAGAACGAAGATAAGGCTTATGAATTAAGGCCTGAAGGCATAGGGTGGAAAAATAATAAAAGATGATTCTTAAATGCTAAAAATGTCTTTTGTTTTACAAAGACTATGCAATGGCTGTAGAAGCCAGAACTAATTCTTTAGCTTTAGAAAATCAGTTAAAAGTTCATATACTTGTCTTCCCCAAGACTTACCAACATTCCAGCTGATTTGGTGGAAGAAAAACAATGTTCTCTCCTAATAACTTAGCATTAAAATGTTCCTGTGACTGCAAGTGAAAAGTACTCGGTAAAAGGTAAGATCTGATTGCTCTTAAAAGATCTGACTGATCTTAAAGAGATGCTTTTGTAGAGTCTCACAAGCATCAGCAGTTGGTTAGATGGCAGATCAAGAAACCTAAGCTTAAATGTAGTGAAGATGGGCTTATGGGAAAAGAGATAACATCAAGTGCTCTCCTTGATCTGACTGCAAAATGAAGGTTCAAATAAAATCACTTATGACTCAATAGTTTAAGAAAATTTAATGTCACCTTAATCAGGAAGATGCAGTCTTTGTACTTTAAGTGGTATTATTTTGAACAATCATTGTTAAATGTAAAAAAATGTTATAATATTAAAAAAATTCAAGATAATAGCAGAGCTGTTGTGTTTTTATAGCCAGAACACCAATTCTCAAGCCTGAAAAAATAATGTACTTTCATACTTTTTCAGTGGCTTTGTCTTCATTGGTCAGATTCTCAGCTGATATAATTTATCTTTTGTTCATCGAAATCAGCAGTAATGATAATTTGCACTGGCTGAAGATGTGGCTGCCTGTTTCAAGTAAAATGTACAGTTGCTGAATTTATGAGGATATAATTGAGATACTCTTAAAAAAAAATAATGCTTTAATTTTCTCATTTATAATGGAGGTGTAGGGTGGGAAAAAAGAAGGACCATGAAATGATTAGATAGCTTGTGTGACTAATAGGAATACCATCCCTAAAGGGAAAAAGAACATCTTACCAATACAAGTGCACTCAATTAGAGGTTTAAATTAGAGTGTAATTATGTTTTTTAAGGCAGAAAAAAAGCGGAAAGCTTTTAATCTTCTAGGTGGCCTAATTTTTGGGAGAAGACACATTTAGGAAGTGTTTTGTCTAAGATGATGCTCTGCATCTTTCATAAATTCCCCTGAGGGACTGGAAACAGTTGTATTAGCTTTCTTGTACCTGATATTGAAAAGAAAGGAAAACCCAAAACCAGCACAACAGCCCAGATACTTACATTCTTTCTTACTTATGTCTTATTTTTGGAAATTGAAAGGATTTTTCACTTCAATATCAAATATACTGAAACATTCTGGATTTTTGCTTAGAAGTGAGTTGTGTCTGAGGAAAAACAAGAGAAAACCAACAAATAGGCAGGCCTGAATTTGCAGATCCAAATGGCTGGTTCTTGTGATTTCAGGTATTACACAGGCCACATTTGCATGTCTTGCATCTCGACTCCCACGCAAACTGTGGAGCTTTGACTATTTCAGTATCTCAGAGCTACTGTAGTAACATAATGCAGTTTATGTTACCTTAATCTAAGTTCTATAAGAATGAGTTCCAGAGGAAATCATATAGTGGCTGTGTGAAACTTTATTTATTACTATTGGCTGTGATCTTGTCAGTTCACACTAACTAAATTCAATTAGTATTTTTGATGCAAGACCTCTCTAGTGCTCCTTGATGCATTGGGCAGTGGTGCTAGTGGTTCAGCAGGTGGCATTGAATGCAGTGGTGTGGCAGTGTACAGTTTGAGATTAGAACTGGGAGAATGATGGATATGTTGTGTTTATGCCTGAACTGAAAAAGCAGAAAGAAATAACTGTTAGTGTTCCACTGAAAACATATTTTTTTCTCCAGCCTGGTGTTTAGTTTTGAATGGGATTTATTTAATCTCTTCAGTGCAGGATTTTTCTTGGTTTTCCCACCAAGAAATATTTTAGATACAAAATGCAATCTCAAAATTCAAAGTGAAAAAATTCTGCCTTCATAATATCAAATCAAAATATTTTAATGTTTCTGAGAAATGCATCAGAATGCAAAAAACAAGAATTTAAGTGACAGGAGCAGAAAGCAGATAACAAGTGAGTAAACTGCATATCAACTTGGCCAAAATCCAACAGAAATACTAAGATTAAATAAGCAAACAAAATGTATGTTTTCATTCATTTGAATTCCAGGGAAGTTATCCCTTTATAGACAGTTAATTAATAACTGGGAATATTAGTGATGGGAAGAAGGAATAACCGTTATGATCTGTACTAACCCTTACCAGCAACAGATGCAGGCAACACCTAAAAGAAGCTCCAGAGTAAGCTGGCCCATATTTTCAAATATATCTAGGTGCCTAAGGAAGCAAATAAGCTAATGATGTGCTTTTTTTTAAAGTACAAGTCTTGGAAAATGCTTGGGCATCTAAGAGTTCCTAACACTGTCATGTCTCAGGGTTTCATTCTGTCCAATTGATGCTCAGGTGCCAGCTGAAATTGATTCCCACCCAAGATAGCACCAGGAAAACTTTTGAAGTACATACATTTTTGCCTATGGGCTCATATACCCAGTCATTAAATCCTAAGCAGCCTTCATTACAGAATGCCCACTTCAGAAATTAATTAAGAAGATAGCACATCAAGAAGATGCTAAAGGTATAGCCACTGTCCTAACTTGACAACCAACTTCTTAAATAGTTGTAAAATATCTCTCTTTGATTTAAGATAAGGATGTTAACCTGATCTCCCACTTCCCCAGACAGCATTCCCATTGAACTCCTGTAGGATCTTGAACAGTCTGTGTCTCTTCCTTCTTCTGAAGCCATTAGCTTCACAGGGAAAAGAGACCTCAGGTATGGTTCCTTAACCCTTTAGTTCATTTGCCAGAGGAACCTGGAGGTAGTTTTTTTTCCCAGTGGTAAATGGGGAACTAAAGCAGAGTTACTGCATCTTCTAGCACTTGTGATATATGCAATGAAAAAAGAGAACATCTTTGCACAGATATATAATGTAAGTTCTAACTAGTCTAAGATGAAACAATATTTTGCTCTTTTCCTTTACTTTTAAAAAAATTAATTAACATATCTTTAAAGTAAAAATAGTGATAAGCTTATGCTTGCAGGGGGCACTGTAGAAATAGCTGGTTGAAGTCAAAACAAAAGCTTGCCCAGTTATGTGCTTATCAGATTAACATGAGAATCAAGGGGAATATAGATCCCTGAACACAGAGGAAGTTGGTGGTATAATAGAGACAGGATGTACACACGAGTATGCTGTGATCTCTCTTCTATTTCAAAGTGTCACATAGCTTTTTCATATTTGCACCTTCTGCATGCCAGCATACAAATGGAATGCTAGCAGCTAAGGCATAAAGACATTTGTAGCTTTCTTAATGTGATTGCAGTCAAAATTGATTGACTGTATCCAATGTATTAGGGCAGATAACCAAGTAGATAATTGCTTACATTTTTTACAACTATTGGGCTGGAAAACTGTGAAAGTAAAAAGAGAAGGTAGAAGCAGGAGTGAAATGTGCTTTGGTGATTAGCTGGGAAGATACGAGAATGAATGTTTTCTTGAGATTGTACAAGGAAAGGAAATTTTCGCTCATGTAATCTGAATATAATAAAGTCCTTATTTAAATTCTTTCATTTATCATCTTGTCTGTTTTGTTTGTGATAGATTTGACACCTGCTGCTTTTAACTCATGCCTTCATCTAATAACAATTCTCTCTTGGTAAAAATATTATCTTTTTACAGTAATACCTTTGGAATTGCTTTCCCAGTTACGGCCTAAGTATTTTTTATCAAAACAATATAATCTAAGCAATAATCAGGGAGATCTTGCACAGGCAGTCATGCTTCCCTGTTCCTTTCAGAATACTTTATACCAGTACACCTTGGAATCTGTAATTGTTCTCCAAAACACCCACATAAAATCAGGGAAAAAAGTGACCAGTAACCTGAAATAGTCCAGGTCCACATAACACAATGTTTTTGTGGGTCTGCTGCAAACTTTTCTTGTCTTCATGTACCACTACTCCACATCAGGAAGCACAATGCATTGACATCATTTGACTTCAGACAAGTATCTGATCTGATGATCTGTTCTCTATATTTCAGTATTCTTTAGTGATTTCAAATTGTGACTGTAAATTACACAATTGGAAGAGCAGTACAGCAAGGTATTACATAAACCCTACAGTATTTCTATTGTTGCAGCAAATGAATTTCTTGCCTTCTCAGAAGTCAGTCAGGATTCTGGGGTTTCAAGCAGCTATGGCCCCTAATTGGTAATAATTTATGTGCTGTAAAACTTAATGACTCCAACAAGACGGGAAGTTAAGTGTTAGCTTCCTTGTGTTGCTCAGAATAATTTCAAAATTGCTCTTAAAATTCCAGGGTGTGAGCAAGCCTCTCTCTTACTAATACTCTTATGGTTTCTTGCTTAATTTTTTTGTGTGTGTGATTCTGTATGCTCTTCAAAAGCAATGCCCTTGATTTTAGTACTTTATAGGAATGGAAAATGAGAGCATGCTACCAGTTGTGTAGGACTGGATAATACGGTTCGTTGCTGATAACTACTCTGCTTTGCTTCACTGTACGTACGCTACAGCCCAATCCATAACACTTATTCAGTGTTTAATTCTGCCACAAACAGAGAATGCCTTTTACAGGGCACAAGCAAGTCCATCTACTACATGTTGCTCTGAGTCTAGAGCAAACCATGATTCACAGAACATGGTATGCTGATCATTGTATGCGAACACCAAGGAAAAATATGGATTGTGGTCTGATAGATCTGCAGAAATGCAGCAGAGAAAGCCATCTGAATACCAGCACACATCTATTAGTTCAGTTGGTGTTTTTCTGATATATGTCACAATTCAAAGAGAGGGTGGTGCTTGGTCATGTCTACTGGCATTATCTGGAGTAATAAATAACAATTATTTTCTGTAACAGGATCAGGGATCCAATAATTGCCATCTCAGCCTTTTAACTCTGAGTCACAAAACACTTCTTTCTCCTTCCCTGCAACTGGATGGCAGATTGTTTAGGGTGACATTATCTGTGTCCAGATGGTCCCACCTACTGAAAAATCTGTAGTGCTTGTTTATTTTGTAATAGTTTTATGCCTTGATCTTTTAACAGCTCTCTGGAGGAGGGGGAAGGGTTAGTATGTTGCTCTTCTGTGCCACCAGTGAATGGTGTTCCCCCATATTTTCATTTCATTGCATTTCAGTTTGTGAACTGAGATGTTTTCCAGAGAGGAGTACTGAACAGATTAGGATTTTATTGAACATAGAAGGTAATTATTTAAATTGACTAATGATCTGCTTCCCATTAGGATGGCATTTTCATAGTTCTGAATTTTCTTTGTCTGTGTTGGCAGTGTCCTTGTCCTTGTGTTAAGGAACTAGAATATTTTGTCT
>JAOXNG010000042.1:21511902-21528087 GCA_028566535.1 Scolopax minor | reverse complement strand
ATCAAGACAAAAATAGCTAAAAATATAAAACAGATGCTTTAATGTTTGTGATCTTTAATGTTTCCCGAGTTTTCACTCGAAATGACCTCTCAGGAGATCTCTGTCAATCTCTGGCTCAAAGTAGGGTCACATATGACACCTATGGGATATTGGGACTGTGTCCAATCTACAGCTCTGAAAATTATGTTTGTAATCTGAGACTCATCTTGGGTTTTGGTTTTGTTTTTAATTCTGGTTCTGCACCCAAACATTTTAATATCCATATTAGGCCTCGGGGACAACAGTATATTTACAGTAAAATTTGAATGAAACCTTCACCATGAGGCACTCACTGTGAGTAGAGATCATGACTTTGCAAGTGGAGTCCTATAGATTATCCTGAAGAAATGCCTGAGCGTACTAAACAGTTGAATATACAATTTACCAAAAACTAGCTAGTTTACTGTATTTCCTGATAGTCTGTCAAAGGGGGGCCCCTGTGTGAGCAGGAGAAGATAAAATTTAGAAGTTCATATGGAAGCTTCCCATGAATATGCTCTGCTTTTAGAGTAGACAACATTTTGATAATTATCACCAAATTAGGTTCTCATTGAGGCTAATTAGAGCACAGTGTGGCAGTCTCTGAACCCACACTGGCCTCAACAAGTGCATCAAAACATTGCAGAGATACTAACTTTGGCCTTGATAATGTTATAGTTACAATACCACAAAACTGTGCTTCGGAGAGCAATCTGAATCAGGTCACTCAAGATAAACCTGTGTCTATAATTTTCATGTATATTATCAGGTTGAGGTAAAGTCTAGATGTCACAGTCTGAATTCCATCTTCATGAAAAAACTACAAAGTGTATGGTCTTTGCAAAGATTGTTCTTCAAGTTTGTTAACAGAAACAAACACCTTTTCTCCTACCAAAAATCAGGCCACTAATCACTAGATTGCTGAGCTGTCCTTAGGCTAGTAGTTAGTACGCTGTCTTGAGAAATGGAAACTGTGGGTTAGGCCTCTGAGGCTTGCAGGAGCCTAACATAGCCACTGCTTTCTTAGCTATTTATACCATAAAAGGGCACTAGTAATTCCTCTGTTAGCATTTTAGAATGGAACTCTGCTGAATTCTGTGTTTTGTGCTGAATTCAATGTATTAAGGCACACTAGCCTTGTTGTGTCAGGCTCTTAAGGTAATAAGCAGATGTTCCTTAACTCTAGATGACAGCAATGTGTAGGCAATAGTGAGATGACTTGTTTCTTAAAATGAGGTGCTCTAAATCAAGCTTGGTCCAGATCTTATATTTAGAGAACAGAAAACATACAGGACAACCCAGGTAGTATCAGTTAAAATGCAGTTTGCCAGCTGATCCATAGCCAGACCTCAGTATTATGACACTGCTTACCTAGTTTTCACCCTTAGCAAGCATCCCCATATCCCAAAACCCAATGATCTTCTATTGTTTTCTGTGAGAAGGGAAGCACATGAAGAATTCAAGGTCTTAGTCCCATTCTTTTAACAGCTTCAAGGGTGTCATGTGAGAAAAATTGTTCATTTCACCTCTTAAATCACTTGTTTATTGCAAAAAAAAGTTTTTTCCAAGTTTTTGTTGCCTTTTACCTTTCACTAATATAAGCAGCTCCTGTCTGAGCTGCCTGTAGTTCTTTTGCAATAGAGACTATTTGTGTTTTAAAGAGTTGATTAAAAAAGGGAAAATTTTGTTTGTCTCCCTTCACAAATCATCCATGTCACCATGCAAACTGCAGGATATTGGAGAGGGGGTAAAGGGCATGAGGATTATCATAGTGCATATTTGTTCAGTATTTATAATGAAATTTGGAATGAATGTTTCTTTTGGCTGCACTATATAAAGAACTCAGCCCACAACAAGCTGAAGTTACAATAATTTACTCTTTGAGTGCAAGCTGATTGTGTAAAAGTGTGGTAAGAAAAGTTGATATACTCTTTTTCCTAAATGTGAAGAACTTAAAGCATCAGTTCTGCTTCACAAGTAAACTGTCCTCACAGTTCCAGAACAAGGCTGATTCTTAGCAGCCTTACACACGACCTAACCATGTAACCTAACAGGGCAGTCATGATCAAGATGTCAGAAAAACATCTGGTGTACACCAAATGCTTATTCTTGCCAAAACTGACTTGATAATTTCTTAAGGGCTTCACAAAAAGAAAGAAAAAGAAAACAACCTATCAAATTACCAGTGGTCTTAAGCAGCAAATAGCAACTAAAGAAAGACCACCACCCTGCCTTTCTGGGTGTCCCTAAGAAGGTCCAGTCCTCAGTAGAATTAGTGTGTATTCTATATGCTAGGTGAGGCATAAAAACCATTCTTACAAACATCTTGCATGTTCTGTCCAAGTGCACTCTGATAACATTTACTTTTGCATTTTCAGAGGATAAAAAAAAATAGTTGGTAACATGGAATTTTTAGTAAAGTCTAGTTAAATGATGCTAAATCCAAATGCATTTTTTTTTCTGAAAAAAGGAAAGGTTATCTAAACTGTACAAGGTACAGCAAATATCATGAAAAAATTAAATGTAATCTAGCAGTCATTATTATATGTATGCCTTTAATACAACCTTTTTCTTAAGGATCAAATACGTGTGCTTTGTTTTAAGATTTTCAATGTACAATACACTTAGTAATGTCTTGCAGAATTGGAAGACAATAGGTACCAACTGCCAAAGAGCCTTTCCAGAAAGAAAGTAGGGCTATCTATACCTTAATCACTCTCTGAGTTGATATTTCATTGGGAAGAAACAGCAAAAAGAAGAAAATTCACATTTCCCCATACCATTTGTAAGATTCTCTGTAAACTCTACACAGCATCTGTGATATGTTCCCGTCAGCTGAAATATTTTACATAGCACATTTGTACTTTTATCAAAACTAAAGAAAATAACCCCTCAACCTCATACTCTCAATGATCCCTTTACGTAAATGGCTGTTGTATGTGCTCCTGCACCATCACAGATCTTTGGTTTTGGAATAACAGTAGAGATGAGCAGAACTTGACAAATACAAAGATCGAATACTTTATGAGCATAAACTGCTGCTTTTATATAAATGATCTCAACATTTATTAAACTCTCACAAGGCTCACTCTGGCTTTCTTAATGTATGCATTTCTCTCCTGCCTTCCCCAGCATCTGCTTGTGGTTAGAAATGGAAGAGAGGGTCACAAGAAAACCTGATTCAGGGGTAAATCCAGAAATTCACCAAATAGATACTTCTAATATTTTTCAGACATTCTCAATGGTTGTTTCCAACATAGTCTCCTTTATACCCCGCGTAAAAATCTCTCCAATTTGCTGGAACATCAAGGTAAATGTTTAGATAGTGGTCATGTTCCACACAGGTCAGATTCCTTCATGCTGTGAATGTGAATTGTTTCCATTATCTTGTTCAGTCAGTAAATGTCTCTGCTTTACCAAATTCCAAGTGTGGTAAGCAACACAAAAAATCTGAAACTGCAGTTCTGTTTGTGCCAGTACTTGTTGCTGAGTCTCTCAGTAGTTACTTCCTCATTCTGTACCTCATGGCAGATACAACAGAACATAACACAAGGTAGGTGTGGGTGGGATATCTCACTTCTTCAACTCTTGCCAGAAAAACATTGTAATCTTGTCTAAAGGGAGTTTTCTTTCTTCTTAGTCGTGGTGGCTTGATTCACCCTATGCTCAAAAAGTTAAAGAAGGTCGTCTGGAGCCTCATGTAAATCATTGGAAAATTAGGGATCACATGTGGAAGTGTTCAGAACCACTTATGTGGTTTAGGATCTATTGGATATCAGTGAGAATCAAACTCTTTCACATTCTGATAGCCTTGTAACTGTATTTTAAGGGAAGAGAATATTTTAAAAAGTTTTCAGGGCTGCTTTTTTTTTTTTTTTTTAAGCTGCAATTATAGTATAGCTTTGAAGTCTGCAATCAGAATTTTCTACTTCCCAAAGCTCAAACAAAACATTTGGGCTTTCTTTCCTCCTCCTCCCCTTCCCTGTTAAGTATCAGTAGTTCCCAATACCCCAGGGTACTGGGGTTAAAATTTGCTGTAATGAAACATAAGTTCAGACAAGCTAATGTAAAATCACAAATAATACCTGGGCAGCCAATCAATACTCTTTTAAATGCTTATAGGAAAGAATTGCCAAGTAGTTCCTATTATTGCCTTGCTACTATCTGCATTAAAAGTAAACATTCTAAAGTGGTTTTGCGTTTCAATTATTAATCTATCAAAATGCTTATAATCTTGGTTTCATCAGTCAGCATTTATTTCATGATCATTAAGATCTGCTCATTTTGCAAGTGGAGAGGAAATCATTATTATTATTATTATTATTATTATTATTATTATTATTATTATTACTTACCTCACCCTGTTTTCCAGTACAAATTATATGATTAGGACATGCTTTACATTTCTGTTTCTAAAAAATTAGAGTATTTTGAAATTTGATCCCGTTTAACAACTTTCTCTCCTTTAATGGTAAATATACACTCATGCACAAATGTATATCAGCAAAGCTTTCACATAAATGGTTATTAGACCTGTATGTTCCTCATTTTGACCTTTCAGATAGTACAACACATCCTGCATGGAATGGTTATTTAATAAAACGCATGTTTTTACAGCAAGGTAACACCTGATGTAGTATCCATGAAGTAGCAGTGAATGGAAAAGGTGTAGCAGATCTCCCTTTGATTGGAATAACGGTTGTCCTTTCTAGAGTACAAAACTTGGTTGGTTTTAGTTTAAACTGACAGCCTTAGTTTGCATTCATAACTATTCCTTTTGTAATTGGATGCTGAAGTGCTACAGGCCTAAAGGTCAACATTTGACAATTGATGACATGATCTCATGTAAATGACATTGGTATGCCACAGTGAGTCCACAATATCTGAAAATACATATTGATATTTTTGTCTAGGATTTATTTGTGAACAATACAGAATTATTACTACACGACCTTAGATATGCACAGTCACCTATTTTGGACAGCATAGGAACCCTGATATGAGCCTTTTCCTCTCCACGAGGAGAAGGGATAGTCGGCGTAGAATATTGCCTCTATGTCTCCTTCAAAGTAAATAAAATAGAAGGAAAGCAAGACAAAGTACTTGTCCTTTATGTTAAATAATAGGAGTATACTTTATATTCTGTTTTACTTAATAATATTGAATAATAATATATTATTGATGACACTATCAGTACCATGAAATACTCATAATCTGTCTCCAGCATGTCTAAAACCTCCTTAATTTTCACATACGTGTCAAATCTAAAAGATTTTTTTAAATATACAGGCCACTGGTTAATTTTGTTTTTTTCAGTCTCCATAATTCCATTTCTATCTCTCTCCTATCTACTGGTATCTTTCTGCTGTCAGTGATATAATTGCACAAATTTTTAGGTGAATGTAGCATATCAACACTGTATTCAGCAAAATAAAAGGCACTTTTTAAAAAATTAAACTAGTACCAGGAAGAAGAGATTTCTCTGAAAATGTAAGGATGAATCAAGTATTTGTTTCCCTTCCCAGTTTGCAACTTACAAACATGCTTCCCTCCAATGGCAGCACAATCTTCCCTATGTTACACATGCCAAAAAGCAAAGAATAATTTTATTTAGTTATTTTATTATTTTCTAATAATACCATATCTATTTTACTTTCCTTCAGCTTTTGCAGATCCTTGCAGTCTGTCTTCTACCCAATCTAGCTGAACTGCTAAAACTAATTTTCACCCTGTGATGAGGTGACAACTGATGAACAGTGGGTGTGTATAACTGATTTCTTTTTAAACCAATGACTCTTTTATGTCCAAGGAGAAATAAAATGTTCTTCTCTATCAGAAGCACAAAACATTTTTGGTGTGAGTTAAAATAAACTCCTCCATGACTGACATGACATCCCTATTTCCTCTATGATTATGTGATCTCTGCTATATGTGGGATGGAAAATCCACATGCCACGTGCCATGCCAGTGACACAGTATATTGTAGTAAGGGGTCATTTCATAGGGCAGTATTAAATTAGTTTCCAAGACAATGACAAACTACAAAGTGGCCAGTTTCTCTGACTTGCTGGAGACACTAATGAAATTGAGAAAATGCAGTTGTCCTTTGCAATGGGACTTGATTCTTGTCAGTAAAACCCTTTTCTGAGAATCACAGGTTTGACAGAGAAAATGTGACAGTGAGAAGAATGCAACTGCAAAATCCTTCATAAGCTTTTCCTGGTCTATTACTGTATCTCACTTAATGGAACTAAAGTGCTCTTGAAAGCATAATCTTTGTACCGTATCAGTTGACCTCAACCCTTGCAAATAGAGGTATTAATTTCGCTTTAGAAAACTATTCCTTAAAATTGGGAACCAGAAAACATTGCTTATGTAATTTACAGTTTAATGAGTCCTAAATATGGGAACAAGCTGGCAGAGGTAAGCCAGTCTATCTATGGGCTAAATGGTTTGGCTGGAGAAGACATTTCAGGGCAGACCTGAATATTGACTTTGGTATGGCAGGGGCAGAGCAAGGATATTACTGAGTTTGGGCTTCTGAGTGTGGTTTTAATCACTGGATAGGATCTGCCACCCTCCCGCACTGTCACATCTCTAAATCTAACATACATCAGTACTTCAGTCCTCATGGAAGTGAGACTAGTCTCTTTCTTTAGACTGCCTCCAAGATAGCCACCTATGTATCCCTGAAAAAAAGAAAATAGAAAAGAGAGCATTAATCTGAAGGAAATCACAGTAAATCTTCATTGAAAACTGCAAACAGGACAGGCTAGTTGCCTTCACTACCTCCACAGAAAAACACACATTTGGAAAGAAACCAACCATTTTAAGAGTAATGGTAGTTTGCCCTTCAGTAAACCCATGATACCAAGAATCTTTCTTTTAGAATGTATCTGCAGTGTCATTATTCTTATCTAGCAGGTAAAGAAACTGAAAGTCTGTGTATTAGGTAGTTTTGTGGAATAAGAGGAGGGAAAATGCTTTTCTTTTTTACATCACAGGTTTGCAAAGTTGTTTGTCTCTTTTCCTTATCAAGCCTATGAATTGTCAGCTGCTGGAGAAATGCCAATTCCTATAGTTTTATTAAAACATGGAGAGTTTTAACATAGGTCAGTGGGAGCTATCACCAGTTTTTCTATTTATGGGAGAAGACTTTAGGAATTTTGTGAAAATATAGCTACTTTGAAGATAAGACAAAGCAATCAAAACCACCCAAAGTCAGCTGAATAATTTTTAAAGACTGAGCTCAAGATAACAGGGGTGGATTGGAAGGAATTTAGATTTGGTATCCTACTACAAATCCATCAGTGTTTTTCTATTTCCTCTGAAAACCTTTAAATTAGATTAATAGAGTTGATCTGTTTTATGTCTAACCCAGTCTTAACTCACTCTCCCTCTGACAAAGCCATTAACTGGGATAAGACTTACAGTACTTGTAATCCTGATTTTTCTTACATCTGTCTTGCAGGTTTGCATGTTTGACCTGTATCTGTACTAATTGGTTGAAATATCTGTAAAGTCTATCTTCTTTTATAAGGCTAGCAAACAGTAGATTTACGGATTTACATTCATGTTAAAATAACATAAGTCGTTAAAATTCTTTCCCTGCACAAGCTCCACTACATTCTAGAAACTAGGCATTTAATTCTGATTCCTGCAAACAAAATATATTTATTCATTAAAAAAGAATAGTATGAGCATTTGCTGTTTAAAACTAATTTCAGAAAGAATAACATTGATTGGGATCCTTTTGAAAACAAAGGTCTGTATTGGAAATACACTACTGTAGTAGGAAGTATGGTTAATTTTGCTTAGTATTTGATCAGCTATGATGAGCTGATTCATCATTTCTAATATGAAAGCATATTTTTCCACTTTTTTAAAAAGGGAGACGTCAAATAGCTTATCCTACAACCTGCTACCTCCAACAACTCCAGTACTGCCAAAATGTGGACTATTTACCTTATTTTCCATATTGCTTAATATCTGATATACAACTCAAGTTTAATAGCTTGGGATTGCTTGGCAAGTATTATATCTAAAATTGGAAGCATCATAAAACTTGCTACTGAATTCTTCACTGAATTCTGTGTTTGTTATGAGACCCCTGTATCACCCATTATTTCCCTGTAGAGCTAAATTTGAGCATTCGTTTCAATGGCTGAGTATCAAGTGTGCAGATCCAGTCTCACCTGGAATGGGCACTGCTGGGCAATATAATGCAGAGACACTCGCACATTCATACCTATATACTTCATTCATACCTGTCTTTTTCTGAAGGAGATTGCCTTTCTCTGACCACTTTCTACAATCTACTAAGCTCTGCCTATAACTGTTACCTCAAGCACAGCTTGAGTGCAAGATCTATTGCTTCCAATATTTGAATTGCTTCCAATACTTTTTCTTGAGTATAGGAGATCTGTTGCTTCCAACTGGCCTGTCTGTATGAGACTGTACTGTGTGCATGAGACTGGCTTGGTTTAGCACTAACTCAGGGATCTTTACATCATGCTGATGGTTAGGAGAAGCGAAGATTACTCTTGAGAGGCAGACAGTGGATGTGACTGGGAGAATTTAAAGGTATACAGAACACAAGGAACACTTGGATACACACACATAACTATTCTTAGTTCGACCAACTTCTTTAGGTTAACTTCATGTCAAACCAATTTCTAGGATGGATGTCTTTTTGATCAGTTGGTAAAATACAAGCACTGTAAACCACCTAGAAATTCATTTCTCACAAAACACATGGGGGCGTGACCATGGTCTAAATTTCAGCAGTAACATATGGGTATAAATTACTGTTTTCATACAGAAAAGAGAATTGACGGTATTCTTCCAAGCTTGGTTCAGCGTCAGCATTGTAAGACTTCTGTCCAAATCCTCACCCTCATATCAACAATCTTTGATTATATTTACTTTGATGAGTCTTACCCTTATAGGTTTGAGATACATAAATTGAATCTTTCATGTTGGGTTTCAAATGGTTTTAATCAAGTGCTCATTATCAATTAAGCATATCCATCAATCAGCAGTCTTAAACCTTAACTTTCTCACTATCAAAAATTAAGTGTTAATGCTATTTTAAGATTCAGTAGTAGCAGGATATCTTCATGTACTGATCCCTATTTTACAGAAACAGCAAGAAAAATGTCCTATATAGTGTTAATAAGGCCAAAAAATAAAAATCTTAGTAACTTATGTTCTTTTTAATTTGTTCCTTGTGAAAATGTGTGTATATTCTTTTAACTGACTACGGTGTGATACAAATGGCATGAAATATGTCTGCAAAGTAAAAACTGGAAACATCTCTGCTTTAGTTTACTTCACAGTAAAATATAGAAAAATCAAAGAATTCTTAATCATATATGCATTAGAAATAAAATTTCACTCCTGTTGACATCAATGGCAAATTCTGAACAGCTTCCGTTAAGCTAGGATTAAATTTCAAAAGTTTATTATATGCCAGATAACAACTTCTCTGTCTAAATCCCATATTCCGTAAAGCACTGAGGTAGTTTCTGTTTTTTGTCAAAGGTACTCACTATCTGGCTGGACCAAAGCAATCTTTGCCATAATTATTAATTAGGTATGAGTTATTATTAATTGGGTATTATTCCTTAAATGTATACTTGGTTTGAACTTGGCAACATACAGCCTCAGAGAAATTTTTTACCATCTCTGGTTTACATATTCAAGTTTGGTAAAAAGTTTTTGCATGTCAGAAGGTGACTTTAAAAGTCATTCTAAATGAGATTTTCTTAATTGTATATTTTCTGGTATTGGTGGATGTTCACACTGTTTTCTTTAAGACGTTTAAACAAAGTGCCTAAATATAGAATTTTTATTCCCTGTGTAATCATTTAGAAATAGGCTTCTTCATAGGTGTTTTGATTCATTCCTTGGGGGTTTTAACTTTCCTCCTAATTAAATCATGTAAATTAGAGGCCTAAATTTTGACAATGTGAAAACATCCTGTTGTGGTCAGTAACGCTTAAAATGCTCTTGAACAGCATTATCAAGCAGACTTGATCATTTTGTTGGAGATGTATTTCCACGGGTCACTTTACCATGGACAGTTTTGGTTGATATTTAATGATAATTCACTTTCTTTATACTGTCAGATTACACCTGCTTATTTATGAACTTATGTCTTTCAGGACCTCTAAGGCAAATATACTGTGAGGATAAGCATGAGTGGTAAATGGTGAAGACTTAAAAAACCTCTTTGAAGCCAACCATATACAGACATGCAAGCATTTATTTTATGTATATAAACGTACATACAGTATAAATGTATGCAATATTTACAAAGTTGATCTTTAACACCTATTCCGCTCCCAAGCCAACTATGGGATTTATTTATATTTTTATGACCTATATTTTTTAGGATCATTCATTACACAATGTACTGGGTGACAATCACATAAAACTGTGTCAGATTCAGCCAATGCCTTTAATTGTATCACAAATATACTCTGACATGAACAATGCACTCTGGTGTTCCAAGGAATAACACAATGTGTCACAGTGGCAATGTGTAAATTAGGCTTCTGGGAGTAGCATTGTTATGGAAATGATGGCCTTCAAATGAAGCTATTGCACAGGAGTGCAGGAACCTGAGCTCAGGAGTGAGCCCTGTCCTGTGATTTGGTTATACCTGGAATCTGAATTTGGTTATCACTGAATTCTTTCCTGTGATCTGTACATAAAATGCTTCTAAATATCCTTGAAAGACTTCAAAAGATTTTAATCAAATGTCTATTCTGAAGGCATTTAAATGTGTTGAAAATTTACAAGACTGCAGATACCTTTTTTCTAACTGAGAAGGTGTACTTAATCTGCCAGAGTGTACTTTGGTTCTGTGCTTTCAGAATTTATAATTTTTCCTTTTTCTTACTCCCCACATCAGTAAGTACACCCATGCATATAAGCATTTTAACTATTATGTGTGTACCACCTGTATATATTTTACTTTGAATTCAAATCTCTATAAATCAGATGTTCCCCAACATTTCTAAAGCTTGAACAGATATTCATTTAATATTTTGAAAGAAGAAGTAATTGGATGTCTCTTGAGTGATAGCATGGAACATTTAAATTGCACCCATCTCTAAGTATATTTTAAGGCCTAATGCTTCAGTCTATGTGGTAGTTATAGACTGTCTACAGTCAGGGGGCTTTTTTGTTTTTGTTTATTAAAAAGAGATTTTGATATGTGCTTGGTGTGCGTGGTTAGCAAAACTAACGAGCTTTCACTGTCTATAGTCCATGATTAAATGATATTCAGTGCACTGTGATCTTTCTATGAGACAGTCATTTAGGTCTGGGGAATGCTGTACTCATAGAGCTTGGTTAAATGTTATTACAATTCAGGTTCATTATTTTTTCTAATTAATATGATTGATTAAAAAGTAGTTGTGAAGCCCAAATAGAAAATCAGAACAACAAAGTTGTTGAAAAATCAGCTCACTGTGGAAAAAGGTCTGGAAACATGCTACTCTAAAAGATGAGAACAACAAAAAAAGAGTCCTGAACTGCGGTCACAAACCTGGATGTATTGAATGTGTTGTTTCCACCTCCTGGATCTAAACCATCCGTAATGGTCTTAGTTCCAGCTAAGATTTAAGTCAATTAGATAATATCTTTTTTCTGGTCTGACTTTCCATTCTTTTGCTTTTGAAAGTCAAATATATTTCCAGTGTTTAGCATGTGGTAGGTTAGAGTTGAAGTTGAATATAAAATTCAGAAAGGGGTCAGCACTCTTGTCCAAATACGGTGAGAATATTTAAAGTCCAGCAGCCAACTCCACATGGTTCTAACAGTTTGCAAAGCCTTTTCATGTGCTATGCACATGAGAACGGTGCTAAAGACCCAACACCCACATTTACATATTTTGGTGGTTTGACTTTGTTCTAATTATAGTCTAATCCTATGGACTGAATACCCATTAGTAACTGGAGAGCGTTGGTGCATTCCTGAACCACGTCTCCAGGTTTAATTTAACCTGAAACAAATCTAGATCATGTACTCCCAAAGAGTGGTAAATTAAGATAATTGGAAGCTTCTCTTTAAAGAACACTCCTATTCCAAACTAAAGCATCAAGGCAGATTTATCCACTCTGTCTTCTTTTAGACCTCACTCTGTTGAGCTGAACCAATCTGGCTCATGTGCTTTTGTTCTCTGGGTCATTACATCATGGTCATGAATATTTTCTGATAGCTACTGCCGCATAAGTCTTTTTCATGGCTTATCACTGTAGTGGGACAGTGTCATCCTTTGTGAATCGGAGTTTCCATCCAAGTCATACATTTGGAGTGTCCGTTTTCTTTCTTTACCATTTCCAATTAACAGGCCTCTATTATATTCTTGTCATGAGCCTGTATGCTCTTTGTCATGCTTGAGAGATTCATAATTGCAACTTGTTAATATCCATTCTCTGTTTTCACAAATATAATCTCCAAGTAAAAATTAAAACCACAACTGAATTCTGTAATGCCACTCTAGTTTCAGAATATTCTTTGAGGCTCTGGATGGTTCCACCAGGGTTCACAGTGAGCAGAATCTCCACATAAATGTCCAAAACCTGCAGACACAAGCAAGTTTTCAGGGCTTGATTTCCAAGCTCCATGATTTTGCATTCTAAATTAAATTCTAAAAGATAGGCAAGTCATGACTATGTCTGTGTGCAAACTGCTCTGGACTTCAGAGTGAATGTCTGGGCCCACTAAGGATATAAATGTATCAGAAGTCTATCTGTGTTCCATCATCACAGTTAGACTCTCCAGACTGTGTTGAAGTGGTGATTACTGAGCTCCTCAGACGTATTGAAAGAACTCAGAATTACTCTTTCCACCAGAGGTTTTCATTTAATTAATACTATCAAGTTGGCTGTAGTGTCCTGATTTCAATTATACTGCAGTCCGGGCCCCACAAAACAACATAACAGATTACACCAATTTATGGTGATATTTTGAATACTGTAATTTGTTCTTTTGTGTGAAATTATGACAGAGATGCAAGTTAGATTTTTTTTTCTCCGCAGGGTGACTCTTTGAATGAATTATTCAGGTAGTAGCCAGATCTGAAATATGCTAAAAGATTTCTAGAACCTTCATTTTAGCAATTGACACTCACTGTTAATGTCATCCCCCTCTGTCCAGCAAATCATTCAGCCTTGAAGAGGTATTCATGCTTCATGTTCCACAACTGCAATATACAGAACTTAGGGACATTACCTGATTACAGAGAATTAAATAATGTTAACCACTAACATATTGCAGGAAACATTAATAATATATATGAGATTCCTTGCATTGATATAACACACAGAGAAAATGTCATTCTAGCAATGATCTTATGCTGGCAAAACTTAACTCCAAGAAAACCAGTACTCTTATTTTAACCTGTAGTACAAGGATATGCTTAATTTATCACTTAAGGTGATAGAGTAATCCAGTTATTTTTTTCTGGAGGTAAATCATAAAAAAACCCATATTTTTCCCTGTAATTTTAATTCATTATGCAGCAGAAATCCAAGAGGTGCAAGTACAGTATGTAAAGTGCATTTTGCTCTCATTTCTTAGGTCTTTCCATAATTCATTTGCTGTTTTGCTGTCTTTCACTCCAGCCAAACACTCTTCCAGTCTACACTAGAGCTCCAAATCAAATGATAATCTGATGTTGTGGCTGTTACCTTATATTTTTTTAGTTGAAAAAGTAATACTAGGTGAAAGCATTCTGAATTACTGATTGCTACACCTTATAAAACTGCAAAGATAGTGTTTACTGCTTAATACTGGTTAAATCTGAAGTATAAGTTCTAGGAAAGCATCCCAGATCTTGGGAGCAGGAGACTAGCCTCTAAAGTTTAGTCTCAGAAAAGTTTAAAAAGGAACAACAGGTAAAAGAATTATATGATGATACACTTCTCTGGTGACTGACTAAACATCCCTACCTCTAAACTGCCAAGACTAAATTTACCAAATAACTTTTAAAAGTCTTATAGTAATATATTTTCTGCAATAGTGTCATTAAGATGCTCAGAAATTTTGTACCCTTTCCCCATTATGATCCTTCCAGTGATTTTTTTTTTCTGGATTTGTGGGGTTTTTTATGAACATTCCTCAAAGTTGGAGAATTTAGTTTAAGACAATTCTCATGCTTATATCTTATTTACACTAGACCAAACCATGTCACTGAATTACTAACTTTTTTATGATGGACACTAACTAGAAAAGGATGTGACATATTTTGCTTTTTGTAATCAGTGCATGTTTACGGAGATTTTTAAGTTAGGTGGGATTTTTTTTAAAGAGAAGAATAATTTAATTATTTTTCTCCACATCTAATCTTTTCCATTGCTGGTACACAAAAACATCTGTTAGTACCTACCACTAGTCTCTGAAAGAACTCTGAGTACTGAAACATCTCAAATCCCTTGGAGCTTTTCTTTGGTTTTTCAAAAACTTTGAATCAGACTCTCTCTGATCTGGATGTCTGACTTGTTTTTCTTCCTGAACCAGGGTTTCAGAGTTTAACAATAAGAATTATTTATGTATTAAGAGAAGCAGTGCTATGAATATCATACATAAAGTGTACACAATGTAGCATTGTAGTTGATCTTGATCTTTAATCATTATGGATAAAGATCAAGACTCATAATTGAGGGACTCCTTAGATTATGATATCATAGTAACATAATAGAAACAAGAATGAAAGAAGAAATTAATTTGATGGCCTCCACTGGTCTCAGATAAACTTTACAGTTTGAATGGCTTGGATTGTAACAACTGCTAATAAATATATAAGATAGAGGCTAATTAAAATATATCAAAAGTTATTGGCAAATGAAAAATTTTAGTAACACAGATGTTACATAGAATTAATGATTGTAGAATATAATATATTGTTTCACAGTTCAGGCATAAGAGGGGAATTCAGTTCCATCATAATACTCTAGTGGGAAATGTGACAGCTAAATTGCTTCAATGACTCCCATCCAACAGAGGACGTGGGTCTGAATGTTAGGAAAGTGATTCTTATGTAAGTTTTTGTACTGCTAAGTCTAGCTGAAATACTCCCTTTCATAAATACTCTATCTTCTCTGCTATTTTTCAAATCAATTTCTTCTTCTTATCTTACTCATTTTGCTGACAATTATTGTCTATAGAATACAGTAATAAGAGCATAGAGAAAAGGTAATGACAAAATGCAATGACAAATGTGTACTTTGTAGGCTGGTAAACAGTCCAAACAAAAGCCAAAAAAAAAAAAAAAAAAAAAAAAAAAAAAGACTGACATTCTTTTATATTCCAGATGGAAGAAAAATAAAGACCATAGGCAAGCCTTTCTTCTACATTGAAAATAAGGAAAGTGGAGCAGGTATTTTACACCTGTGGTGGTGTGCTTCCATCCATGACAACACCAAAAATACCCAAAAAGTGAAGTGAAACAAAATGTTAGCTACTAAGCAAGCCATACAGCTACAGAATGGGATTGACATTCCTCATCAAGAGGTCTCAGTAATGAAGGCCCTAGTTCGTTTTTTGTACATTTCAATATAGGGAGGTTTTCTGCTTGACTATGAATCTTCCAACTTGAGAAAGACACAGGAATAATGGATAACCACAGAAGCATTTGGAAGGGTTCATAGTTGCTGTAGGAATATAGCACAGTTGTACAGAACAAAAGCCAATGACAGTAATGACTTTGACTTTGCTAGTCCAGATAGCCTTCTTGCTTGAGAAATTTCTTTCCCCCTCACCTCTGTAGCTCCCTCAGTGGAAAATCAGATCTCTAGGTGGTGTATGAAGGTGATTATAATCTCAGAACATGCCACAGTGCACATGGAAATTCAACAGCAGAAGGGAGAGCACAAAGAGTTGAATTGACAAAGCAATCCCACCAGGGCTAGGTGAATAATTTTTCATGAATAATTTACTCACTGAAAGTCAGTGGGTTTTGTGCTCAGAATATTCAGAATGCATCTGAATAAAATCCAGCTTTCTGTGGTCCATATTTCTGTGGTCCATCTGGTTGAAAGTAAGTTCTGTATAATTTTTTGCAAACGTTGTAGCTCCAGTTAGATTTAAATTGTAAGAGCACATGATTAGTTGAGACTGATGTAGGGACAGAGGGACATACTATATATTATAATA
>JAOXNG010000042.1:21475093-21488770 GCA_028566535.1 Scolopax minor | reverse complement strand
TCAGGAAAACAAAGCTGCCACCGCTTGTATCCCATTTCGCACAGCCTTAGAATAAAAAGTCCATCTCCATCCGAGTGTTGCCGCTTGCGGGGGTTGCTCACTGGAGTCAAGTGGATGAGGACAGTTTATTCAGGCAGCTTTGGGAATCAGTTTCTTAAGGTATAATGAACCGTTGTGTCATTTGTTAACTTTTTTTTAACGGTCCATCATAGAGAAAATCTCTTTTATTTGTAAATTGTAATTAATCTGCATAGCTTTATAAAAGAACAATAAAATTGTTCATTTAAAAATTCTGGATGCTCTTTGGCTGTCAGGTTTCTGCTTTGCTTTCATAATTCCTCCCCTGCAGGCACAAACCAGGAAATAAAAATTCTTTGTTTAGCAAGCCTTTTATATTTCACCCTGCCACCTGCTTAACTCAAGTTGTGGCATGCTATCAAACAGGCCCTGGAATGCGAGTTGTCTTTCTGCCCTGTGCCTTAAAAAGAAAAAAGCCTGTGCAGACTGCTATATCAGCTGTGATGGTAGAAGCACCAGTCCATACTGCTTGAAATAATAAATGTCATTAAGATAGTGTGAGAGGGTACAGCCTTCCTTTGACCGGGAAGGGACAGTGTTTAACAAACAACCATTTCTCCCTCCTTCCACAGATGTTCTTTACCCTTATTTTCAGTGATTTCAGCGATCCTTGCCAGCCTGAGGAATAAAAGCTGAGGAGAGAGACATGCCCAGCCGAGGAGGAGGTTATCTCTCTGCAGGCAGCCTGGACTGAGGCTCAGGAGAGAGCAGGCAGCTCTCAAATCTGCATCACAAGTGGCAACAAAGAGCAAAACCACTGTGGTCCAGGAGATGCTGGCTGCCTCCTTTGTCCTTCCTTTGTTTCACTAAGGCAGGTCAGAAACAGCACAGTGTTTTTCCTAAACAGGCTCAAAACATCTCAAATACTTCAAAGACATGATGAAGCAAGAGCTGTTGTTTGTGCCTTGCCAGAGGAATCAGCCACCCAGAGAAGCTGCTGATGAATGGTGGTCTGGTGAGAAGATCCAGCAGGAGCTGTCACACTGCATGTCCCACCAAGGCACCAGAAGACCCTGATGACCCAGCTGATCATCTGTACAAACAGGGAACTAAATCCTAATGGGTCATTTACAGATTTATGTATTTCCCTTCATCCCAAAAGGGATCAGACAAAAGCCAAATTTTGTAGCAGTTCTGTTAAATGAAGGCATTCTTCAGCAATGCTTGAGTTTCCACCCTCATGCTCTTCCGTGCCATACTATTACCTCAGAAGTGAATTCCCACCACATTTTTCACAATCTTGACCATCAGAACTTGGATCAAGAGATGCCTTGCGTCTCTTGCAACTTGCAACTCAAGTGTTGTACAAGCAAGTTAGCAAAAGTGGGTTTTTTTCTAGGAGATGTGGTCAGAGAACGTGCAAGTTTATCGGATGCTCTGTTCTGGTCCAGCTTTTCAAGGAACACTTGCATCCTGAGGCCAGGGAGGAGACCTGAGCATTTTCAATGGTCAGGTAAGAAACTGGAGACATACCCAAGTGAGAGCTGGCTTAGAGTGCTGTCTGAAGAATAGTGGAAGTATCACGAGGCATCTGGAAACTGAGTCCACCATTGTGTAAAAACAACCAACAACGAGCAAGGAGTATGGTCACCTCAGTACTTGCACTATTGCTGATGGCTCCTGGATTTATGCAGCCTCTGGCCACATATGCAAGGAGCACGATTAAGCTTCCAAGTTCCTTTCAGCAAGACACAACTTTGATTAACCTTTGCTTTACCCAGAGTTTACTTTCCTTACAGCAGCATAACGTGCTGCTGGAGACATTTCTTCCATTTTTTTCAAGGCAATGGATGGTATTTCCCCAGGCACCAGCCCGAGCAACACGAAACACCTCCACGGAATGTTAAGCAACAACTGAGAAGTGCCCTCAGTGTAACTGCCTTTCCAAACAGCCTCCCCCATCCCGGGCAGTGGTCGGTATCAGTCCCCTTTATTTCCCCACACTACTATTGTGGCCGGGCAGAACGTGGCTGCTCCTCTGCTTTCCCACAACCTCTGGCGAATTACAGCGTTTCTTTTTTTAATGGGGGAAGAGAGTTAATGGCGCGGCGTTAATGAAAAGAAATAAAGCGCACAAGTGTTAGGTGGTCATCTCAGACTCCCAACACCCTGGCTGAGAAACGCTAAGTGATTCAAACCTGGCACTGCTTCAACGGTGTTCTTTGCATGCAGCTTTCACAGCAATAAGAAAAAGCAACAGAGGAAAATAAATAAATAAATAGATAGATAGATAAAACCACAAAGTGGAAAAGTTACCAAGTACCAAAACTTCCCCTTCTTGACTTCATGCAATAAACACAAAACAAATGCAAAACAATATTCCAGGTGAGATCTTAGTCTCTCCGGACATTTTTCACATCGGTAATTCGGATCTACTCTGACACGGATACAAGTGCCTGCAGGAAATAAGGGTCTACACAAAAACACTGTTTTCCCATCTCCTTACCTCTTAAGGGAAGGGGAATAGAAGACGACACTTGCAGAAGAGGAGGCACAGCCCCGAGCCCACTGATCACCTTGTCCATGCATTTCCACTGCTATGACGGATGAAAATGCATCTCATGCTGGTCCTTTGAAGCTCATGGAGATGAAGGTTAAGAAGCATTTGAAGTTGTTAGTTTGTTTGTGGACAGGGTAGAAGACACTCAAATCTCCAGGCTGAAGGATGCCACCATGACTAACCTATTGACATTAAGTCCAACACACAAGAACAAAGATTACAGCCAGGGTCAGCCAGTGCCAGCCCAGTTTCACTCAAAGTTTTATTGTTGACACCATTGTTCATCTGATGGTTCCTCAACATTTTCTTATGAAAGAAATCCTTATAATCAGTCTTATTTTCAGTCATCAATTACTGAGCAAATTTCTGTCGAATGAGCAAATACTGGGTTTGAAACTACTGTGTACTTGAGAAAGTTGGACAAAAGATCTATCAGAAATGAAAAAAAATTGCTCATAGAATAATAAAATAAGGGTGATGGGCTCTGAGGTTGAATAAACTTGCATAGCACATGAAAGGAACAAAGGTACTTCCCACAGCCCCAGCTGCCATGGCCCTCCAGGCTCCGAGATGCTCTAGGAAGAAGAGATTGGCAGTTGAATATTCCAGCAACCAATAACCAGGAATCTTTCCATATGAATACCCATCTTCTGCTGACCAGAAATAAAAAGCAAACATTGTCAGTTTTGTTATACATTAATGATCGAAACCTTGGGGGTAATACCATTTTGAAAGACCACCTGGACCATGGCTCCGCTGTGGTACGGTCATTGTCCTCATCACCTCTGCAGGTACCAACTCCTGATCAGCTCCTCTCTTGCCAATTCAGCTGATAAAAACCTCAAACAGCTTTGCAGCTTTCAGGAAACAGAAAGGCAGCAAGCAGCAGGAACCACAGAAAGTGCCTGGGAGAAAGATGACAAGTAACCGCAAAAGCCTGAAAGGGGCACAAAAATAATACCATTCCTGAACCCACACTCAAATAATTTCATAATTCAGCATCAAATGCTGACTTAATCCAGGCACCTGAGTCCGGTTAACAAGACCTGTCTCTGATGTATTTCTATTTCAGCAGCGACAGGAAGAGGGTCGAGTTGTCCTGTGCTGGGAAATGTATAAACTACAGAGCAAAGAGCAGCAAATCCCCCCAAAACGGGCAGCCCAATGCTGGTGGTGGGGCAGGGGAGGGGACATTGAATGTGAATCTTGAATGGGCCACCAACAGCCCTAAAACCCCGGGCAAGGAACCCACTCAACCACCTCTGCCCATTTACACCAGGGGTAACTTCAGACCCTGCACTCTTGACCGACCTCAAGGAGCCAAATCTGTCCCCAGGGTCCATTCATCACCCAGGGAGATGTCACCAGGAGAACAAGGACCACTGCTCCTTGCCACCTCAGGGACCTTGATGGCCATGGCATGACTCTCAAGCCCTATGTCACCTTCCAGGCTTGATTACCTGAGCTTCAGCTGACTGCTTCATTCTCTCAGTTAAACGTTATGCTGTTTTCTCTTTTGGTGCCAGTACTTGTAATTTAAAGAGAGCGAGTGACAGAGACAGAGAATATATACGGCAGGGCAAATATTTGTTGTATAAGATAAACATACAATTATCTAAAATGTAATCTTAATATGACTTATTAAAATAGATTACATTTTAATGTGCACTGCAATTTGCGCATTACACAGCACACTCTGGATATGCAGCTTCTCCTGTGTGACTACCCTGACAACCTGCACAACTGAAGATATATAGAGAGGCGAAAAAAATACCGCTATCTTTCTCTAAATGGATGTATTTGGTGTTGATAGTCAGATACAGTTTTCACCTTTATCCCAGCTTGTTTCTGACCCACTGAGTTAGTGTTAATCACCCCTGTGGGCACCAATAATTTCCCCATATGTGGAATTTGATAAGTTAGAGCACCCACTTCATTTCAAGAAGATTCCAGCTGACTATCCAGTTATCGCTATGGACAGCTTCAAGCACTTCCATGCCGGGCCTTGTATTCTCAGCTTTATCAAGTGCTTTGCACTTTTTGTCTTTTATCTCTTAATTGAGACCTGACTGCAAGAAATGCCTATCTCTTAAAGTGTGTTGCATTAAGTATTAACTCGGACTGCTTTGGCTACTTGAGGTACAGAAAACCTTAAGAAGCTGGGGAAAAGGTGAAAAAAATCTCCCCAAATCTCTTTTTAGAAAAACTGTGTAAATGCTACAGTGTAAGGAAAAAAAAAATATTTTTTTCTTCCTCTTCTGCCTCTCGAAAAGAAAAGAAAAGAAAAGAAAAGAAAAGAAAAGAAAAGAAAAGAAAAGAAAAGAAAAGAAAAGAAAAGAAAAGAAAAGATACCAGGGCTTGACCTTAAATTCCAGAAAGCTGTGTGCAAGTAAATAGAAAAGATATATTACTGTTGAACCTAAATGATATGTGTGTGTGTGTGTGTGTGTGTGTGATACCAGGCAATCCAGACTACTGTAAAAATACCTACATTTTTCCTATCCTATTTCAAATGAAAAGTATTCTGATTTTCCTTTCATTTGTTCCATTTGTTCCATTAAATATTTTCAGATTTCAACTATATATCTTACCTTAAAATATGCATGCTAAAGAATAGGTGTTTTCCTATGGCACAAAGATCTGTTTTGCTTAACTTTAAACTCAAGTAGTTAGGCAACTATCAGTCTTTCTATGTGTGTACATATTCTTAACAAAATTTGTGGAGCAGACGGCTATTACATAACATATCTGTTATGTGCTTAGCAACAGAAAGAACATGATTTTCTACCCATCCAGACAATAGTAGGAAAGACAGTATCTAAACACAATATTCCTGCAAATATTTTCCTGATATTAAGCCAGGATAATTAGAACTAGGCTTGCCAAAATCACCAACTGGATAGTTCTATGAAACTACAAGGGGCAGAAGGATAATAATTTGGGAAGTAAATAAAATATTTACATTCATCAACTTGATGGAAACATAATGAAGATATGAAAGAAAATCTGGCTGGCCTAGAAAAAAAATAATCCTGTTCATCTTACTTGAATTCCTTTTTTTTCCAGTTTTATATTAATAGATCTAAAAATACTACACCTATTATTTTAAGCAAGAGTAGAACATTCCTCTATTAAGTACCATGTGGAAACTTAAAATAAAAGACTATCCTTACTCCAAAGATCTTGGTATCAAAACAAGCAACATAAAATGAGAGAAAGGAGTTGTCTCCACTGCACATTCTGTCTGTGTGTGTAATGGTGGCAGAGTTAGCAATTTACCTAAGCAGAGTTACAGGTTACGGGTGTGTGAAAATGAAACCAAATTGTTTATATCAACCAGATACACTAAGGTTGAAATTTTCTAAACATGATCTCCAAAACAAAAATTAACCTCAGCTAATTTTAGATAAGTAGCCTTTGAATCATTTCCCTAAACACAGGTATCAAATGCCATTTGAGATATGTTGGGGTATCAAGGACATCCTCAAGGGGTTGACAGGTATAACACAGGGCATACAGGAAATACAGGCATCTGGATCAGCAGCAATGGGCCAGACGGGGTGCCCTGCAGCATCTCAAATGGCTTAGATGTCTATGTTAGGCAACTGAAACAAACCCTTAATTGAAAAACATTTATCAGGCATGTACATTTATCAGGGTGTGTCTATAATCAGTAGAACAAGATATTAATCTTCAGCTAGATGAACAGCTCTCTGGAGGAACCACTCTTTCTCCACTGACTTTAGAGAGAGCCTTAGCAAACTGTGCTCCTGAAGAAGATTCAGAATTTAGGTAGTGATTTTTTTGCATATTATTTTTTTATGTTTTTCAGAAAGACTATCCTGGGCAGCCTTAGATACAAAAGCTTAAAGATACAAAAGATTTAAAAGTATTTTTAATTGCTTTTGTTTCTTCATTACAGTCAATAATATTATATTTATTTATTTTATTCTTTGAATTAAAGGATTTGTTTAGGTAGTATAAAATGTTAAAAATACATGAAAAAATCAGCAGCATCAGAAGGCAAATCCACATTTTGGAAAAATTTTAGTCTCTGTAACAAAGTGCCAGATTTAGCCTAGAGTACCAAGGATTTGGAACAGCAAGCTAAACATAAAGATGACACTGAAAGACCTTTAAGTGAGACTACATTTGAATTCTTTAAGTAAAAGCCTTTAGGGGTATTACAGCTGTGCTGCAGTGAAATCAATTGTGGACATAGAAATTTTCAAGGTCAGAACATGCACAATTGCTTTTATACAGCAATTATAACTAGTTCACGACATAGTTCCTCTGCACTAATGTTTCAAAATATCTCAGTTTATCTCCTTGTGACAAAACAGACACTTCCCATGGGAAGCTTCTCTTCTGCGGTTTGCTTTCTTAATAGGATCAAATTAAAAAGCATTCACTATTTTGCTTTGTATTCTAGTTTTCAGAGTCCCATGTGGTTCTTGTTGCCAGGTATCCCTGATACTGATACCAGCATTTCAGCATTGACCTTGAATGAGAGATTTAAGATGCCTACCAGCAAGACCTCCCAAGAACCTTTGGCCTACACCTTTCTCCAAATCTTATGGCTCACAGGAAATTTTGCAAGTCCACTTCTGTTCCTCATCACTTCAGAAAGTATTTCTCATTTGGTGTTCCTCCTTTAAATGTTTCCCCTATTTCTATTTCTTATCATGCCACATACATTTACCCAAAACTTGATCACTCCCTAGTGTCTCATCCGCATTTTGAAATTCCCAGTCTCCTCTCTTAAACAACTCACATAGGTTTCCCAAAGAGTACATGCTTCTCAAAGATCTCTTTCAGGTCTAGACTGATAGTCTATTCTGAAATTAGTGAGTGCATGAGAATTCAGAATTCATCACATTTTTCTTTTCAGAGGTTTTGGCTATTTTTATCACCCTGGCAAACACTGGAAGTGTTTGTTTATTATAAACACTTGTTGGCTATGAATGAGAGTTTCAATATTTCTGATTGGTTTTATCATTCAAACAACAAATTAGATGAATGCAAGCTTTTGCAATGTTTGTAGGTTCACTAGGAAAAATCCATTCATATAGCCTGAGTTTCTTATGAATATTTGATACATGAGGAAAATTCTACACAACAAAATAAATTACAAACGTGACAACTATGATTACATCTACCAACAAAGACTTGTCATGAATGGCTTTATCTAGATCTTCTCATCCGGGTTGAAAAACAAGGTTAATCAATTTGTGTTGTTGCACATATCTACAAACGCTCTCGAGTGCAACCCTGAAAGAAACCAGAAGGGCTTTCTCCTATTAGCAACTATTCCTGGCAGGTTTTGTTCACGAGTGAACACAATTTCACAGAAGCTATACACATGCTCAAAAGTTTTGCAATTAAAAGATTTATCTTAAAAAGGTTTAGAGTCTTTCTATTTTCAGTCCATATGGTCTTAAAATTATAAGCATAAATGTTAAGTGACAAAATGAATAGAGAGACCTTCAGCATTAATATGATTTAGTTTTGATGCCACCCTAACAAATTGAGTGTTAATTTAATTCAGACACAAATTTCTGAATTCAAATAATATTTTTCTACATCTTTTTAGGCAAGATATTTCATGTTGACAGATAGTCACCTTCTTTAACCTCACTGTTCAGGCTTCCCTTGAAGATCAAAGAAACTAGCAACTGAGGGGAACCATGAGATTAACTTGTTATATATATTGATAACAAAATTAAAGAGAGACACCAAGGAAAACTTCAGAATCAAATGTACATTTTTCAATTTGGGATCTACTTATAACCACACGAGTCTGCTATAAGACAAAAGGCATTAGCCACTTCAATCATAGGGCTGAAAAGCTAAGGGTCGCTCTAAAGCATCTAGGCATATCGTGAATTCTAGTGGTCCAATGCCAGCTTTTTTTGTCACAGAATATGACAGATTGTGAAGCCAAGTGGTAGTAGTTATCTATACTTCCAGGCAACAGGTCTGCAAAGTCAGTATATTTTTTTATCTTCCTGCATTGTCACTTATTAAAATGCACTGTTAAGTTGAATTTAAAGGTTTTGGTTTGTGATGTCTGTCTATCTGTGCCTTTTGTCTTTTTCTTTTTCTTTTTTTTGTAGTCAGAATGATGTAAAGTTCATTGTGCCTGGTTTTGATTTCATGCATTCTGATACCTTATATTTGCTCACAGCAAAATATCAAGGAAGATCAGATAAATCCATGACCTGGCTCACTCAGGTCCTCCTTATCCTGAAATGGAATTTCCATGCAACAAAATACCAGGTGTTGATGAAAAAGTTGTTGGTTCCTTCCACTTTTATTTTGTAAAATTTTAAAAGTGAACGCAGTAATCTGCTACACTCTTGTCTGCCTTGTAGCAGCAGCTCAACCTGGTCACATGAGGAAGGGACAGAATCCTTAATCTGGAGTAAATCATTGCAGTTTTAGTGCAGATCATAGATAGCAATTTAGGATATGAATATTTGTACCAAGTCACAGAAACTCTTTCTGTAAGATATATGTGTTACATTTATACTTACTCCATGATTCACCTCCTCTTCTTTAGAGAAGTGAAAAATAAATTGGCTGATATCCTTGTGCCAGAAATGGGACAAACGTGATACCAGAAGACCAAGAAGTGCCAAAGTGAGCTGGCAAATAGGTACCATGACTTAATTCTTTAATTGTCTATCTTGAAGAGCAGTGCTGCTCAAGTCTGAATATCATAAAGCCTTTAGTGAAATTTGTCTGAAGTTGATTCATTTGGTTTCTCTTTAAGCTTGACCCTCAAGGCTAATCTGCATCTCTAATTGTGTTTTATGTGCTTTGAGTACAGTTTAATTTTTTTTTTTCTATTATTGCATAAAATGATTCAGTAGTTATTTTGCATCTTAGAATAAATACAATATTCTACAATGTCTACAATATTGCAATAAGCTTGTAGGGGAATTCAGTTGTCATTTAAGCAAGAAACTGAAAACTTAGTCTTTAAGCTCCATTTTATATCTTTCATGATATAAAATGTGCCATTGCCTCCAAAACTGTTCAAACACTTGGGAAACTTCCTATGTCTACAAGTGTGTACTGAAGAGATCTCATGATACCAAAATGGTTTTCATTGTGTTCTGAACAAAAAATTGACATAAGTCTGTTTCATGGGACAAGAATCCACTTTTTAAATCCCTAGTCCTGGTAAGCTTGCTTTTAGTCATGTAGAACCATGCTATTCAGTGTCATCTCTCTGAGCTGCAAGGAAGGGAGTTGTAGGCTTGTCTTTCTTGTCAGTGAGATGTTAGAGGAAAACCTTCCCTCTCTAATTAAAAAACAGGATATTATACATATTGGTAGGGTGTAGGGCAAGTTCCGTCTTTTTGATGGAAAGGTTACACATCTATCTTAATTGAAGCAATGCATTTTGCAAGACTGTGACATGAAGACTGTGTTTCAGATGATATGTGTATACATTTATAAGAATCTGGAACACAAACATGGGACAAGTTTACAACTGGAAGTCACAGGAATACAGGGGTAAGATGAGAGCAAACGGCTGTGTTTCTTTGTACAAGTACAAAACAACTTGAACCTGAAAACAGAAGGAACATCACAATTTAAGGAAATAATTTGTACTGTGCTCTTCTCTTTTCTGAGGTACCTGGTTTTGAATGTGGGTGAGATGGTCTAAGACTGGGCAGGTGAATTAGCACAAACTTGGTTAATCTCAGGTGAAATGCATATTATATGTAATAATGCAGTCCAAAACAAAAAGATAAAAAACTGTGAATGTTCCAGCCCTGCAAGAAATGGTAAAATATTATGTATTATACACTTAAGGGCAATCTATTGCTGTTAATCCTTGTAAAATGTGTTAATTTTCACTAATGCACACACACAACCTTTCTTTACATTCCTTCACCTTTTTTAGAATGAATGTGTTAAATTTGCTGAAGGTCAAGCTGAGAAAACTGATATAACAAAGCAAGTGGTCTTAGGAATTGTGTCACGTCATGTTAGGCTCACAGATAAACAAACATTAGCTGTAGATAGAGGTACTTACTAGTTCATCAAATTCCTTCACATGCCTGGTATCTTATCTTGGATTATGTATTATTGGGTTCAATTCAATATTTTGTATGTTATTAGTGTGTAATTGTTTTCCTATAGTTGTACATTAAATACAGAAGGAGTGGGTGTAATCTGAACTACAACTCTCTCCCTGTGCTATTTCCCTATGATTGGTCACAATATAGATAATCATGATGGGTAGTAATTTGCCCGCAATGAATCATATTTTATCAAGAAGTAAAATTTGAATCTGTGTCTCTAAAGAATTGCTCAGTGTTTTTTCTTCTCTTTGTGTCTCATTTGTAACTTTTCTTTATAGCTTGGGAGTTTCACGACTCAGAAAAGCACTAGAGCGCAGATATGTTGACAGATTTGCTTTCTGTCTATTCATTTAAATTGAATCCATTTTCTAAACCTCTAGATAATACATTTTTAGGACATACATACCTTTCCATTTTTAAATACCTCCTTCTTTTTCTTCAGTTGTAGAGCTGTTATTTGTTCCACCACACTCCAAAAAATACACATTGTACAAAAACTAAAAGCAAAACACAACAAAATACACAACCCCTAAAAATTTTCCAAAAAAAAAAAAAAGGAACTTCTTTTAGAAATTATGTTAAGGAAGCTAATTTTATTTTTTAATTAAGGACAGTGCAAATTGCTTTTTGTGAGAACACAATCTGATAAAACAGATAACATTATTCCAAAAGTATGAACAAATAAACATACTTTCTGTATCTTATACTACTAAGAATTTAATTTAATTAAGTATTAGTTAAATTAATGATGTATTTCCATATGAATTTCTAGACTGGATGAGGGATAAGCCTTACGGTTCGTATTCCTGAAACCAAAAAATTTAATTTTTTGTCTACGTATTAGAATACCGTAGTTGACACATTGGATTGTATTTCTTAAAAGCAATGAGAGAATAATAGCCAAGATAATGAAGAGTGGACAGATTTACACATCCTTTCTTCCCTGACAGCTTCTGGTCATCAGGGGAAGAGTTTTCACACCACCATTCTGACTCCATAAGGCTTCCTGATGCAACTACAAGACTTGTGTCACATGGTTGTCTTCCATTTTGTTTCTCCAAAATAATTTGGTTTACTGGTTTCATCTTAGTATAGATATTCATCAACTTATCATTATTTAATCTTAGCATCTTAGGACTCCTTTATACTTCTGTAGATCTTTTTATTTACTAAAAAGCCTGATAACAGGGTAAAAGATTCATAACAATGATGAAAACTATAAGGCAGGTAAAAAGAGATTAAGACATAAACAGAATGATTTTTCTGTTTTACAGAAAAGCACATACAGGCTGAACAAACTGATCTACTAAACCAGGAGAAGCCCTTAAAGATCACAAATTTAAAAATGGGCTTCTATAAAATTGCAAGACCAGGACTCCAACGATGAGCCTGAGCAATGCCTATTTTCTCTTTGATAGGATCTGAAGATGAAGCACATGAACTTCATCCTGAATACACGGCTTTTGTTGCTTGACATGAAATGGTGTGTATAAGCCTCCAAGAAAACAAGAAGTCTGAAAACAAATATATGACACATTCCTCTTTCAGTTGGGCAAAGCAACAAACACTAGACCACACAGTGGCATCAGATCTCTGATGGGGACGTATAACTTGCATTTGTGAACAGTACAATCTTGAAGCAAAAGTTTAAAATCATTTACACTGGACAAAAGTTGCTTTGACTGTCAATTTGTTTATCAGAAACAACAAAATGAAAACATTTTGATTGATCTGCAAACAACTTTAGGACATTCTTCATCTCTTTAATTTTAAGCATGCTGCTCCTGTTCAGGAAGAGAATGGTGCCCTAAGTTCAAATGTTAATGCAGGTAAGCAATAGTGCATGAAAGCCCTTCTTCAGTACCCTTGTTGATGCTTAGAATCCAAAGCAAGTTGCCTTTGTAGAAATAAAGTGTATGATGTGGGTATTTGACTCAGGTACTTGTTAAACACTAGTAGGCTAATTATTTTCTTAGTTACACAAGACTAAATGATGACTGATGCTCCTTAGAAAAAGGAATGGAGAAACAGAGTAAGCTGAGGGAAAAATTTAAACATCAAGTCATTGGCTTTTTGACATCTACACCACACTATTTGAAAACAGCAAGAGAAAAAAGTGAAATTCCTTATATTTTAATTTATACTTTAAATTTGGGTACCAAAAAAATGCTTATACATGCCCTTCAGAACAAAATAACTATTACTTTGTGTTATCTTTCATTTTACCCTTAGGCATCATAAAATGCAATCTTCTGTATCTGTCCACATAGTCTTGGCACTTACTTCTGAATTACTGCAAGCTTCCTTTCATCTGCTATAACACAGCAAATTCTCTCTTTCTTAGCCATATCAGACATTGCTGAAATGGTTATTTTCTTTACCCATCACTTTTACTGTGTTACTCTGTTCTGTGTCCATTCGTTCCCTTCTGTGCAGCATCACATACAGAAATTTTCCTTCAGTTGCAATATGTTATGACTCCAGGCTCTTCCATGTTGTCAGTAAGGAAGCAACAGGTTTAAGCTCTAATAAGCCTTTTCAGACAAAATCTTTTGCATTATCTCTTGACTTAGGAAAAGCTCCCTGGAAATATGTACAAACTAATAAAAAGCTTTCTTTCAAATTCCTTCCCTTCTTTTTTAGGATAAAACTTACTACAAAGCCTAGCAAAACCATTGAAGGTACTTAAGGTTCTGCTGTGCCAAGACCAGTTTTTTTGATTCTACATCATGCTACTCTTGGCTATAAAGAGATGGTAAATCGTTCAGGAATTTGTACTACACATTTCTACTGTTTTTATAGAGTATCAATAGGATCAGGTGTTAGAGTTCTACAGTGCTACAGGAATATAAATAACAATACATAAATAAATAAAGATGGTAGGGCTGCATTGACCAATTATACCATATACATCATAATACTAGACCTGACTTTCATAGAATCATAGAATCATCTGGGCCAGAAGGGACTTTCAAAGGTCATCTAGTCCGACCCACGCAG
>JAOXNG010000042.1:21441060-21451357 GCA_028566535.1 Scolopax minor | reverse complement strand
CAGGAAGAGTTTCAGCTCTATCAAAGGGGAGGGAAAATCCAAGCTGTGTCTACAGTGAACCTCCTCTAACATCCCTGGGGGGCTGTACATGAAACACATTTTCAATTAGGTACATTTTAAGCAGTGCATAATAATATTTCTGATATTAGATAAAGACAAAACCTTTGGTCTTTTTACATGTTTTTTTGATGTACTATGGGCTTTTATTACACAGAATATAACCAGAATAAACAGATAATTTCATAAGCACAAAGCAAAACCACAAGAAAAAGAGTATTTATCTCAGATAATTTCTTACCACCTATACTAGTACTAGTTTTATGAGAATTCACTGGCAAGAACTGTGAAATTAAAACTATGTTTTTTAAGGAACTAGCTCTTATTCATATCATTGTAGTATTATTTGCTGGAGTGTTTTGACAGTAGTTTTTCTGCTGAGGAGTGGAGTCATAACTTATGAATACTGAGAGTCCACACCAGGTGCTCTCAATTGCTATTTCCATACTAGTTTTTAAGGCACTCCCCAAGGCAATCCCCTTGCAGGCTGGATGGGAGGAAGGAAACTGGAGGTGTGGCTGTTGGGTTTCCTGCAGAGAAGACAAAAAGCCACATTTCTAAGAGTGAGAGGCTGGGGTGTACTTGGAGGTGGCTCAGGCCTGTGCCTGGCACACAGGGGTGGTCATTCTGCAGGACGTCTGTGACCACAGGCACTGGAGGCATCCATTGCATTTATGGTCATTCCCAGATCCATTCCTCAGTGGCCCAATGGGCAAGAACATTTTTCTGTTTTAACCTGACTAGCCAGTAGTAATTTTTTCTGAGTGTTTGCAAGCATCTCCTAAAGGCCAATTCTTCCCATATTCATTGTCTTACGAAGGAAGGATACAAATTTTCTTTGTACAGCTCGATATGAATCACTTCAGTGATGAGAATACATGGTTTTAATCTGTAAAATGTTTCAACAGTTTTTCAAAGGAGTAGTATGTATAGAAAAAAATTAATGTAATCCCCCTTTTTATAAAACCTTAATGTTTAAAACAAATGTTACCTGTGTCTGCATGTAGTAGACCTGCAGATAAGACACAGTGTAGGTACTGAATTAAATTTTAGGAAGATTTAACCTGAGGAAGTTCTTTATAAATATCTTAATTTCTAGACTTTATTATATGTTCTTACTGTCGTATATTTGCAAAAAAAAAAAAAAAAATAATCAGAATCCTGCACATATAAGGCTTAGCTCCTCCAAGTTATTCACTGTAGTAGCCCTCATGAGAGATCTAACCTACTTTTACTAGAATCTGAGGCAAAATTCTCATTCAGGAGTCTGAAAATCATTTTCATTTCACTATTGAAACAAAAAAAAACCAACCCACTCTGTAATTGTTTTAAGTCAGCTCGTGGCTTTCAAAGTGAATAGCTCATTTTTGTATATGATTAAGATTTTTATGGGAAATGAGTACCATTTGGTTTTTAAGCTTCCTTTAAATGATAATTCACATGGTAAAAAATTGAGTCAATTTATGAAACATTTCAGATTTTTATTTTATCCCCTCATATTTGGTAATAATGACACAACCCTTTTCAATCAAGTTTTAAAATAAAGGAAAATCTCATGTGGCTTTTCTTTCCCTACCTATTTATTTTAGATCAAAATTCTTACTGTCCTGGACCATGAGTATTATGCAAACTAAAAATGCCTTATTAAAACTGTAGTTTTAATCCCAAGCCATGGGTTGCACCATAATTTATTGTACTAAAATTATAGTAACAAATAACAGCGATGATGTAACACTATATTTCAACATGTTTTACAGCACCACAATGTTATTCTAGTGATTATACTGTAGTTGGAATAAATATTACTAAATTTGAGACAGATTTATTATGGTTGTAGACTTTCTTCTGCTTGGTCCAGGAAACAGAGGATTTACGCAGTAACTTTTATTAACATTAATGAGCATTAATTGCTTATCTCCCTTGTGTACCATGAGGAGTTTCTATCCCTCTGGCTGTCCTGTACGTTAGCACCTTTTAAGGTCTGATTTGGGACTAGATTGTCCCTCCAGTTTCAGCACTGCCTAAAAGGAGGCACCAAGCCAGAAAAACACTTCCAATCCCTTTACAAATTCTTCCCTTCATCTCTCTTGCTCTTGAGAAACCATTCACTGCCAGTCATTTGGGAGAGGGGACCCAGGCCAAACCACGTGCAGTGTTTTTGCAGACACTATTCTCTCCCGTGTGACTAAGGGCAAACTGTACCAGCCAGTCACATCAGACCCAGCCTTTCTGCCCCTTGTTCTAGATGAAGAGAACAAGGACTTGAGGAGATGAAGAATCTCCTTTTGCCTTATCGTCACAAATTGGCAGGTTCTGGTCTGGTTCCTCATTATATATTCTGCAAAGATATATTCTCACATTAGGGAAAAATAGATTGTTACCAGAGAAATTTGAATGTCTGTTGTAAATAAATTCAAACCTGACTTTTTTGGTGAGATGCTGAGCTGCAGAAGAAACATGTAGTATCCTCTTGACTGGTAACTGATTCCTCCCCATTTCTTACAGTCACAGAAATACCACTATGGTGTTGAGGAAAGCAATTTATGGTATTTTTAGGTAGCCCCAAAACAAAAGAGAAAAATCAAGCTCCCAAGAGAACCTATTCTTACACCAGCAGCCCAGTTCTGCAGAACACTATGGGTCTGCCTGTTGAAGTCATGACATTTCCAATAAACATTTGAATTTCTGAACAACTTCTCCGTATCTCTAATCAAGAAAATGTTAAATCCTGCTTTAACCTGTACCAGTGCGTTCCACTGAGTTTAATGATCTTGGCCTGGAATAGCTGATTTTTATTACAGTATCATTAAATTACAGGAACGGTTGTATCATGTCCTATGCAAAATTTCCTTGCATATTGTAAAATCAGTGTTTAATTTCTGTTCCCATATTTAAACATTTAATCATTTTTTAAATCTCAGAAAATCTTTTAAATACAGTCCCCTGCAAACCTGATCTGTGATTACCCTTTACCTTGTGCACTTGCCAAAATATCATAAACCAAGCAGCTGATAGAAACGAGTAGAAACTGTCCGATATTTCTCCACTATGAGTTAAATGTTCCAATGTTTCAGAGTATTTTGGGACAACAGAAAGGGGAAAAATATGGGAAACAGTTTCAGTTTTTCAATTTGGAACCTGCTTTGCTGTAATTTTGAGACATAGTCTAAAGCACAGGTAAGTGATCATAATGAATAAAATGCATTAATGAAAGTAATTGACAAAAGCCAGTCCACCTGTCAAAGAAGAGAAACCTTGAAAAGAAACGGCAGGCTTTTGAAGGTCAAGGCTCAGTGTGGTGTAATCCCTACCATCTGTGTTCAGGCTGGTGCTATTCTCAGACTGTCATATGCACTCTCTTCTTTGAAAATAATAGACAAGGGAAAAAAAGCTTACTCGACAGGGAGCCTAAATGTAGTTAGCTTTATAGAAAATGAAAAAGCACCACTGTATAAACTTAAGATGACCCTTAATTTTCCTTCCCCTTGACCTACACACGTCCACAATCAGTTTCAGAGCTCTAGTGGCACTGAGAATGAAAATAACTGAGCAACCAATAAAATGTAACAATATAACAGCAAGTTGGAGTAGTAGGCAACCGTACCCAATGCAATCAGTCAAGCATGGTATTGCCCTGCAAACACACTGAAGTGATCAAGAAGTTTCATCTTTTCCTTCAGGTTTTGAAGGGAGCTGGGTCCTTGACTTGAACCTATAAAAAAAACTTGAACCTAAAAAAAAAAAAAATAAAAAAAATAAAAATCCTGTGCCAGAATGACAATCCTCAAAAGACTTGTGTGACCGCCACCTGTGGTTGCATGGCCCTTTTGAGTGTTCAAGAAGCCCTGCTCCCAAGAGCTGTGCTTCTGGCCTCTTTCAGGCAGCACGGAGAAGCTTGACACTTTCACTGGCTTGTTCGGTCCTATGGGATTGAGTGTCTGGGTACACAGCCATACGCTGCATCCTGGCAGCCCAGTGGGACACGCACCCTCAGGAAATACCCACTGGCTCACAGTCCCTGCACACGTGGCTAGAAAAGGCATCTTTGGTATCCAGCACCCCAATGGTTACTGCTCAGAACACGGGAAGCTGGGTTCAGTGCCCTGTGTTTAGTGAGCACTAGCCACCAGGTAACAGAGCAATTAGCCTCCTTAATACTTGGGTTTGCATGGCTTGGTCATCTTGGAATGTTTGAATGAGAGTCTTCTTCACCCACAAATACTGTAGCTTGCTGTTCAGGTCACTTTGTGTGGTCTGGAGTTCAAATCCCTCAGGCAGAGGAGGAAATTAAATTCAGGTTTCCCACACGCTGACAGGATATATTCATCACAGAGTTATTATACTAAATAAGGGCATTAGCTCCTCCATGGCAGTTGTGCTTTGAAAGAAAAGGTTTAGAAATCCAATCCAGAAGCTGGAATGGGAATTCCAAGTGTCTCATCCAAACATCCTCCAAACATCCAAACATAAAGTACTGATGAGGAATTGCAGTGTAGACACAAGTTTCTTCTTAGGGATCATGTCAAAAGCAGAGGCAGCTGCTTGCTTTTTTTGGTTCTTATTCCTCTGCTTTCTAATATCCTGATGCATCCCTCAGGAATCCTGTTCTGAAAGTTCCAGGATGCAGCCAGGTATCTGCAGTTTTAGTGATCTAGCACTTGATCACACACAGGTCCTTTAGGTTCCTTTGCTGCTCTAGTGCCAGGGTTATTTCAGGCACCGAAAACTAAAGAATGTGAAAGATTTTCAAAACCATTACAAAATTCTCAAATTTTGTAATTTACTGTTAAAATACAGTGGATGTATGCAGTCAGTAGGCTGTCACTATCTTGGAGACTTTTTTGTTTTCGACAAACAAAATTTTGTTTCAGACATTTTTTTTCTATGAAAAATGTTCACCTATTAAAATAATGATAAAGAACTTTTATGAGGCTTTTTACTCCAGAGTGCTAGACCTATGAAACTACAAAGCATAACCAAACAGATCCCCCAGAAGTTGTGTTGCATATGCTTTGTGGGAAATGGTGTATATAAAAAGCTCACTATTTCTATTACTTTTAAGTGACAAAAACCAGGATAGTGTATCTAAAAAGCAGGTATAAATAATATATGTGTTATGTATATTTCTGGCTCCTAAAAAGAAAAAAAATAAATTAAAATTTCTGCCTCCATGCACAAAATCAGAACACACTACATAAAACATCCCTCTGTTAAGCATGGATTTCTGGGGAAACAACCACAATAAAAATAACATATAAAAATAATAGTGGTCCACAAATGTCTAATTAAAAAGGTTCTCCACTTCTATGGAAAAAACATTTTATTTGGCCTTATTAAGGTGACCTAACCACTGTGTTTCACCCCTCCCTGCCTGAATGATGTAATCAACACAACCCTTGAAAATAGAATACAGGATGAAAAGAATCACACACTCTCTCTCTGAGTTGGAACTGTATATCTTTCTAGCTAAATAATTGCTTTTAAGCATCTACTTCAATTAATAATTCAAAGGACACTGATGGTATCACCTGTCAAAGTTCAGGATGAAGAGGTTCACAACTGGATGTAAACTGAAAAGTGCTTCTAGAGAAACTTCACAAATACCTTTTTGTTTATTTATACTGACTCAAACATTTATCTCTCCATTTTTTGAACTATGATCTGAAGATGCACTCACTATTAATGGAATAAAATGCTAATGAAACATCTTGCTCAATGCAAGAAGGCAACCCTTTCTCTCCTTAGCCTTTGCAGTAATTACTTTTTCAATTCAAACCATTTCAATATCTTTTTCTCTGTTGCACGCCTCATTATGTGGTTTGCTTGTAATGAAGACATATTTGCCAGGTAGGAGAAAATTAGGGAATTTGAAGCTGAATTAAATCATAGTAACACATCTGAAGCACAGCCCACCACTGCTTCTTTGGGCAGCCATGGAGGATTGCATATCCAAAGCTATGCTAGATCACTTTGAAAATTAGAAGTTGGTACAAAAAGCAAGGAGTGTTAATATATCAAGGAATGTTATTTTCTGAGGTAGTCACTGAACAGGAACATGGGAGAAGAGACATGACAAAACCCAGTGTGAGACTAGATTGAAATATTTTCATTTATGTTTATATATAAAGGAATTAAATTTTCTAAAAATAAATAAAAATATATTTTAAGAAAACCACATGTTCAGGCTTACCTTTACTGAAAAGCAGAATGTAAATTAAAATAAAATTTTTTAAAAAGTAAAATTGAAATCTAAAGTTCAGTCAGAAATGCAATGAAGCCTGGGTACTCTGATACTGTTTTTTCCAGTGGCAAAAAAATGGAAAGACACAGAAAGAAATGAAGAAGGAAAACCTAAAACCCAACAAAATTTTCATTAAAATGCAGAAAAAATAAACCCTTCAAAAATCTTATTTTGAAATTTACAAAGAGTATATTTTATGCACTGTCTTGCCAATCTTACAGAGCACCTGCAAAAATAAAGTGTGAAAGAAGGCAAAACATTCACAGGGGAGCATTTCTATGCAGAAAGAGTGAAAGAAACCAAATCAAAAATCAAGCTTACTAAGGCAATAAGAAATTTGATCTGCTATGAAGCTCATCATCCTTTAGGGAGAAAATCTGTCATTGGCTGGGAAAAGCACTCTCAGCTCACAATTCTACACTGTTTATGTCAATGGTTTTGGGGTTTGGGGGTTTTGGTTTGGTTTTTTGTGTTATCCTTGGGGAAACATAATTTTTCTCCTACACTAAGTGTCAACTCTGGTCAACATGCAGTAGGTGAAAAATATGTACATAACAGCATTATTTATATGTTGCTATCTCCTATATTTTAATTAACTTTACAGGAAAGAGAAAGAGATGGGGTTTTCCTCTCTTATTTTTTGAAATAAAACATTTTACAAAATGAGCTAGCGTCTCAGGGGGTAAAGATCATTCTACACCATGTGTGCAGGGGCAGAAGATGTTCTGAAGTATCACTTCTTCATTTCAATTTGTAACTATTCGTTTGGCTCTCAAGTTCCCTTTTGCTTTTTTTTCAAAGCCACTGGAGAGCAGGCAGGAGTCACGAGACAAGGCACTTGCTGAGAAGGACTGCACAGTCCCTTGCTTGGGCTGACAAGCTGGCAGTAGATATCTTTCATTCAGTACATCTCTATAAATTGCACAAAAAATGCCTGGGGAGCCTTGGTAATGAATACATCAACTTTTACCCTGCTCTGTAAAAACAGCTATAAGGAAATGATTTCTATGCTACAGAGGGGGTACACAGGCTAAAAGGAAAACACAACACTTGCCAGAAAAATAAATGCCCTGCTCCATCAGTGAGATGAAGGAGAAAGATAAAGTGCCCTGTTTATGCTATGCCTTTAGAGTTTAAGTAGTTTATATACCCTTCCCCTTCTGACTGGGAGGGGCAAACATCATCAACACAGGTACATACAGTTTCTAGTCTTCCATGTGCTCACCACTCAAGTGGAAACTGATTCAGGATGTTCTTTTACTTAAGAAGAAAAGCTTCAAGAAATAAATGAGAAAAAAACCTGTCATATGATATGGTGTTACCAGTCATAGAATCTTAATTTGCAAAATATAAAATACAAAACTGGATGATTATAGGAAATCTCATCAGGGAATGTTCTCAAAATTTTTTTTCTAATATGTAAAGAAATGAACAGATGAGACCCAGTAAGAAAAGAGGAAGAGAGAAAAAATAAAACCACATTCCCAAAGTGTGGCTGGCTCTGGTATTTAGAGCTTTACTCTTATAAGAGACTTCCCAACTTCTCCATACATGTTGTGGACTATTGATTTCACTGACGCATTTCAGCAAACCAAAGTTTGCCCTGTCCCTGGAAAGGCCAGCAACATGTGGAGCCAGCCCATTGCCATACAGAAAAGCTGCTGCTCCCAGCAATCCCAGGTTCCAATTAGTATTTCCATCTGACAGGAGGAAGGACAGCAGTGTCTGAGCAGCCTGCAGTCCCCCCCTTGCTTACCCATTGTCAGGCTCCAGTTCAATCTCTGCAATTTCTGTGCTGCGCTCTGCTGCTCCTGGGCCTGGAGATGGGTGCTGGTGGGATAGTCTACAAATGGCAGGGGTTTTGTGCATTTCACTCTCTGGATTCTTATGCTTCTCTGCTGGACTTTACAGTTCTTAACTAGCTTCAGCTGAACTGAAAAGAAAAATAATCACATAGCCTATGATTGAGTTTTGACTGAAACAGCTTTCTGGATTATTTTCATCAGTTAGAATCTTTCTACAGATCTAGGCAACAGAAATAGCAGAAGCGTCTGAGATGGGGAATGGCGTGTCCTGTTGGCCAGCCGGGCTGGATGGGCTGCTCCATTGTACATATTTATGGATCTCAGTTGAACCCTCAGGGTAAAAGTGAACAAAGAATAGACTGTTTTTCTCCTAAAGCATCTGGGTGTAAGCCTTATTTTGCCAGCAACCGTGGTGTTTATGGGCATGTTTTACTGGAAACCTGCTGCTTCTCACAACGTTTCCTGAGCGACTGTCTTAGTAAAACTGCATCTGGAAATGACAAGCACACAGCTGTAAATCTGAAAAGCAGTATGCAGCCCTAATAGCTAGCAGCCACAGCACGGCTGTCCTGCTGAACATTGAAAAGATTTACAAAGACAAAAGCAGAGCAATGGATATGTTTCTGAGCACTCTGTGATCACATTACACCTCTCCCTCTTCAAAGATTTTTTTTTTTTGTAGGCATAGAAGGGACTATCACTGCTCTTTGAGTTAATGCCTTAGGCAGGTAACATATTATTGCTTACCTGACTAAGGCACACAAAATTTCTGCCCTGCACCTACCTTCCAAAGCAATGATTAGTAGTGTATTATATCCTTCATCTTTTTCACCTGAATTGGATATATGACAAGAGCAAGGCCATGAAAATGAGACAACTTTAAAAATAATAAATTTTCATTACTCTCGTGTGTACCATTTTGTGCAATGTGTATTTGCAAAGTGGTATGACCGCAATACAGACGTGCAAGAGGAAGAGATGACAAAAATTTATACATTTCATTATCATGTCCCCTGAGCTGTGAAGGTCCAAAACTTCTCTGGAATCTCAGTCTCCTGATGGCTTGAAGTGCAATTGCAAAGAAAAGGTGGCAGGAGGGGAGTGGTGGTGACAACCAGCGTATGTTGTTGTAATACTGACTCAGCTGACAAGGGGAAGCACTGCTCCGTTGGACCAGTCATTGTCAGGGAGAACTGGGAGCTGGAGCCAAGGTTCCAGAGTATGAACAATATGGCAAATTGCTCAGTATGGTAATGAAATATACTTGCTCTCTTAAATATAAAAATCTAGGCAATAAGCTATTAAAAAAAAAAAAAAACACCTTTGAATGCTAATATTAAATTAATAATAAAGAAAAAATATTAAAAATTAAAACACAATCACAAAATGGTAGAGGTTGGAAGGGACCTTCAGAGAACAAGTAAACCACCCCCTTGCCAAAGCAGTTTTACTCAGAGCAAGTTGGACAGGAACGCATCCAGTAAGGTTTTGAATATCTCCAGAGAAGGAGAGTCCATGACCTCTGGGCAGCCTGTTCCAGTGCTCTGTCACCCTTAAAGTAAAGTTTTTCCTCACATTCAGATGAAATTTCCCGTGTTCCTGTTTGTGCCCTTTGCCCTTTGTCCTGTCAACAGGAGAAGGACTCACCAAAGAGTCCAGCCCCCAAACTGATCTTTTTTACACTCCAGAGCAAGGAGTTTTAATTCTTTCATTAATTTTTTTTTTCAAGTGCCCTTCAATTTTACTAAAAAATAAAATAAAGATGCTAGAACCCTTAAACAAACTTGACCTAACTGTTTTTGCAGCTTCTGCAAAAATTAACACTTAAACATATTAATATGCACAGGTGTGCTTTTAAAACTAGGTCTTATTAGTTTTAAACTAGGTTATTTTTTTAAAACTAGGTGTTAATTTCCTGCATATATATATATGTATATATATATATATGTATATAGATAAGTACTTAAAGTCTAAGTGCTTCCATGCTTGGTTTTGGTGTCAGTCTTGCTCAGTAAGTGGATCATGGCAGACAGGCTTGGCCCAGGGTCTGTGGTGTGTCGGTGGAGCTGGGCACCACTTTGCTCCCTGCTGTCATGGAGAATGCCACTGCAGACTGCACTGCCATGGAGACATGGTCCTCTGCTTCCATCATGTCCAGGCATGGGCCATGCTGGTTCTTCTACCCAAAACACCA
>JAOXNG010000042.1:21412685-21430785 GCA_028566535.1 Scolopax minor | reverse complement strand
GGACCCAGCCAGACATGACTGGTGTGAGAAACACAGCATCCAAAAATAATTGTTTTACCTGCTAGAAAAACAGACCCACCGAAGCCAGGAATGCATTCTGTTTGAAGAATAGTCATAAGTAATGTGCCAGATTACAATCTTCTTTTGGTTGGACCCTGGCATGTTGTCTCTAAGTGTTTCATGGACTTTTAAAGTAATTCCAAATTTTTCTACTTCTTCACATTTTGTTTACCAAAATTTTCAACTTCAGGGGAAGAATTAATTATTATACTCACTAAAATTGCAAGGTGATTTCAAGCAGCAGTTCTTTTCCGTCCTACTCTTCATACTTCTCTGACATAATTTCTGTCACAAATTCTGCCATTATTGTATTTTTTCCTTCTGTTAGACTAATTAAAGAAGTATCTTTGGTCCTATGGTGTGCTCATAATAGTAGCTTCTTTGCCTAAAGCAATAGCGGACAGAGGAAAATATTCAGATCAGTTAATTGACAACACTGATCTTTGAAGGCTCATAGATGAGGTTTTCATAGGTTTTTTTCATGTAGCAACTTTTTTATTCCCTCAAGATTTTAAAGGAGTCGGTTAGCAAAAGTTTGAGCTTCTGTTAGTGCATGCTGGTATATATTTATGTAGTTGAAGGATAGACAACCTGAAAAATTATGATGTTAATGAGATATTGAGTTGGCATTGACTATAACTTCAACCAAGGTTAAGATTTCTGCCTCATGGATGTCTTACAAAGCAAGAAAAATGTTCCATATGTTTAATATGAAATATTCAAAATAGAACAGTAATATGCCATAAATGTGCAATTTTTTTTTCCTTGTAAAACCAGTAATAATGCAGCCAGATAGCTTCTTGAAGAAACATAGCATTAGGGTTTATTTTCAGTTGTATTCTGTCCAGTATTGTAAAGTGGACTTGAAAGACTATAAATATTTCTGTTAATTCTGGGATATTCCACTTTTCTGGTAGCAAGAATTAAGACCTGGGAATTTTTTATGTCCCAGTGGAAAGTTTGATATTAAACAGCTATCTTTAGGCAGTCCCAAGAAAACCACTTGTTCTCAACATACTTTCCTTTCCATAAACCAGGGAGCCAGAACATTTCCATTGAAAAAGGAATAGGAAATAAATGAATTTAATATAAACCACCAAATGTTTTTTGTCAGACCTCAATTATTTTCAAAAGCTTCATGGGGTGGTAGTGGTTCTGTTTCAAATTAGGGAGATGTCCAAGCTGCACACATCAGATCAGGATCTGACTTCCTCAGAACACAGGGATGCTGTGATCCTAGGCTGATTCAGTTTACTGTAGAAATAGAAAGCATGTGCATAAATTTAACATAAATATAACCAAGGAACACAGGTGTTTGTTTTGGAGTTTCATCTGCACTTTTTTCCTAGACAACTTCTAATTTTCCGATTTCAAAACCACTGACTGGACAAAGGCTGGGTTGATTTCTCCTTTTCTATGAAGTCTAGATTTTATAGAACATATCTAGAATCAGCTAGTTTCCAGTGCTGAAACTTACTGCTATTCCTAGAAAATTTATATTTCTCATTATTCTCTGATGTTGAATAGCTAGATTACTGCTGAATTCATTCATCAATTTACCTTAGATTTTAATATTAAGACCTAGCTGTGGTGCCACTGAATTCCGTGGTACAACTCTCATTGATGGACATGGCTGGTTAACAAAGAATGCACTGTACAAATAGCAGAAATGCTTTAGAATCATTAGGAGCCTTGTACATATATATGTGTATAATGTATAACATTAATTTCTTAGCAGTGATAGACATGAGTCTAAATATTGCCATGACCAAAGCCACATGTAATCAGTAATAATGATGAATAAATCATTAACATAGATGTTAAATCAGAAAGTAATCCCTATGGACTTCTTGCAGGCAAGTTGTGAATTATTCAAATACACACTGGTACATACAAATACACAATGCTACAAGAGGTTTGTAGCATTGGCCAAATATTCTGAATTCAGGCTGTCTTAGGTTTGGGCTAAATCAACCTCATGGTTCTTTGACTGAATGAGCACACTAAAGCCTTTCCTGTAAATCTTCCACAGACAAATATAGTGTTAATATGGTTTAGTTCATCCTAACTATGGGGATGAATTCCCATTTTCCCTAATTCTGTTATCAACCTTGAGAACTTTCCTGTTTGCTATTCCAGTTCTTTGCAAACTGGATTCCGGGATTTTTCTTGGACAGAATTTAAATAAAGTCACTACTATAAACCAAAATTTTCTCTTACCTGACTGCATGATGCATGACAGGAGAAAGATGAAGGTGCCCCAGAACTGCCATGCTTCATTGTTCCCCCTCCTTTGTTTCCTCAGCAGTCCTGTAATGCACAATAAATCCCTATTGAGAACTTTTGTTATGCAGTTCACAAGTCCACCTCTAAAGTTTGTCTGAGGCTCTGGCTCAAACAGCTAATTAGAGATCTTACCTTTTATAGTCTCCTATACCCTTTATTTAGCTGATCCCTAATCAGCTTTGCCCATTTGAATTCTCCCCCACATGGCTGATTCCAAATAAACTGACATTTTGTCAGCCTGGTCAGCTGCTTTACCTTCCTTTCAGTTAGTCTTGATAGTTTGATCACACAGTCAAAATACAATTACACTGCAGGCAAGAACTGCAACTTTTCCACAGCATACTTTGTCCAAAGAATAGCATATTTAGAATTACAGTCTTCGAAAAACTTTTCAGAAAGGGTGAGTTTTTCATATAATTAAAAAGTGAAAGGCAAGGAAATATTTAAAAAACAAATATGAAGATTCTTGCTATGAACTCATTTTCAGTTCAGACAGCATGAGTGGCTTTCAAATTACTCTTATACTTTCATCAAGACTGAGTCAAAAACCAATACAACTCTAAAACTGGGCTTTAGTGGAACTAATTTTCTTGTAACCTTTTTTAGAGAAAGACAGTTTCTACCAGAATCATATATGAGGAAAACCAATTAATAATCAGCACAATTTTGTAGGCAGGTTTAGTTTTTATTATTGATCATTAGTATGAAATTGATTACAGTTGAATTCTATTTTTTAAAACTGTTAAAGCTTAGCAACTCCTGTTTCACTGAAGTAACTTCTAGAGTCTCAGAAAAACATGAATGAAAAGTTTAGAGCAATTGCTCTGCATCTTTTTTAAAAGAATGAGATTAAATCACAATTGAAACGTTCACTATCCTTTATTTGCTAGACAAGGACAAACCTTTTAGACAATTGTCTTCATTTCTGCAGATCACTGAAAACGGATGTTAAAAGGTCATTCTAAATGATGTCCCTTCGGGCCATTTGGGCTTGAACAGTCCTGTCTACAACTTATTTGCTATGGTCCACTGCTTTTAGGTAGATATGAAAAGAGCTTTGTGCAAAGCACATATTAAGACATCTTTGTATGACCTTGCTTTACTTTTTTTGGAGATTCTGGACAGACTGCATCTTTGTGGCAAAGGTCAAATGAGAAACATCTTGAAAAGAGCTACTGAAGCAACAAGGGAATGTGAATCTTTCTGCTCTTCTGCTCTCAGACATGATGTTACTGTACCTTATGAGTAAATTCATGGTTCTTTGATTCTTTGAGACTATTTATTAAAAAATAACCCTTTGAAAGCCCTCTTTATTTTCAGCTTGAATCATATCATTAAGGGGAGGATGCAGAAACAAGCTTAAAATGTTTTCACTTGGGTCACCTTTGTTAGTTGAGAGGAATGATCTGTATTTAGAAGAGATGAAATACAGGTCTATGAAACTTAATCACAGAGAATGTATTGGTACTTGAAAATGGCAGTTGTACTGAAAAGTATCTTCTTCTTGAATTATATTTTATTATAGAAATCTGACAGTTCAAAAGGCTTGATCAATTGTGAAGTTCATAATACTATATTTCTATTACCTTTTAGCACCCAAGACAAATAGAAAAAGGAACAAATCATTCCACATCTGCCCAGCATCACAAGTTTTACTAGGACATTAAATATTTTTTTTATGGTTTAATATCTTACTGATTGTCTTGATATGCCCTCATGTCAATTCTGTTTCAGAGAAATCAGTTGTTTTTTTATTACAAGAATTGTTATAATTATGCTTTCAATTTCAGAAGAAACCCTCTGAGGCTCATTCAGATAAGCAAGTAATAATACATCACATCCAAAGCGATATCACATTTGTAGGAAACATGCTGTTATTAAGATACCCAAAAATGGTCAGTTACGAAAACAAGAAAACAAACAACATTTCCATCCCTAGCCTGCCTGCTATCAAAGGTAAGAAAGCAGAAGTTAAACATTAATCTGCTGCCACATGCCCAAGGACAAGGACATTTTGCAGTACAGTGCAGAGGGCTACACTCATGGCCCAGGCAGACAATGGCTGTGGAAAGGACTTAGATGACAGACTTTGTACTCCTGTGGCCAAGTATCAGTGGCCAGGTTATCAGCTAGGGCTTCATTTGAAGGTTTAAATGGAACCAGCAGAACCCTGTTGTGCCAAATAATGACTAGATTTAGAAACAATTGTATTAAAGGACAAGATTTCTTTCGAAATCACATTTCTGTATCTTTCAAAAAAACCCTTGGTATTGTATGAAAAACAGGCAGCCAATGAAAAATAGGCAATGGCCCTTTCTTCATTTACATAATGTGGTATATATGAATTCAATTTTTGTAACACAGAAAGAATACTGATTTACTTGATGTAATGTCAAATTACAGCTCTATGAAATATAGTATTTCTAGAAATATGTCCAAAAAATGCACTCATCTCAAAAATCAAGCTGAAAAACCATGATTCTGGCTTTTAAGAGTCTGCATGTGCCAATAACTCAAATTCTTTTTTCATTGTAAAAAACAGGACATGCCTATTTAGTGTAATATGACCATAATTTTATCTAACAGAAGTCCACAGAACACATGAAACATTTGTCTTACAGTCCCTGGGTGAACACAACATCATTTTCTTCTTGTCACTCAACACTGAGCATGTTAGATAACAACTTATAATAGAATTTAATATAATGGCTTCTCCAGTCAATACTGGGATGAAGATTGAGGTTTTCCTAATGGAATCTGAGTAGCCAAATCCCCTTTGGCAGCATGGAAGATCATATCAGCCTTAAAATACAGCCAAGCAAAAAGTTATGTCAACACAATTTTAATATTGGAAAACAGTCATTGCCTTCACTACCTTAAAATGAAAATTCTCACCATATAAATGTTACTTAAATGGAGTGTTTTTGAGAGAAACATTCTTTCCTCAAGAAGCTTTTAAAAATGAATACCTTCCCCATTTAACAACTTTAACAACCTCTCTTTTCTATCTTGCCAATAAAAGAAGGTAAAAGAAGTCTGAAATTATTTTGATTTCTAGATTTTGTCTTTTGAATCATTTAGCCCCAGATGTGAAGAGGACTTGGAGATTTCCATAGAGAGCAGGTTAGAGAAGAGGTTTACTGACTGAATCACTACCTAAATCACATTTCTGTGATCTTAACGAAGCACTGAATAGCTAGTATGTTTTTGAAAACTCCAACAATACAGAGGAAACATGACAGCTTCACGTGTGCCCCAGATGTTCTCACCATCATCTGCTTAACCTGAGACAAGTATGCTAAAAAAATATTCCCTCCATGGGTCTCTTTTTATGGGAAAGAGAAAACAGCTTTCTGTTACCATTTACAGGGTGAGGCTGCCTGAGGCTGCACCAAAGCTACTAAGGTAGCAACTCTAACATGCAATTAGTTACAAAAAGATTGCAGACCCATGCATTGACTACAGGCATCTACCGGGAACCAAACGTCCTCTCACCTCTTTGATCTAGTCCTTAAAAATAAGCAGGTGATGATAGGACAGTTTCACCTATTGTTGCCTTTCCCTACACAACTATCAGTCACTTTAACAGAATTCAATCTGATGAACCAACTTTTATCCTCTCAACTTTTCTGATTCAATTATCTTGTAATAACTAAAACTATCCAGGCGGCTTAAAACCAGTCACGAACGATCTTTCATGTACATCAACATCTGATTCTTGGGAAATAAACCGCAATTAGTGAAAATAGCTCTCCGGTTGAATCTATACAATGATAAAAGGCAAATATATATGAAAAAGTTATTTTAAAAGTACCAGGGACACAGAACAAGAAGCATAAATTAATTTATGTGAATTTAAATTTCACTCTGCACTATATAGCTCTCTTATTCAAATACATGCCATAACACATCTTGCTATCAATGTTTTAATAATGCATACATGCAGTGGCAGTTGTGACACTTGAAAATTTTAAATTATTCATATAAGTCATTGTGAAAGTAAGCATCACTCAAAAATCTCTATTTATATTTACTTTTCACATATAACATTAAAAAAATAGAATTTATATTCTATTATAAAATATAAATACATACCAGAGTATATAATTTCCTACTTACATGTATTTTTGTTCAGACCCCACCTTGAGACTGGAAAAATACAGACCTAATTGGAGAAATGTTGTCTTTCTGTAGGAGCTTACAGTACAAATGGACAAGAAGGACAAGAGATGGAAGAAAAAGAAAGCCTTGTTCTGATCACTGTATGATCTGGAGTTTTGGCATTGAGGGAACAGAATATTTTCCCTACACCAGCACACAAAGACTTTGACAGAACTAAGAATGAAACCAGAGCTCCTAAACCACAGTCTTGTGCTCTAAACACATGGAACACATGGCCAAAAATGCCTGTAAAATATTAAAGGTTTAATAGGAAACTATGTTGTGATTTAACATGAACAATTGCTAATATAATAATTGAGTTTATATCTGTCTTATAAACTGCTGGGAATAGCAAAAGAGTTCACAGGGGATAGGTGACTATGCCAATAAAAAGAATATGCAAATGTATTTCAGATACATCTTTTAAAATTATTTTAAAATATTTTTCCCCCATCCTTCGTGATGGTAAGTTAGTGCTGATGTGTTGATGTTGATTGATTGTGTGTCTGTGTGAGAAGAGAGAGAAAAAAATTAGATTCTGGATTGATGAAAAAATAATTTCCTTGAACACTGAATATTACAGGAAACAAGTCTGCCTCTCAGCAATCCTAAAGAGCTTTCATTCTGGAGGAAAAAATACAATAAGAGAATTCTGGATGTGAATGCACTTCACAAATGTTAGATGTGCCACACTATGGGTTAAAACATGAGTGGACACATTTCTGACTAACTTAGTGGCGAAATTACATGCAGCTGGTAAAATACTGCCTGGCTAATCTTTGCAGATGTTACATTTGAACTACATTGCTGAAATGTGACTCCAAACTATGGCATGTCTTATGGACATCATACAGATTAGCCCATGCTAAAAGCATCACTGAAAATTGATGAGTTACACTAAAATAAGTAAGTAAATGGAAGTAGCCACTTCCCCCTCTTCCCTGTCACACACACAGACAAAACAAAGCACAGAGAAAAGAACCTCCTCCTTTTCTTCAGAAATTGCAATGTTAAAAAATGAGAAAAGTTTAGCAGTGCAAAACTGGAACAACAAATAAGGGTCTCCAAAGGGCTTTCCCAGAGTAATATCCTCTCTCAAAGAGCAACTTAATATACAATTGGCAGGAGGATCTTTGGGTTGTTGGACTATGCAGAAGGCTGTTATCGTCTACCTACACTGCACTTTCCTACATTTTACTTCTGCTTATTTTTAGTTCCTGAAACAAAACAAAACCAATGCCAGGGTATGTCCCAAGTTTGGAAGCAGATGCCACGTCACATTGCTGTATGGTGCCTAACACAGGACAGAGAAGCAGGGTCTGAACAGAGATCTTGGGTCTAAGCGAGGTCACTCCCAGCCTCTGTATGTGAATCAACAAATCTATCCTCTGACAGAGGTAGATAAGACAGAAACCAGTGCATCTTGGAGATGAGCACCCAGTGTGGCCCTGTTGGGCAAAGGACTGCAGAGACCAAGTAAGACACATCCAGGCAAAGTGGAGCTCGATGAGCAACTGAATAAAATACACAGTCCATTGCTGCAGATGAGCTCCACATGGTTGTCCTCATGGACAGGATCTTGAGTCAAGCTGCATTTAAGTAAGGTCCTTGTCTAGTTTTCTACTCACAAATCATCTAGTTTGCTCCTTTGGCTTCTGCTGCCTTTGGCTGTATCCACCTTTAATGCCCCTGTGTGGACTTTAAACCAAAACAAAATTTTATTAACATAAGATGGAAAGAAAAGTTTATAGGAAGCATTAAAAGGCTGAGTGTAACCAAACTTAAAATAATCTCTTTTTTTGGTTAAATTACTGTACTGGTAGATAGTGCTGAGAATATGAAAAAAACAAAACAAAACAAAACTACACAATAGAAATATAGGAGAAGGATGAATATAAACCAGATGTTGGAAAAAAAAATACAAGAGGATAATTTGTGGTACCACTCAACTTTGCTCCATAGTCTTAAGTCTCACTTGCCTCATCAGGTCAATGTAATACGATTATCACCTATAAAAATCACAGTGGTCTTACATTTATACGTATCTCATTCCTCCAGGTTGTAGCTCTTTTCAGCTAAAATAACTTCTTTCACAGTGTACCACAACAGAGATCCTCTCCTCCCACGTACATCACCACCATTCCCAGTTATATTTATGTTCAGTTTAATTTACAGAGTTACTGGAACATGAGATGCCAGGTTTTTTAAGTGTTTGTAGCATGTCTGTATGATATTGTACAAATAATATGATCTTAAGGGATCACATTTTCCCTGGTCTTTTATGCAGGGGCTGAAGAGGGTTCACCTTCTCTCTACACCTGCTTTCTCACACAAGAATCACAGTCCTGTAAGTTGCCCCCCAAATTGCTGCTTACAGAGAGCAAAAAGTATTATACTCTAGCAATAAATTAATATGGGTAACATTTTAAAGCTTGTGTGTTAGCAAATATGTTAGCAGTCATTTTAAAACATTCAGTTCTTTAGCTAAACTTTCCATCTTACAAATAAGAGGGGCTGCAGGTCTTGCAGTGGGGATAGGTTTAAAGTTGTCCCCTGATTTTAATGCTTAACTGAAAGATTCCTTTATGAAATAATCTTCAGCAATTTAGGCAGAACTCATCACAGAACTAGATATGTTTCTGAAGGGTCCAGAGGTAACATCCATGAATCATTGCAGCACGCAATTCCTTACAAGTGACTGATCGGCCACCAAGGCATTAGAATGAGCAGGAAAAGAAACACGTCTGTTTTGCTATTCAGGCTCAGAAAACAATTAAACCATCAGAGGTAAGAAAAGTTATGTCTATCCTTGAAAAAAAAAATACACTAATAAATAGTGTAACATGATTTTCTTTATCTGAATCTGTGATGATTAAACTTCATCACAATGAAGAATTTTAGATCATCAATCCTCACATTTTAACTGTGTTGACCATTTTTTACATCAAATTTAGGGAAATGTTTCAAAAAAATATTCATATACATCTCAATTCATAAACATGGTGGGTTTTGACTAGGATTTAATTGACTAGGATTTTAATTTAGGATGTGATAAAAAGATCATTAAAATATGGACATTAAAAGCTCCTAAAAAGATCTTATTTCCACTTAGTCTCAGACATATGGAAACATAGGTATCTACATGTGTATGCAGAAGTATATCACATTTTGTTCAGACATGATTCTGTTTGCAATATGAGAATTTATTAAAGGAAAATATATTCTCTCAGACGAAATATGAATTTTTAACTAATATCATAAGCTACTGTCTCTTCTTTGGTAGAAGAAATTTGCTGTTGACAGTTGTTCTTAATTCTTGTTTTATGGAAGCCAGTGTCCTGAAATGCAAAAATTTTTCTTCCTCCTCCTTTGATTATAGAGTGAACTATATTATATCCCTACTTGCATCTCTCCCCTAGTCCACATCAAATGTTACAGTTGAAATACCTCTCTGACAGAGATCTGGACTCTCAGCCATTTAAAGTGAATTATTGGTCAACTATTCTTACTTTTGTGGAAGGAGAGGCCTTTTGCTATTTGGCATCTGGCAGACATTTAAAGCACTGGCAAGTTCTCATTCAGAGCAGTACACATATCTGATTTGCTTTCAGTATTTTCTTGGTCTAAATGCCACTCTACTGCTTTTCTTGGCAAAAAGGAAAAAAATAAAATAATCTGTTGTGTGGGACTAGATTTCAACTGCTAGATTTTCTCTATACTAGCAGATCCATAAGAACTATCTAATATGTAAAATCTGCTGTTTATACAGATCTGCAGCTGGCTTTGTCCCAGTTGCTTGAGAGTGATACCTAAATATAAAATAATCTCTGTATAAATTGTGGGTTTGTAAAATATGTAAGCCCTCTGTATTTGTTCAGTCCAGATCACTTGCTAAAACTGAAGGTTATGCCTGGGTGATAACCATCAGATGTCAGTTCAGATGGGATTCCAAATTCTTCTACAGTTTAATTATGCTCAAGTTGCAAGGACATGAGATGGAGACAGGTTGGATAGAATTTTAAAGTGTAGCATCAGCACGTGCAAAAACTAACCCATGGTAGCTACGCTTCTTTAAATTCTGTGGAAGTAAAGTCAAGTGAAGTAAACAACCTTTAAATATATACCTAATTATGAGATTGCACCCTTTGAATCATTAGAGCTATAATCAGGAACAATGCTTCTTTTCTGCTTACATAGAGAGATGATCCTGCTGTAATGATTAACTGCTGTTGAAGGGTAACACAAGGTAAGATTAAAACATTTTTTAAAAAACTTCATCAACAAAATACACGAGTTTTTGAATGACACAACTCAGTCCGATTAAAGGTCTTGTCTTCAGTGCAAAAAGTGGGTAAAACGGTAACCATCTCAACTCTCGTACAAGGTAAATTCACCAATCGGCAATAAAACCAACTCTGAATAGCATTTGGGGTTATGGGGGTTAATCCTAGGATAGCAGAAACGTATTAGTTACATCAAGGTTTAAAAAAGCATCTTTTTATATGACCAGAGACTATCATGGGTAACAAAATAATATCTGAAAAAAAATTACAGATTTGGTCTGGTTTTAATGTCTGCTTTATAGGAAAACTGACTAGAAAGATCAGTAGGTCATTTTTTTGGCAAATTGATTATTTTCAGCTTTTCAGTCTAACTATAAATATTGTACTTCAGCTACATAGACTACTACTTACTAGAGCACATTCTCTGCTGTTAGTAGAGTGCAGTGATCAGAAATAACACATACAGACTTCTAAATTTAATTCTTTCTTTTCTGATTCTTTCCCATAATCTTCTGCAAGCTCTGGAGACCAGGATTTCCTCTGAATTAGATGCCACTGTATAAAATACAGCTCATCTCCTTGGGAAGATATTCCCTAAATGAACATGTCAATGAAGCATTCTGCAATAGCTTCCTATGAGAAGAGCTCCAATGTGAAATTTCTTTTTCCTCAGAGTTACCATGAGGCTGGTGCCCTGTCCTCAAAGCCCTTCCCTTTGAAACTACCAGCTACCATGGAACATGTTCACTACAAGCAATAAAAGTATTGGGTGATATTGGGTCACATCATACTTACCATTGTGATCTTGCAGAAGTTTAACATATACTCTTGAATTCATTCATATAATTAAAAACTGAGAACCCTTGAAATATATCACTCTTTGAATCTTCAATCTTTCTTTCTTTTTACCTAGCTGACTATTCAAAGGAACAGTGTATACTGTCCTAATTATGACCTTCAACTTAATTTGTGTCAATCTTTTCTTCCAAATACCATCACTTTGATCCTTTTGGTGTCCTTCCTGTACTTTTTATATTAAATTATTGCAAAATCCTCTTTCTGTGTTAGAATACCTTTTAGAATACACGTCATTTATCCAAAAAGACAGAACTTGTTGGGTCAATAGTATTAACGTTCGAGTGTGAGGATGTGTTTTCTAGGTGTTCCAGTGTTGGAAGCAGGGTAGAGGTGTACCTTAGCTACCATGCTGTTAAACCACTCCAGCTTCATTATTCTTACAAGCTTTTAGTCACTACTTCTCCTGTGATTGCATGAGGTCTCTTCAGTTCTGTGGTAAGGCAGTGGACTTGCATTTCTTTCTATAGCAATAATAAATATTATTGGTTGCCATTACTATTGAAACTAAATTCCTAGGCTGTACCTTTTAACTTTCCACAAAGCAATACTCCCAGTGAGCAATGGCCTCATTCCACTTACCTATGTCCATATTTGCAAACTTTTTGGATAAGATATTGATGTCTCTTACAGCTATGTTTTCCCTACCTGCTGGAGTCATTTAATCTTGAGGAAGCAGGAAGCTGAAGAGACTCAACTTTTGTTCCTGTTTCCCAATTAGTTTCAAAGTTAAGGTTACTTGAGTGACAATAAATATATTTGGAACATATTAAAAACTTAACAATTTATTATTTTTTTCCCAAAGGGTACCCAGGTTTGCATTTATAGGATCTGAAATACTACAGTATTTCCCCAAGGATTCATACAGAGGGAGGAAGGGCTGAGGCAATCAATAAATTGCATCAAAAGAAGAAAAGGAAAAGGAAGGAAAAATATGGCTTTGCTAACATAGAGAATTTTGGGATCAGGTAGATATTTTTCTCTGGGAATAAGAGAGTCAAGATTACAGCTGAGTTCTCTCTTTGGGAATTTTGAATAATGTCAGGTGGCTGTGGGTAAATTTGAGTTTTTACTTCTCCTCAGCCAGCAGCCAGCCCAATTTCAAACAGAAATATATAACTCTCAAATAAAAACACATTATAAATATAATTAGATATAAAAAGAGAAGTTTAGTACTTGGATCAGAGAGAGTGCAGTATCCTGACATGGCAAATGTGCCTGTTGGGACAGCTGCTGCACCTGACAGCCTCCCCTTATCAGCTGGTGTCTGCTTCTCCTCCTCTGCAACCCACGAGCCCGATCCTGCCTGCTGCCCTCGATACTGTGATCTGTGCCTCTTGAGAGGGGGCCAGAGCATCTGCAGCAGTTCTGCAGGCTGCATTTTCAGAAGTGCTCAGCTCTCACAACGGAGTCCTGATTTTCCAGAGAGTCTGGCGTTTATTCAGCCATCTTACTTCAGCGTACCAAATTTTCAAAAGTGCTTGGCCATAAGCGGTTCCTATTGCTATTAAGCATGCCTGTGCATTTATCCACAGCTGCTGCCTCTTTTGTAGGCCTTTTGAATATCTCCTTTCCCAGTGCTTCTGTCAACACAATGACCTACCGCATTGTCAGGGATATCTTTAGGATGTGACCGGAATAGATGAGCAATCACATCATAACCAGCTGGTGGGGACAGTACGGCTTTGATGGGGTTCTAGTAGCAAATGTGGGACAGACCCACCTGCAGAGCAGTCTCACAGCCTCCCTCATGGTGACCTATCTTTAGGGGTGGAAGGTCTCAGGAGTGTTCAAGACAAATTCGGAGCTGGGGAAGGGGGAGAAATGAGAGGTTGAATTCTTGTGCGAGTCACAGGCTTAGCATTTCAGAGTGTACATGTGGGTCTGTGAACAGCAGAGATAGGAGGAATTAAACATTGACTATCTCTACCCACTTGCACCTTTGCTTGCTCTAGGAAGACTTGATGACATTTGCCATTAAAGGGTGCTAATCCTGAGATGAGGTTCATAACAAATTGCCCACGTTTATCCCCCTTTTGGAATGCTCCATGACAGATTTTCCTCATGTTTGTGCCATGGACGAAACAGACAGGGCTTCTCCCAGATTTCTGAATGTTGTTCAGATAAAGCCAGCTTCTCCAGAATGAGTCTGGATGGAAATGGTGTGCACAGGTAGAACAAACTATTCTTAGTTTGTAAATATTTTCCCTGTATTTGTGAGGAGGGAGGTTGCCACCAAATAGAAGCATAAGGAAGTACAGCCAAATTCCCTGCTCCCCATAGGTAGAATGGGCACAGGACACTCACCTAATTATTTAAAGAACATGTTTTTTTATGAATGTGCCTGCCCTAATCTTCACAACAATTAATGTCATTCCCTTCCACCTGCAATTAGCATTGCTTTGATAATGCAGGTATAATGGTGACCTGCTTTCATGCCTTTTCACAACGCACTGTAGTTTGGAAAAGACCAGTCTAACCCATAAGCAACAGAGGAAAAACATAGATCCACTCTGAAAAATTGACTTGCAGAAAAGTCTATTCTCACATGCCACTATAATAAGTAGGCCATGTTGGAGGACAACAAAGTCTGCCAAGGGACAGAAGCACTAAACTATAGGACATAAATAACAACAGAACACTGGTTCATCTCAAAAAATCTAAAACAATTTTTTCTTATAAAAAGCCATTTACTTGCCTTGCCTTCATTTTTGCATTTTCAAAGGTTAGCGTTTTATACAATGTATAAATAGAACCTTTTAAAAATGATTAATCTGACTGTCATTCTTAAGTTTCACAACATCCCATGCTGTCATGACAAACAAAGCACATTTCAAAAGAAAGGAATGTTTCTATCAAAGTATTCCACGCACAGAGTACAGAGCCCAGCATGGAATAACTAATAGCCAAAACTACAGCTATATTATTTTTTTTAAGTTTTTCAACCTGAGAAGCATTCAGGCTTATCAAGCTGTGATCCAAGCCTTTCCTATGCATACAGTGTCCTGCTGTCTGTCTAAATAATTGATTCTTTACTAAGCACATCACATAGCAACACAGAGGTATTGTTTTTTAAGGGATCTCCATTCAGAACCATCAGAAATATGGCTTCAGAAATGCCTTTACTTTTAGCGTGTATTTGGGCAACTAATAAGTGGTGCAGATTGAAAAGCAATTATAGAGGATGGTCCTTTCAGGATGGAGCACTTGAAAATAGTCATTGGTTTGAAGGGAACTTTGATGGGTAAGTATCTTTCAGTGCAGATTAGAAAGGATAGCAAGCAGGAGCCTGAGAAACAGAGGGAGGCTGTTCATGCGGGGAAATGCTGGGTGCGGTTGTGCTCTGTCCAGTGACCATAGAGGTCCCTAATGTCTGAGTTTTTCTCACTGAAATAAGCTCTAAAAATTCAGTTTATTTCGATGAGAACAGAATGTAGTTTTGTCATGTAAAGTCTTAAAGATCGAAAACTATTCCAAACTACTCCTTGATTTTGTGCTTAAGTTTATTTTTAGACCATGTGAATTGTAGGTCAAATGCTAGAACTATACACTCAGCTCTGGCACCACCTTACCTGTCAGCATACTCAGCTATGTTTATGACTGGAGAAAAAGGAAGTGATGGTAACCTCTACTTACTGGCCACAAAATATGCAGGTACTCTTCTTTAAAATATCTCTATTCTTTTTCTCACCACATCACTCACTTTACATATGTGGAGCTCTGAATATTTACCCAAACCCCACTGAAATCGGTGTAAACCTACAGGTTCATAAAACTGTAAAAAAAAAATAAAAAAAGAAGCCCTTTCTCCTCTCCTTGCCACACTTACGTAAGCTCACTAGAAAATTGCTCAAATGATTACTGTTTACAGGATCTGGAGTATTGTTGTTACTGACGGTCCCTGGCATGGTATTTCTGCGGTGCAGAGGGTGCTGGTGGTCAGCTTCTTGGGTTTGCTGAGCAGGTTTACTTAACTTGTGAACTTATGCAGACGTTCAAATAGCTTAATTACATGACTCAGTACACAGTCCTGACTGTCTCTGGTTAGCTAACAATGATTAACTATATCATATGAGGAATCCAGAGAAATAAGTTGCTCTGTCAATCATTACTATTTTCGTCATAACCTTTGCCCACCTTAACTAACCTGACTAGAGTCTTCTGCAGTAGTCTCATAGCATCTACGATAACATGTAAATTCTGTTTCATCTGAGGGCCTATTTCTACACTGACTAGCAGCAATTTAGGGGAAAAAATTATAGTCACAGCACTAGCAGAGGTGTCAAATGAAGAGAATTAGTCCTGTATTTTTAGCTTTTCAATCGTTGTGTCTTTTCAGCATTAAAAAGAGCAAAAGGAGTAATAAAGTTTTGCAAATGCTAATAGAGAAAGGAGACAAAGAAAATTAGTTTAGTTATAGTTAATGAAAACATAAAACACTCGCTTCTTTTTTTGTTTTCATACCCAGCTCCACAAAAACAGAAACAGGAAATAAAATTATGTATAAGAAGAGAGAAAGTAGAAAACAGACACAAACTGCAGAAAATTTCTTCCCTGCTTAATTTTTCCTCACTCCCTCTTTGCCAAACAGCCGTGCTCTTTACACTGAAACTCATTCCAACAAAGGCGATAGAGATCACAGACTACTGCACTATTACTTACATAAAGGAGGAAGTGTTCATTGCTTTGCTGACACGCTATATCCAGAAATACAGGTTCCATTTCTACTTCCATTTCTACAACAGCTATTAAAGCAAAAATTAACAGAATTGTTTTCTTATTGTTCTGATGTCTGGGTACAGAGTGGTTTAACTAGCAAATAAACAATTACTTTTAAAGAAAACTGCACTGATCCATGTGACAGAGTGGTGCCCTACCAGGATCTCAGTCCAGACCTGCAGCAGTAATGCACTACTAGAGAGCATTTCAGAAATTTTTAGAAGTGTTTTAGAGTCACAAGAAATCTAATTGTGGAAAAAATAATCCCTCACCTGTGGTTTTAAAAAACAATAACATTTCAGTCAAAATGAGTAAATATAAGGCTGACTTATGATTTTTAGGAACTTATCCAATCTGGGGAAAATAGGTGAGTTTAGGAGATCTTAGGATGTATGATAAGTACCTAAAGAGGTGCACAAGATGGTCAGAAATTTTACTTTACTCGAGACCACAAGAAGATATGTGCTCTTGCTGCATGCTATGTGCAAAGCCACATAGTGATTACCAGATAGAAACTCCTCCTCACATTGGCCTACAAGCATTTGTAGTTGCCCTTCTCTGGTTTCAATATACCCACTATTATTTCCAGTATAGGGAATGAAATTAAATTTCCCCCTGTAGCAGGAGAAGAAAGTATGTCTCTTTTGTTTTACATGTAGTCAAGCCTTGGAAAGGAAAGCTGGATATTCAGCATACTGGAAGCAATCCAGAAGGAGGACATCTCCTGAGGCTAATGCAATTGTAATTCCATTTTGGTTGGCTGTAGGAGCATAAGGTATCATCTAGCTGCTAGAACTGCTAAGCAAAGGTTATGGTCCTAAGTCTGTAGCATATTGTGTATCTCGGATTCTAATTCTTTTAGTAAGTGAATTTGTACATGAGAAGTTAGAAAAGAGGGATAGTCCTGACGCTGATAAATCTGCAAGCAGGGCAAGGGTTGGGAGTTCAAATATACAGTCTAAGGCTCTGACACAGAGGGCAGCTGCATGAGGATATACCTCTGCACTTCTGCAGAATAGCTTGCTGAATCAAGGCTGTGAGGTATTTTATTTCATGGACTGTACATGTATTTAATTAAGAATCTAGATAAATATTTGCAGCAATAAGTTTTTGAAGTACTGTAAAGTTGCATTGTATTAAACATTTATTGCAATCATATGAAATATTCCTTAGGTTAAACATTTACTGTTATTTTCAAGTTATTGGTATTGAGCTTCTTATAAATATGGCACAAATGCAAAGCCATCTTTCTCAGAGCAATATACTTCTTTGAGTTGCTTTTAGACTTATTTCCTGATGGATATTTGCCATTAATGCACTATGACTTTTTCCTTTATGAAAAAAAGGCTCTAGCTCAAGCTAAGAGAAAGTTTAATTTAAAAGATAGTTTCCACTGTGCTCAGCATTCTCACAGTAATAATAGTTTGTCCTTTTTCTTACTGCAGCTACTGTATTAAATATTTATATTGATGTTTATTTTGTAAACAAAGAAACCAAATTAGGCTAACACACGAAGCCTATGATGTGTTTTAATATCTGCATTTGTTTCATGTTGTGGCCTTTTATGCAATTGATTCAAAGGAACGTGTTAAATAATAAATAACATTTTTAAAATTACATCAAAGTATTTTTGTTTGTTTGCTGGAGGAGATCACTTTTGTAAAAATAAAAAATACAAGAACATAGTATGACAAATATCCAGTCCCTTACTATTTTATATGCAGTAGTAGTATTGA
>JAOXNG010000042.1:21369847-21380909 GCA_028566535.1 Scolopax minor | reverse complement strand
ACCATTCCCTCTGGGAGTTTCGCCACTGCCCTCTCACTCCCAGTTACTCTTTTTCCTGTTTATCATCTTCCAACTACCTCTCCCATTCAGGTTGGGAAAGGAGGTAAAAGGCAAAATTTCTATCATGATTTCTCCCTCTTCCACAATCTCTTTTCAAAATCACTTCGCTCTTAATAAGAGAAACAGCACTGTAAGGTGAAGACAGCCTGGTGTCTTGAGTCAGGCAGGTTCATTTAGAAAGCAGAGAGAAAGAAACCCACAGGCCAAACCTAACAGCACAGAGATATCCACACCACCTTCAGACCGAAATGCTGGCTGTAGCCTGCTGAATCTTTCCCTCCCTTTGAATCAGCCTGCAGTTTAAGCAAATCAGTCTCCAAATACTCCATGCCTGCAAGTCTCCTACACTTCTTTGCAAGCTTCAAATCCTTAAAAGGGGCAGATGCTGGTTTTGTACAGTAACGGTCAGCACCAAGCGTTTGCACCCATGTTGTTGCACTAAAAAGAAACACCATTTTCTATTAGTATCAGATATTAAACATATTCACAGTAAACTTGTTTATATTTGCCAAGTCATTTATTTAGCACAGCTTTTCACCCTGCCAGTCTTCTTGACTACCTTAATGGTTGAAGGAACCACTTTGTGATTATAGAAATCCCCTCTATATCAATCTGAAAAATGTTTTAATATTTCAATCCTTATTTATCCCTCTGTAAGGTAACAGGTGGCTTCTTGCCCTCCTAAGAGGAAACTATGACACAAGGTTTGAAGTAGCAATTGCATCCTTCATACTTTTATCCATCCACCTTTAACTTGCACAGGGGACAGAATAGCACAGGGGAATTGCATAGGCTAAGAGAGCACAGGAAGCTGAGTTGAAGTGGTTGAAGGAAATAAGTAAGAAATATAAAAATAAAAGTAATTTACTGCAGGATTTTTCTAAATATATCCACTTTCCTAGTAGATGCAATAGTGCGTGCTGCACATGTTTTCTTTTCTTTTTTAAGAATAAATAATTTTCAGGTATGTGAAGTTCAACTACAACAAATCTTTCAAACTGAAGCTACATTTTCTTTGTATGATTAATAAGTTACATTACAGCTTGCTTATAAATTAAAGGAACAGAATATGATGTACTGCAAGGGAGTTGTATATTTTCCCTGCTAAGCTACAGTGCCTGTAGATCATTTCCATCACACTTCGTTTTTAATTTGAATTCATAAAAGGTTGTACATCTCTTTGTGGTTTTAAATAAAAAAAAATGATTAAAGGCTGTAAACTTAAACGTTTATTAAAGGAAAAAAAAATATGCTGATCTGAAACTTCAGGAATTAAAAAACATGTAAAATATTAGAAAGGAGAACAAATAAGATTTCTAGTTAAACCCTGGGAATTAATCAAGGCAAGGGCGAGGAAATGGAAGATCTGAAAGAAGTGTGACCCCCTACAACCTCAGTCAGGAATTTTGTGAAATCAGTTTAGCCAATTGGTAGCTAATTGTTGAAAGAAGCGGAGCCTATGGAATTAAAAGCCAAGTAACACAACTCCCCATAAGGTGCCAAACCTCATTCCTGCTTATCTGTAAACACAGGCCACCAGAATGTCTAACCAATTCGGACCTTTAGACATTATCATTAACCTCATTGATGTCGGATCCCAAGTGAAGACTCATATCTTACTTTTGGTAGCCTCAAGTTTATGCCTATAGAGTAAAAGCTCAGAGGCAGGCTTTAGTGATGATCTTTAGGCAAAACAATAATGTACAAATCATGCTTCCATTGAACGGGGCTCTATATTCACATTTTGTTTATTATGCCTCTCCTCTAATTTAAGAAGAGCTCATCATCACTAATACAATGACCAGAAGGGGGAAGTAATTTCAGTCACATCAGAAAGAAAGTCATTAACATAGTATCAGGCTGAAATTCTGCAAAATGTTTTCCATCACATAAATGGTAGAATAAAGTATAACTGACTTTAATGCCTCATTCTATAAATTATTTTGCCTGTCAGTAGCAACCTTGCAGAAGTCTACTTTTAATGAAAACACACAAATCCATAATTCAATAAAAATTCTCAGCACCCCTGCCTCACCTCTCCATTGATTCATTTCAGTGGGAATGTGTGTTTGAAACAAAGCACATAAAAACTTTTCGTGTATCAGAATGTGAGTAGTTCAAAAGCTTTTCTGTCTCCCATATAGAACTGCTGGAATGTTAACAATAGCAGATCAAACTTTTTAGAACTGGAAGGCTATATTCACAACTGCATATAATTTTTTTCAAATGGAAACAGCTCCCAGTTAATATTCTAGCTGCTAGGAGTTCCCATTTTCAAACCAGCAAAGTTTCCCCAAAGGAGAATGATGTGTTACTGGAGAGCTACACAGATCAAAGTATTTTAACTTGTACTTCTTCCATTTCATAGAGAAAGGCAAGTTAAAAAACCCCCAAGCTCTCTGCCTGGCAATGCTGATATTTTCTTAGAGTACTGCATAGAGATCCCAGGTTTATCCTTCAGAAAAAGCTCCTGCAGTGTATGTGTGTACAGTATGACTACATAGAATCAGAAATCTAAAATTCAGAAAACACAAAAGAAAACAAAAACCCCCACCATGATGCTTTTGACTGTTTTGTTTAAGCAGAAAACCAAGAAACTGGCAAATCATTTAAGTTTTAAAAGACTATCAACTTTACATTAAGATGCATTTTTCTTGGTCTGATCTGGTAACCAGGGACAATTCCCTCTAAATTCCATCACAGATCATGGTTTCAATTCATGAAGAAACCCCTCAGCCCTTAGCACACAGTTCTACACAAAGTGGTGAACAGGTCACGTAGGGTGCTTTTGGGTAAAGAGACTCCAGGCCACACCACCACTACAAACGTATAGCACCACAGGTCCAGGCCAGCTATAGAGAGGCCAAGTACAGTACAGAAGCCTCAGGACTATCTTGCTCTTTAGAGCATGCTACAGGTGGTATTTCTGTAAATTAAGCATAAAGTCAGAGAGTTTTTTTATATACTGGATGAGAATTTCTGTATCTCAGCCAGGTTCACTAACCCTGCACTTTGTATCTGCAGCCAGCGGGGCCCAACAGGCTGCTTGGAGAATCATATTTATATCAGGCACCCAAAGAATGTAGTTTTGCTTGGCATCCCCTGTCCAACTGGTTCTCTTCCTAACAACCAAACTTTCTTTGTCTTAATTTAATTTGTTTGCTTTTGCTGTGATTGCAATAAAACCCCATGTCCTCACAAGAAGCAATTTGCAGAAAACAATGCAGGGCAGGAAATCAGCTCATAACAATGTCCAACAAACTGAGCCTGTAACATTTCTGCTGGGGACAGTGGTAAATTAATGAGCAATCTCCTAATTACACAGAAGGTATTTATGTAAGCACAATAGCCTAGATGATGCTAAACTGACACCTCTTGCAGGAAAACTGCTTAGTCACAATTTAGCACAAACAGCAGCTGCAAACATCTACACATTGTTCAGCCAGTAACTCTTTGTTAGTGATGCAAAATAAAAGCAGGCTTTTTCAGGTTGTTGTGGTTTGATGGGGTGTTTTTTGTTCGGGTTTTTTTGGGGGGAAGAGGGGCATTAGGATGGAGGGGTGGGTTTTGTTTTTACACATCATGAAGTTTCTTTTGTCTCCGTAACAGATCCACCATATAGTAAATCCATGTTTCAGTCTACACCCCTAGCAAACGCAAGCCTTCCTTTGAAATCAGTGGGCACAACAAGCACAGAATCAATTCCTAAACAGAGGTCCAGACACAACGATGAAGTTTCCCAAGAGACCTCATTTGCTGCAGTGTTTACGCATTGATTTTTGAAGACCAGCTCTTCTGTATTGAAACCTCCTACCACAGCTCAGGATTGTTTAAGGATTAAAAGAAATACAAAACAGGAACAAGTCTTTTTGTTGGAGAAATTATCCACAATGTTCAAACTTCTTATGACAGATTAGACACATGGGCATAGTACTATAACTTTTTGTTCACTGTTACACATTCTAAAGCTAACTGGGCAAGGATCAGACACTCTTTCTAGTTTTGTATCATCTGCAAGTTTGCAGAGGCTGCGCTCCGTCCCACCATACAGGTCAGTTGTGAAGATGTTCATGTGGGCCTCAGCACTGACTTCAGCCCTGGTATACACTGCTAGTGACTGGCCTCCAGCTGGACTTTGTGTTACTCATCTCAACACTGAGCCGGGCAGTGCAGCTCATTTTTGGTCCATCTCACTGTCCGTTTATCTAGCCCACATTTCATCAGTTATCTGTGAGGATATTACATCAAAGCATGCTACTTTTCTGCACAGCTTCCAGCTAGTCTAGGGGTTTTCTTATCCCCTCTTCTCTCCTTAAGCTCAACTAAAACAGCTTTATCTGCCTACCGTGAATAAAAATAATGTATTTAAAGTGAGCTTGAACATTTAAGGAAGATGCATAACTGAACACATACACTTTTAATACTAATGCAAAAATCAAATAATACAGTTGAGTAAACACCAGTTAGATTTTGGGCATTAAGTTGAAAATTAGGCATGAAGTTAATATACTGACTGTCTCCATATTTTAAACTTACAGTATCTTCTTTCTTACAGCTGTATGGAAGATCCAGTGCAGCTCATTCAAGTTTTCTCATTTATTTCAGTCAGCTCAGAACCAAATCCCTAGGTTTCACTATCAAGCAGCTATCAGAAAAAATACTGAGTTCTTTACACACCAGCTTCTAATAGAGATAGAAGACACAATCTGGCCAGAAAGCCCAGGCTTTAAAAGCACAAAGCAATAGAATGATGCCTCCCCTTGAGACCATATATCAGTTCAGGGAGTTAAAGTTTAGCCACAAAAGAAGTCTGAAACAAGACTTTTTAATCTTACTCAACAAACCAAAAACATTGAAACGTTTCTCACAAGTGCCGCATTCCAGTCCTCTGCTCGCAGACAGCATCCTGAGAAGCAAGATACTTTTTCTGCTTAAGGTTCTCATAAACACCTCAGTGATCAGGAGTTCTCTAGAAACATTTACTGTTGATCAAAATTACAGCCTGACATCAATTTGTCAACATTCCAAAAGCCACTGAGTTATTTCTACCTGTAGGTTTTGGTGATACAAATACAGCAACATACAGGAAGCAAAACCCGAGGTAGCTCTTTTTTCTTAAGGATCAGGAGGATTTTGCCTCCGTTTCCTTCCCAATTCCCTTCCCACACTTACCTTTAGGAATTGATCCAGAAATTAGGCATTCTACTTGCTCTTCTACCATTGTCAGGTCCTTTGTAGGACTGCAAGGTACAGCAACCTTCTCTGATCGGGAAACACCTTCTGGCTCTGTCACTGGTGCTTAGAATGATCAATGGTAGTTTTCACACTTTCCACAATATCTTTTGTAGCACCCTGCTGGAAGCTTCAAGTTCACAGTAATGTCTGCCTTTTCAGTACAATTAGCAGCTCTTCTGAGAGGGAAACTACATCAAAACAACTCTCTTCCTGTCCAGAGGCACAATGGTAGCAAACTAAGAATAAGGAGTCTGAGTGCATCCCTACACATTACTGATGGAAAAAGAAACAAGAAGGAAGCAGAGTGAAGGCTTGAACTTAAATGGTGTCCTGGAACAACGGGCCTCTGTGGGTGTGGGTAGAGGTCCCAGGTGGGGCTGGTCACAGTAATCAAGGCTGATTGGTGTACTTGGGACCCTGACAAGTAATTTGATTTAATATTAAAGAAACATCAAGGAAAACAGAAGGGGCTTTCCTATTAACGCATATCTGTCATTCTTCTCAAGTCTGGGACCTCATGGTTTCTTCTCCTGTCTCTTTTTCATAATCTAAAAATGGAAAATATCCTCAAGTGTCAACTGTTCTTCACAGAAACTGTCAACTTCCAGCTGAATTGCGTTCAGATATAGCCTGTTTGACAGGACCAGAGCACCTAAGGAATAGGGCAGGACATTGCTCAGGGGTGAAAATAATTTTGGATTTTATCCCACATACTCCATAGCTTGAAAGTATCTCTTCCTTTTCCAAAGTCCATCCAGAATGGAACATAAGACTATTTGAATCTGCTCACATAGACAGGACCATAATAATGAAAGCTGAGAGATCCATTGTTAATGTCATATTTGCTTCCCTTGCTTTTCAATTAAACATTATTTACTAATAATTCTATACCAGATGCTCTAGCCCCTAAATGCGGATTAAAGTACCTTTAATTGTACACTGTCCTTGATAGTTCTTTTACTACTATCCTAAAAGGCAGGACTCAAAAGAAATCATCTCCCTGAGGCAGTGACTCACAGTGTGACTCAGTGTTTTCTTTTATGAAGGTCTACATTCCACTTGTTCCCTGTTTTAAGTATTATAATAGGCCATGTTTTAACCATGATGGAGCTAAGATATGCACACTGTATAGTCACCACTTTGCAAGTTGATTTACTACCACACAAACCATTTAGAGTTTTCCAAAGAGGTATTGAAAGCTTTAATATCAGAATCTTTCTCCAAGGTCTGCTTTGGTACCAATATTTTATTAAATTAAAACCTAATTAAAGTCTTGATGTGTAAATGAACGATGTGCATTTTCTCCACGTTAGAGAGACCTATTTGCATTCCATGAAAGATCATTGACATGGCAGCATGCCATTTGATTCAGTTTAATTCAAAGATGTCAGAATGAAATTTGCGTTTTACTTACCAGCTCTCTGCCCCACATATATAGTCTATATTTGTGTTCTCTATCAAGTGCCCAGGGCCTATAGGTTTAGTTAGATTTCATTACCTCAGGTGGATAGTACATAAAATTCTTTAATTGGTAGGATCCAGTCCACTGAACCATTCCTTTTCTTTACTTTGTCCCCACCTCTACTGCTGATGATTACAAGACATTTTGCTCAGGTTTTGTTCCCGAGTGCAGGAGGCATTCTTCAGTATCTGAAACCCATCATTAGCTATCTTCCTCTTCAGGTTCTCTACTTGTTCCCAGGAATTTTGTTCAGCAGAAACTCAGTAAAGCATAACAGTGTTCATAACAACCAGTGAATTTTAATTATCTTAAAGCTGTCTTAAAGTTGCAACCAGAACAATTATGGCATCTTAGATGAAAAGAATGGGATGGTATTGTGTTATTGGAGGCACATTTCAATGGCTTCCTTGTTTTAAGGCACAGATCCTTATTGAGTCTGTATTGATACAGAGAGGAAAACTAATCTGTAGCATAAAAAGTAGCACTGTTGTCTGCCACAAACATTTGGCAGAGGTAATCTTAATTTAGAAGATAAAGGAAGCAAGTTGGTAATTTACAATCAAGAGAGAGCAAGTAAACAAGGACAAAAAAGAAAAGCCTTGGGCACTGTATAAGCCTCCTGTACTCAGTATTTGAAATGAATTTGCAAACAAAATATGAATGCAATGATCATGAATGAATATGATAATTAAAAGTCAATAAAAAATTATATAAGGAACTTTTGTTTTATCAGAACTGCTGACTGACAGGTCAGATTTGCAACTGCTTGCTCAGCGTGCTGGCTGGTACTCTTTGCATGTTTTCTTTCTCATGTAAACAAGGCATCCAGTACAGAAATGTGAGGCTGGTCTTTTTAAGTCAGTGCCAAAGCCATCCACATCACAAATACTGTCTTCTGATTTTGGGCAACCAAAACCTGTCCTTTATGAAGTCAAGTGGCAGTCCTGGTCATTTGCCTTCATGCCTTTTCTCCTTCCCTCCTTGCTCCCACAGCAAAACAGTTCTGTTCCTCTTGTGCTTTAGGCTTGTGCTTACCATTGCATGAGAGACAACCTGATCTCACTCTTTTCCAGCCTTGGATTCAAAAACCCTACACCCAGAGGCAGTTCTTGAGATATCCCTGGCACTAGCTTGCTTCAGGCTCTCCAAGATCCTTCTCTGTTACTGCCTTTCTTGCTGCTTCAAGTTTTAACTAAACCACATTTTCCTCCTCCTTTTTTTTTCCCCTCACCAAGTGTAAATAGGGCCTTGTTCCAGGTCTTGTTATAAGGGGCCATGTCAAACTGTAACTTGAGACTGAACACCATGTTTTCCCTATAAGTCACACTATGAATATCTAAGAACATTTCTCCTCTTTGTCCCTGTGGGCTATATCTCCTACCAAGCTTAATCAAAAAGGCCATTGAAAAGGCTAGTAATCCACTTATTACAACATCACATTTAACCATAGTGATTTGTTGCTACATTTTGGTAATAAGTATTTAAGATCGGAGTATTCCTCATCGCCACTCTGAATTAGTGTAATAAATGAACTTTACACCAATTTACATATTTCCAAATTAATAATAGATAACTGATAGGTATCGATCTATCTATCTGTCAAACCTCCTCCATGTGGACCATATAAGTCAAATAAAATCTATAGTGAAAGACCAATCAGATTATCAGCTAACATAATTTTTTCTTCATACCAGTCATGGGAATTTTTTCTGAATTGTACCTGCTGAGCCTGTAATAGAAAACTGTTAATTGTGGGTTTGTTCTTGGTAAGGTAGGAAAGAGAATAAAGTATTCTTCTGTTAGTCCCTATCTGTTAAATTTGTTCTGCTGCTTTTCTAAAATGAAACCTGTCGGTATGTCTTCTATGATTAGTTCTTACATTAGGTAAATCTGCTTACTGCCTCTTGCAATTCTACTTATCGCAATACTGAAGCACTACACGCTCTTTCCTTACACCACCTCTCTGATGCAGAAAAGAGCTACTGTCCCCTTTTTACGTATGGAAAACCAAGACAGAAAATCCAGCTTAGATATCAGTTAGATATCAACTTAAGCTCAAATATTAGTCATTGGCCCTCACTTTGTTCAGAAACCAACAAAGCGTGAATTCCCTCACAGCATGGCTTAGCAGCTGATTTCTGTTAATAGTGTTATGCCAATCATCTAATCAGCCATCAAGGTTTCCTTTGCAGTTTTCTCATGTTAAATAACAAGGTTATTTACAGGTTTCCAAGGTCTTTTTTTATTTTTTTTCCTATAAATTAGATTATGACTAACCAGTGGCATCCCAAGTCTTAGATAAGATAGGCTGTGGATCAAGGCTAAGCACTTTGACATGTCAGGAAAATTCAGAAACTGAGAAGCAAGACATAAACAGCCATTGGCAGCATAAAGCAGTAAGGAGTGCTGCTATTTGTGGGGGGAAAAGTTCATTTGACAGGAGAGAAAGCTTAGAGGTTTTTGGGGGATGTGTTGCTGAGAGTTGAGTGGGAAGCAAGAAATACAGGCTTAAGCCCCTCACCTTGTGCAGCCTCTTTGACTACCATTGCCACAGCCTTGATCCATCGGACAATACAGCACAAGAATGTGTTTTCCAAGCACTGCTGAGACATCTAATGATGTCTGCAGCATATCCATAACTCAGCTGAATGTGTGACAACTCAGCAGAGAGGCAGGGATGCATGACTACGATGTGAGATACATGACACGCTCTCTATAACATCCTCTTCTTTTATTTCCTCTGCAACAGCCAACCTTTTTTGGAGTTAAAGAGTTGGTCACCTCCTCTCTTGTCCTTTTTCCCAAGGTTATCTCTGTAAGTGATTCTTTCTTCTAGCTGACACTTTTGCCATAGTAACTAGTCTTTCCTGAGTAACGTGCTATGTCCAGACAGCTTACACGGTTGAGTAGTCCTAACTACATGAAGGACACTTTGAGCCTGGCTCTTTAGCTGGCTAGTGTCATGATTAATATAAATATATTCTTGAGGAATAAAAAATAACTATGCCTGATACAATTCAAAGAATACATAATTTTCTCTTATCCACTGGCCAGGGTTCTGAACAAGTGGCTGTGTTTACAGAAAAAGTTTTATAAAGCTCATAAAAAAATTGACAGGAAACAGAAGATTCACTTCCACAAAATTGGTATATCAGTGAAATAATAAAACACACTGCCTTTTCTTTAGCAATTCAATGTAATTTGTTATATTGCTGGGAAATTTATGATACAGCACCTGTATCTTGGTGAAAACCTCTATCTTACAAGCATGCTCAGCATTTGTTTGTGGTAGAGAAAGTAAAGGCAGTATTTCCCTTTACACTTGTGCATGTCTCCTGCAGGCGTCACCAAACCCAATTCCTCATTAATTTTAAATTTAAAGTGATATAAAATATCCTGAATTAATATGCAGCCTAATTCTACAGATAATGTTGTATTATCTGCCCAGGATGCCCAGTTAGTATTTACTTTACAACTCATATTAAGGCTAGAGAATTATATATTTAGCTATTTATCTGATCCTCATTCTCTCTTCCACGGTTTGGTAGCTGATTTGATAGTCAGTGTATCACAGATAACTATCTTGTTAGAGCTAAATGAAATGTGCATTTGGATATGTTCATTAATACTATCATCATTAATTGGTTTCTTACCTGAATCTCACTGCTGCAGGGACTCCTCAGATTAAATGACAGATTGCAGCTAGCCTTTTTTTTAAAGTAGAATTTTAACATCCTCCACATTTTGCAAATGAACTCTAATGGGCCAAATTCTGTTCTCCTATTGATTTAAAAACAAAGTGATAGTGTTTAGTTATTCTTACTTTAAACCAAGATATCAGAGTTCAGAATCTATCCCAGATTGAATTTTTTTTTTTTTTAGTGCAAAATTTTATCTAGGCATCTTAATTTTTGGAGTGAAGAACACACATTGAAATTAATTTCTTTTTGCCTTTTACTAAACACAGTTGCTGAGGTGCATACAGAAAATTTCAGGAAAAGCGGTTAATCAGCAGCAGTCATGTACATGAAGTCATCCTCCTCTCACTAGTCCTCTCTTCCTTTGAACCTCACCTACCCCCCCTGATGTCTTTTTAACTCCTCTGAGTTTAGCTGTCATCCTCCAGCGTAGACCTGGCACTACATGGCAATTGACTGCAGCTGAGGGCAATAGGGTTGGACTGGGCTACTTACAGCAGGAAGTTAGGTAAACTTGAGTTCTACTTATGTTTTTCTATGTTGTTTTCATCTTTTTTTGAGTGTTTACCATTATTTTACAGCTTCTTCATTATCATCAATGATAACC
>JAOXNG010000042.1:21303908-21316853 GCA_028566535.1 Scolopax minor | reverse complement strand
CTCCCAACTTCTTGTGCACCCTCAGCCTAATCATTGCAGGGCAGAGCAGAAAAAAGAAAAGACCCTGATTCTGTGAAAAAACTGTTCAGCAATCCCTAAAACACAGGCATGCTATCAACCCCAGTTATGAGGAAAAACACATGTTTAAATTATATTTGTGGTAATATTGCATGCTGAGAACATAGCAGAACCTAGCAATTTCAGATACTGTTGGGTAGAATATTACATGGGATAAATGGCTTATTGAGAATTAAGCATACAAATTCCCTTTGAAGGGAGGGGGATTTTTGGCATGTGGCTTCCATCTGCTTTGAAAATTAGGGTTGAAAGGTAAGGAAGGAGAAGTATGAGGTAGTGGTCTATCAGAAGCTGTAAAAATAATACAGGGGGAAGGTCAGCAACTACCCGATTCTGTGTCTAAATGGCAAAGTCATGAAAATCTTATTCACTTGAAGTGATGGCAAGCACATAAGTGTGCTAATAACAGAGGAGAACTGACTTGCACTGTGTACTGTAGCTCCTTAGTAAGGTTAACAAACTACATTAAACATTCACTCATCTGTAGCTCATAATTAATCACTCCTTGAAAATTACATTGTATAATAAATGAGGACAGACATGATTCATTAAAACTTCTAATTAATTCTATTTAATACTATTTCATAGTTCATTGGTAAGTGCTGAGAGAAGGATTATGTTATAGGATATTTGATGCCTTACTGCCAAAGAAGTAAATAGGGCAAACATAATCTGCAGCTCTGGAATTCTCAAAACCACATAATACTGGAATTTGGCAGAATAAATAGTGGGAACCAAAACTCTTGCCTTACCCCTATTTCCCCACCCCCCAAAAAAAAAGTCTGCTAGAGGAAGGAAGAAGAAATTATTGGCCTAGCTGACCTTTGGCTAAACCTTTTTGGCAAGGTTCCTTTTTCCTATTCGCTAACCCTAGTAAGAATGCAAAAAGTCTACCTGTAAGTGTCATCTTCTTTAGGAAAGACTTTTGACAACACATAGCAAAAGTTTCTACATTGGCTTTTCTAGCTGCGTTTTGTGTCTACATTATAAAGGCAAATGCATCCCAATTTGCAACTCTATAGCCTGGTCTTTTCAGATCAGACTACATTTGGATAATCATAGCTTATTAAAAATATCTCTAATATTTCTATCTCAATCTAACTATAAATAAGCTATGTATATATTTTGACCTCAAAAAAAAAAAATTGCTTGTCCCCTGCAGTTAGTTATTACTTTGATATTGAGTTGCAAGATGCGTGCTGATATAATGACAGGGATGGATTTTTACTGCTTCTAACTTGCATATGAATGAGCACCATTATGTGATGCAGGCGAGATAATAACCATTAGCACTAAGGATGGGATTCACTCCGATTCAGAAAAGTGACTCTTTAGTATCAAAAAAATATATTGATAAAGGAGAGCATATGAATAACGTGTACCTGTTACAGCATACAGCAATACAGATACAGCAACATACCAATATCCTATATGTTACCAGGTAGATTATTTTCCTCCACCAAAGCAGCTATCTACATACCTACACATTGGTGCCATATTTACTATGGGAAATGATAGCTCAGGCAATGCTTGGCACTTGGCTCACTCTCTTAATTTTTCCAGTAGCAGATGTTGCCATAATTATTTTTCATAACATCACCTTCCTAGTTTTATCTACAAAGAGGGCTGTCAAATTTATCTTCTGTTTAGATCATCTGAAAAAAAGAAATCAGTTGTTTTTTGAAAAAATGCCAACTTGTTGAGCTGGATGAAGCATGAATTTTTTCAAACTTTCTTAGGTTTTTGTCTAGCTGAAGATGAAAGGTAAACACACGTGCTTTGTTATATCATCGAGTAACTAAGATTCTTTGGATTTTGTCATGCTTTCATTTTTGAAAGAATTTTCCAAATTAGTTTGGTTAAACCTCTATGTAGAATGTTTCCTTCAGAACCAATATAAACTAAAACAAATATATTTTAATTTACTTTCATGTCTAACCTAAATTAAAGCCATTTTAATTTTGAGTGAAGGTTGGGAGAATGAACTGATGTAATTTACGCAATCCACATTAAGTTTCAACAGATTAATTTTCAGTTTAGCTTTTCTAATATATTCGTATCAAGAGGTCATAGTCACTTTTGAAAAAATAATGGATACTTTATACAGATACACATTAACAAGTACTTTGGGTACCACAGTAGATTTCTCTCCATGTTATTTCTGGAAAACCAATCTATACTACAAAATGCATTTAATTTGCTCTTGAAATACAAGACCTGATTATTAGTTTATAGCCTTCTTGTCAGAGAAGGTACTTCAAAATCATGTAACAGCTTATCAAAATGCATCATTTAATTTATAACTAACAAAATATTGCTGGGAAAATGTGGGAAGAAGCTAATCAGAACCAGGAAAGAGTGAATGGAAGAAACTATTCATAGAAGTGTTGAATAAAAGCCAGAGCAGCTTTGGAAAAAACTCGTGCTAACTCTATTGCCTTTATCAGCATTATGTATAGTGTGATTCACAGCCATGAAGAATCTGCAGTTGGGCAAACGTTTGAACAAGTTATTTGTTCTGAAATAATTTCCAGATCACATTACAGTAGGAAAATATATCTATTCTATGAAGCCAAGTAAAGTGCTTTCATTTATTTTCATATTTAACCAGGTTTTCTAATAACATTCTGAAACACCCTAAAATATTGGCAGTAATAAGAGGCTGCTATTGTTGCTAGGTGTGTTCCTGTTCACAAATGAGAACAAATTCCTCTTGTAAAAGAAGGTCAAATTCCAACACACTGGTAATACACTTTAGGAAAATCCATTAGGGATAAAATAAAAAAGGCATTTAATAAATATGTAATATTTCACATGTTTAAAAGCTAACTTGAGACAAACATAGGTTAGTAAAAGCATGCTATCTGGAAAATTGAACTGCAATAGTTCAACCAAAGAGCCCACAAGATTGTTTTAGATAGTCTATGCCCACTCTACTGCTTCATTCAGATCATTAGCATATGGGATTACAAACTAAAATTTCCAACCGTAGTGAGGTTTTGCTTCACCAGAATGTCCCGATACTGGCGATGGCAGGCATGCCAGCTGACTTTCGGGGCTCTTAGGGGTGTCAACCTCTCAGGGAAAGACCTGCAAGAAAGAAAAATTTCTCACACACTTCTAAGCCAATCTTACATAATTTTCCATATTAGGGTAATGTACTTAAACTATGGTTTATAATTTGGTGGACAGCTACAGCACAGCTTGTTTACATTGCTAAATGTGGAGTCTAAAACATTTTGCAGTGTATATATTTTTTAATAATGCTTTATATATGCATTCATATTATACTTTTAACATTACATAAATGCCTGTGAATTTGAATTTTCATGTGCCCATGAAAATGAACAGACTATTAAAAAGGCTAGAACCTACTGGTCTTTAGGGAAACATGTCTTTATGACACTCCTTTTCTGCAAATAGCCAACTATTGCATTGTGGAGTCTTTCTTGAATTCCTGCCAATGATGCTTTGTACCAAGGCTAAAATCAACACCTCCAAACTAAATGGGAAGAAGACAAAGAAAAGGGAACCAAGACATGGTGAGAGGAAATACAGCGAGGGCAAAGTCGTTTAGAAGGTCAGAAGAGGATTAGAAAAGGGAAAGAGACTAGAAAGAATAGAATGAAAAATGAGGGAACTGAGTGGTATAAACAAAGTAAATAAGATTTTATTTTTTATATCCTTTCCCTCCCTGGCACTCAGCACCATGTCAATAGCACACTCATCACTTTTGTGAGTACCCACAATCAGCAGCTAAAAGAGAAATGGTCTGATGGCACTGTCCTGCTCTACAGCTTGCACAAATCAACAGCAGCATGAAACATTCTTTTTGTGTTAAAAAAGAAAAGAGCACTTAACTTCAGCATGGCCAAAGTTCCAAACTGGGGAAGAATATAAATGCAGGAACAGTTTTATTCTCTTGCACACTACTGGAACCTAAAGTTTTAGTCACTGAATGCTATGTTCTCAGTACACGTTCTCAGTTAGTGCACAGTGGAAACAATACTAACTGCCCTTAAACTCCACTAAGATCTATAAATAACAAAGTATGGTTAATAGATAACTAGCAATATCATGTTTAAGGACATCCTTCTTGTTCCACTTCTTCCCATACCATCATTCTCTATGAAAAGTCATCTCAAATGGCTTTTTTTTTTAAAAAAAAAGCAATAGTTTCCAGTGATTACATTTATAATTTTAATAATGTAAGAGTCTTACAGTAAGATACCATGCAACCAAGAATTCATTACTTTTCCTTTCAGATTTTAATAAAAGCACACAATGAATTATTTAAACTAAATGAAACTTGTCAAGATAAATTAATTTAGTATATGTTGTGATGCAGTATATTCCAGATTTAATTGTGTTTGCTGCTTACCAAGTATAGCGATTCATGAAGTCCAGTAATACATTTTCCCACCCATTAGAAATAAGAACCATGGGAGTGTGGTATCATTTTCATTACTCAGTTGTTTGGTTTTTTTACTTACTTTTAATCAAAAAGTTGAAGTTAGGTTATTATACTAACAAAACGAAAAAAAATAACAAATAGTGAAAATACTGAAAGGTTCAAGGTATTTCTCATGTACCTCCTCTAATTCAAACATTGTCAGCAGTACCTAGAAGTAATCCCAGGATGAGTTTTCAGAAGCTGCTGTGCAAAAATTGTGAGATTTCATTTGGTACTATTAAGTTCTCATTATAAAGTAAAATCAAGGTCCCAAGAAAGTAAAAAAATATTGCCTCTGACACGATCAAAATAGAAAACTCAATCCATCACCTAAACATAGCAGTTAGTGCCATGCGAGATGCCCTGAGGGACTCCGCTTGGCTCCAGCTGACAGGGGAATATTGTTGAGTTTCCTGTAGGTCCTTTTACTGCCGGCCTTATGGGGAATCCTTGGATGACTGGGACACTCAAGTAGCACTAAGCACTACTTCCAGATAGAATCATCTAGGTTGGAAGGGACCTTTAACACTGCCCAAAGCACCACTAAACCATGTCCCTAAACACCATATCTACCCATCATTTAAATACCTCCAGGGACGATGATTCCACCACTTCCCTGAGCAGCCTGTTCTAATGTTTGATAACCCTTTATGTGAAGAAATTTTTTTTAATATCCATCCCAACCTCCCCTGGCACAACTTAACGTCATTCCCTTGTTCAATTGCTTGTTACTTGGGAGAAGAGACCAAATCACTGAACAGAGCCCAAGATGTCTCCCATTTAAACCCCAGATTGACGATGCCTCACAGATACAGTTTTTCATGTCTTCTGACAGCTCCAGCCTAACAGATAACATTCCTAACAGAAAAATATGCATTAAGATATTTATAGGTAACTTCTATATCTTTATACACAAATATATTTAACAAAGATGCACATTTGAAAGAAATAATCCTTTCCATTCAGCTATGTTGTCAAATCTCACAAAGACAACATACCAAAGACTATACAGGTAAAAATTATATTAATCTTTTCCAAAGCATTTTGCAGGGTAAATTTCTTGAATCATCATGTTGCAGAAAGAGGAATTCTCTTTTGGCAGTTCTGTTCCTTCCTAAGAATAACATCTGCTTCAAAAGAAATTATTCAGCAGGAATTTCTATGAAGTCTTATATCGTTGTTAGCCGTGGAAAAGATGCAGTTTACCAGAATACTTTTCCAGATGTCTTGCATTTTGATGGAAGCTGTGAGTTCTCTGCATGTCTAGAAACCAGACTAAGTCTGATTTTTAGTTTGTGCTAGAAATGATGGCTGTCTTGAGTTTTCTGGAGAAATTAATCAAGAAAATAATCTCCTTATCAGGGAAGAAGCTCAGTTTAGGAATAATGATGCAACAGACTTCCACAGTCAATTAATGCTCTCTATCCAGGACAAAAAGATTTGAAACCACAACAATGTTAAAAAGCTGGGATCATGTAGAAAATAAAGCAAGTTCAAGTTTGTTTGAATGAATTCAAAATCAGATTTTCTTCCAAGAAGTGCAATGCTAATAGCACATACAATTTTAATTTTAAAATTAAGTTCAAAAGTGCTCTTTGTAACAAGCCTAGAAACAGAATAGCCATACAGTACTTTCTGAATAGTTCATAAGGCATTAAATTATGCTTGCTTAGAGGTCATTCTATTCAGGAAGACCAATTTAGATCTTGAGATGAGTAGAAGTGTTATCACTTTGGTAGAAAAAACACAGAATTTAGGTTTCTGAAAACAGTACACAAATCTTGAAATTAGGTATATTTAAAGATACTACAACAAGTTATCTGTTTCCTACAGTTGTCTTTATGCCGAACCATCTTTCCTCCTCTTAACCACAAATTCTGTCGTTATTGGCCATAAGATAGTGCACCATCTTCTCCTTCTATCTCTGACCAAATTCAACAGCAGACATCCTCACCCAAGGGAAATGTCATGTGCAGACCCAGCGTGCCTAAACATCAGAGCTGAGTTACATGGTGGGTCAGGCCTGTGTAGAGCAACCTGACAGTTACTCTGGGTTGCCCTCTGCATGACATTGTTGTTGTAGAGATATTAGGTCCTATTCTCAACTTCCCATTTTCTTTCTCTTTCCAATTTAATTTATTCCTCAAAAGAATTCTCCTGTTATTTCCTCCTTCACAGCAATTGTTGATGGCTGGTAGAAAAGTGACTAGCCCAATACAAATTGAGAAATCTTGACTTGCATCTGGAGGAAAATATAGACACAGAAATAGACACTTGCCTTGCATCTTAACGCATGAGATAGACCCTAAAATTATATGCACCAATCTTCAGATTTAAAAGAGAAGTCTGGGGGGTTTTGTCAATAGTGAGTATCTATATAACAAGAGTAGAAGGAGGGATATTGCCTCACATAAATGGGGTATTTCATGGTGAATTAAATGAAGGTCATAACAAGTTCATAAGTCTAGCTGCCAAGAAAGGGAAGGAGAAACAAACAAAAGGGCATGAGTTAAAATAAATTAACCTTCTCCAATATACTGAGAATATATGGGATGAGCTCCAAAGTGATTACATTACCTCAAACAGAAAGTATGTTGAGAAAGGCTAGGTCGGCCTCATTCTCCTCTGAAAAAAAAAATAACTTTCATTGTAATAATGATTTTTAACATCTGTGAAACAAGCTCCCTTACAGAGAATCTCCAAGTTCTGCTCCTGGGTTGGGAAGCAGTAGCCCCAGTTCATGCTTGTTTATGAGAGGAAATAGAGAATACCATATCCAATTGATCCTTCAGGGAGATTTGAAGGAGAATGAATACGTATTTGGAATTAGGCCAGGACACCAGGGCTACTACACCCTGTCCTACAAAAGAGCCATTGGATTGTTAGTAACCATAAGCAATCAGGCCCTTGGTTTTATTCCTCATCAGCAAGACTACACTACATATTCATTGGAAATCCCACTTGCTTGTAAGTTCTTTCAGCTTCTATTGCTGGTGGATTTACTTATTTTTTCTTATTGATAAAGTGCATTCCTTTACTTTTTATTCATTGGAAATCTGTAGCTGACACGTCTACACTACACTGACCAAATCATAAATGAAAAATACTGCACTGACAGAAAAAACAAGATCAAGAAGCTTAACATGTTCTTAAGATTTCTAATGTCTGTACCCTATTCTTCATGCCACAGACTTGAGATTTTTTCATATAAGATCTTTCTGAAATCATGACAAACTTGAAAAATAAATATTCTTGTAAATGGTGGTATACAGTAAAACAGACTTTTAAATATGTACTGATGAACATATACACTAAAAAAAGTTATTTACTTTAGTACCTTGATAAACTGTGAGAGACTTTTCACCTTTTTTGAGGTGTTACTCAATCTTCTGTCTCCATTATTAAATCACTAATAGATATGGTATTAAAACCAAGAGTAAAACCAATTTGAGGGGGTGGGGAAAAGCCAGAATTTAATTAAGTGCTTCAGGAAAGAATGTTCTTCTAATCTAGGAAGCTAAAAACAGTATGTGAGTCTTTTAAACAGAAGACACAGGTTAGGAAGTCATCTGGACAAAGCAGGCCAATCGTGTGCACCATAAGCTTCAAAATTATTTATTTGTTCTATATTCCATATTTTTCAAAACAGAGTTGTGTTGAAAACAAATCTTCAGAAGCGCCTGAAGATTAATTCTGTGGAGCTCATCAGCCTTCCTGTTTTGACCTTTCTTTAGAAACGCATCCATTAAATCATCCAACTCCAACAATATGACAAAGTAATATTTTCTAGGAGGACACGAATAAGCTCCCCTGCCATGTATGCTTCAACTATTCTGGTAAGCAAACCTGCATTTTCCAGTATTCAGCTTGAATGTCAGCCTTCAGAGAGCATTCTATATACTTTCTGAAAAGCTGAATTTTTCAAAACATCTTAAATTAGATATTCTAAAATTTGTTGTGCCTTTTTGCTAAAGGCATGCACATAGTTATTGCGGTGCAGGTGACAGAAGAAACACATGAAGCCACGTAATTTAATCATGAAGCCACGTAATTTGATCAATGCACCAGCAAATCACAAGCTTCTTTGAATAGTCTTTGTGTCAACCAAGACAGACTTAGGCTCCTAATCACATAACATTAAACGCACAAAAAACCCAGTCAAACTAACACTCCCCTTGAAATAAGCTTCCTCAGCTAAGTAAGAGAATTATGTTTACAGCCTTTCACGTTCCTTAACTCATGCATGTCTGCACATCCTATTTGGATAATAGTTTACAGACCATGCTACACTTTTCAAAGTTTTGGTCTGTCACCTTGTTAGCTCTGTAATAGGAATGAAGTACACAGTAACCAGCAAGACTAGATCACTGAACAATGCAATTTTAAAAGCTGAAGAGGAATATCAGAAGTTAGACTTCAGGTTTCCCAATTTAAAAATAAATAAAAAAAAATCCAGGTCTCGTGTTAAATTTCTAATTATTTATTTACATGCAGTTGAGTGATATTAGCAGTCACGCATCCATACTGTCCGTAACACTTGTATCAAATCAGTTGAGTCATAAGGTTAGAGCAATATTGCTATTTTTAGAGCTGAAGAACCCATCCACAAGACCCATCTGTAGGAGTCAAGGGTTGAATTCACACAACTATCTATTCCCGTGCTATTATCGTGTTTGTCTATATACAACTCACTAAGATAGCCACCATGCAAAGCAAGGTGTACGAGTCACAGAAGAATAGATCAAGGACAACTGTCTGTTTTCTACTTAAATGGAATTTCCCACTTCTTTTTCATATAAGGCAGCCCATTAGTGTCATTTAGGGAATGACACAACTACAAGGAGACTCAAAAGAAAAGTCAAAACCTAAGGAAACACCTTGTCACTATAGCACCACTGAAAGTATAAAGCCTTGGGAAAAATAATAGTAGGAGGATCTTCTTACACTTATTTTTTTCCTACAGTCACCTTCCACTTAGGATAAGCAGTACTATGTTGAATACACTGAGATTTTGTGTGATTTTGAAAGCTGAACAATCCCAGGCAAATGCAATAAAGGATTTAAACCACCTGGAAGTGGCAGGTATTGCAAGTACAGACCGAGATCCCACAGCTGAGGACTAGACCACTGAAACCAAGCACACTGAAAGATTTGTTCAAAGGGTAAGTCTTTTCTCTTACCTATGCTAACTAATAGGAGAATAAGAGGAGATACTTTTCTGATTATGGTCTCTAGATTTGGAAGAAGCTATCTAAACTAATACATCATACTCTAAAACTTTTATTTCCATCGGCATGATTTCCAGCACCACCTACAGAGTGTTATCTGCAAAAAGATTTGATGCATTAAAGAACCTGAGGCCACGCTGCAGGACATTCCTTATTTGCCCAAACATGCATTCTCTAAATTTCTGTAGACAGAGGTACTGCGCGCCTATCTCAAGCAAAGGGAAAGCAGAGTGTATCCAGTGCTGCATCACAACTGATATATAATGTACTGTAACAGAAACTTTCTGATTGCATCTATTTAAGTGGGCAAGCATTGCAAATTATGTGAAGCAACAACTTCACTCTTGTTATCAACATTCTGAGCTATTTATACTTACACTGATTATTATCCTGTACTGCTTGCCAAGAAGCATTTTGGACCCCTTTACCCATTCAGCTCTTCAGGAGCCAGGTCAGATGTTGAATACATATAAGCCCTTTTGTGCCTGAACTTACAGAGAAATCAGTTGTCTGTATATGATCTGTGTCACAGCAAAAAGGAGTTTTTTCCTCTGATAATGTGTTTATGGTTAAGTTATCTTGATTACCAAGAGAAATTTTTTAAGCTATAGAAGCCTCTGCAGCAAACATGTCAACTGTTCTACCCTTCCCCCTCCTTCCTTCTGCCTTCGTTTATTCAACTGATTCACAAATTAAGTTGACCCTCTGCTAGATTGAAAACAAAAATAGATTCCTGAAAATTAAAAGTCTGGCACAGTCCTATACTAAGAGTCCATTTATCTTGTCTTTTCTATAAAGATGTTTTGCAGATTCTGGCAAAGATCCCATTTCCAGTAATAAAAGTCCCCAAGGACTTCTGGTACCTGAGACCTTCTCTTTCTTAATCCTGACCACATTACTATGATTCAACTGTCAATTACAGAAAATACTGTCTGATACAATCGTCTCTGTGCAAACTATCTGAAACTCAGCATCGTTTGTTACACATAAGTGTAAACTCTATAACCTTACCAGGCTTAATCTGCACTCCACAGTGAATAAACTCTTATTTACATTCTCCGTATCCAGTTGCCAACCAGTACTATTGTACACATTCACCTCTCACCGCCTCTGGCAGGATGAGGCTTTCCTGGTCACCTCAAGCTTTTGCATTCCAAACATGAAGACTACTGACTTCCCTGTGCCTCCAATTCCCTCTAGTAGAATCATTATACCAAACTGCTTCATCTTTCACAGCATTGGAGGATAAAGTGTGTGTGAAGAATTGCATGCTTGGAACCGTTTCTGAGCACTAAGCAGTTTTGCAGATGGGGCTAACAGGCTGTTCAAAGTCCTTGTGACTTTTCCCTTTCTTTTAACTACAACTCTACTCACTAAGCAATAAAATCTTCCTTTTACAGTGGGGTAAGCTAATATAAAGCCACTTTGTCATTATGCTGGTGACACCACCATTGAAGTAGATATCAGTTCAATCATTCATAAATCAACATGTATATTCTTCCTAAGCTCTAATGTCATTTCATCAATGCACTCCTTATTTTGCAATTACTGATACTAAATTCCAACATGATTACAAAATCACATTTTTTACTTTATTACATTTTGAATATTGAAGGGTTTCCCCCTTTATTAAATTACACTATATTAGAAGAGTCTGAAAATCCTCTGATGCATGACCAAAGACATAGTTCCATCTGTTTTGTTTTTCTCATTCATGACATAGATGATTTTGTTTTAACCAGTACATGTATTTCACTTTAATTCCACTTTATGTCTGTCAGGTTACATCATTTCTGATGTGTGGGTACTCTGCTACAGAGCTTTGCAAAACAATTTAAGCTTAAAGCAAAACCAACTTTTTGCAAATCATCTCAGGTGTTTGGAAATGAGATATGGCTACTTAAGTTACCAGTTTATATCAAACACATGGCACAAAGCCATATCAAAACCTAGAAATATTGGTCTGGCTAAAAATAATTCCTATTTGAAAGTTTCTTGGTAGCCTATATAAAATGAACCCATTTCCTAACAGTTATTTAAAAGTGCAGGTGTTTGCACAACCAGAACTACTAGCACAATTGGTAGATTGTCAGCAGTCTTAGCCAAAATTCTAGGTGTTTGATTTTGGACGCAGATACTGTACAGTAGACCAGGAAAACACTGCTCTATGGCTTAGAGTTACAGTGTGCAAGTTTATTGTTTGTATAACAGAAGAACTTAAAAGAATGTATAAACAAGAGCAAGACTCCATGGAACTAGGTCCTATACAAACACAGAAGTGCCTACAAGTAGGAGGGGATGAACGCAAAACTAATTGAAACTTAATTTAGGAGTCTAATTATCTTCAGCACTTTCAGGTGACACCTATGGAAGAAGACCCAGATTTCAGTAGGCTGCATCTCCTCTAGAAGTGTCTTTTCTCTCTATGAAGTACCCAGTAAGTTAGTCTATATATATATATGTCATAATAAGGGGAGAGTTTCTGAGCTTTTCTATTTAACGAACAAGTCTTCTAACCTGCAGTTTTTCACATAAAAAAAAAAAGAGTAGTAAACAGACCTTGATGTTTTATAAATCTGCCTCATTAATATGTGAGACTAATGTAAAGTTTCAAAGGTAAAGAGATTCATTGACCCAGACTGCTACAACATCTCGTGATGGTACCACGTTACCTCATTGGCGTGACAATACTTTGAACAAAAAGTTGCCACATAGCAAAAGAAGAATAAAAATGCAGAAATCCAGGAGGATTTACTAGAAATATCGCATGATCATATATATATATATATGTTAAAAAAATAATTACAATCACTTATTTCCTTGTGGACATTCCACTACATTAATGACTGTCCATTGGGTGCTGAAAATAAAAAATAACCAGGCCTATGCTCATCAGGATATTCTTTCATTTCCTGTACAGCCAGTACCTCCAGAAGCGTGCTGGATGGGGATGGCATCTGAGGACATCAAGGAGAAAAGCTTTCATTAGTCACTGACCCTACCTCATCACAGACAAGCAGGTAATACAAGGGCTTTTTTAATGGCTTACCACTTACAACACACAAGCTCAACACACAGGCTAACAATTCGTATGTTTTGCTCGGAAAAAACAAAACAAAACAAAACAAACAAAAACAAACAAACCCACAAAAAAAAAAAAAAAAAAAAAAAACCCAAACCCTGAAA
>JAOXNG010000042.1:21289780-21303808 GCA_028566535.1 Scolopax minor | reverse complement strand
GTTATCTGCTCCAATTTTCTACCCAAAGCTCAATACACAGCCCTTGTGTGTGTAAGTGAAGGCTGTCTGGAAATGAGTTTTTCCTTCCTTACTGCTTTGGGTTTGTTTGGGTTTTTTTTAAAACTTGCACCCCAATATGTTTTAAATTATAGTATCAGGATGTACATTTCTGCCCAGTCGGTCATTTCCACTGTCATATTTGCACTTTTGGTTGTTCCTGCCCAAAAGTATCCTTGCTACTTGTTCTACTGAGCTATATTTCTTTAAACAACTTGAAATTCTCACTCAGTTTTTCAACCCCTTTGTATTCCTCCTCAGCCTTATATCACCTGCACATTTACCAAGAGCACAAGTTATTCCTTGTATTCCTATATATATGTATCCTATATGTATATTCCTATATATTAACAGCTAAGGTGTTAATGAATAATTAAATATTAATTATTATTAAGCTATTAATTAAAATATCACGTTGTACTACCTAGGAGAGTCTCCTGGACAATCACAAGCAGTGCAAGCCTCTCAACTTGACGGTAGTTGTTATACTGTTATTAAGACCTCTTTTCTGAGTAAAGATTTTCAGACAGTGGTACACAACCCTCCAGCATTTTCACCCAAACCACAGCTACTGCTTTGTGCCTGTGGCAATGTTAGAGACTTGCCCTCTAGTTACTAGGATTTATTATAAAACCAGTTGGAGGAAAATGCCATGATAATGGCCTGGGCTACATCTGTAAACAATACAGATGTGGTCCAAATTTTTCTACATCCCCTTGTGGCTGAGATGCCAATAAGCTACGGCCTGAAACACCTCCCAAAGATCAACGTTTGATAATAGACCTCTCTGTTTCAATTGTCTCAGTTTCAGAGTGTACCCTTCTCATCAGTGACTCAGTGAGCCACAGTCATCGCAGTGAGTGAGGAAACTTGTGCTTTGTGGGCTCCATCACCGCCTACTACAGTGGTTTGTCCAAGCCATGGGGATCTTTATATAATCTAGCACAAAGCTAAGGATAAGAGAATGAGTACTGATAGCTACTTTTTTTTTTCCCCCCATATTGAACTTCATAGATAATCTTACACTTAGCACAAATAAACTGAATAGATTTAATGCTATCAAACCAACAGCATTTATGCTAAGTAAAAAGACAGGAATATGTTTCTTTTTTCCCAGAGGAAGGATCGCTCTTCTTCAGCAAAAGATCCAATTATGGCCCAAATCTGTGCATCTAGAAGCTAACAAATTTGGTTATGATACAAAGAAATCATCTGCACTTACAACTGGAAAATGCTTGTTTGTCATATATTCCAGCAGCCCTACAGTAAGCGTTATGTACACTGGCTTCTGGGCTCGGGAAAAACAATGGTCACGATGATTATTGCTGCCCACACAAAATTTTTCAATCATGGCAATGTCAGTGCTTTCATGTAATCCAGAAATTCAAAAGACCAGGAAACTCAGCTGAGGATGAGAAGAGCGTGGTCTGACTAACACCTAGCTGCTGTGAGATATGAAAGATGGTGAGACTGGGAGAAAGGAGGAGGAGAGAAGATGCAACGTGGTGCTGAAGTCATGCTGTGCTGCTGACCTTAAGAGTGATTCACTGAGCACCATGTCCTCTGTCAGAGGTAGGAAGCCATAAACAGAGAACATTTGGCATTCCTGCCCATGAAAAGACTCAAGCCAACACTTCTGCTCTCCTCATTCTGCTGCTGTAGGAAACGACTACCGACAGCTATAGGAAGGAAGTGTTACTATGAGAAAAGGAACGAAACTTCACTAAAATAAACTTTTATTCCTGCTACTGGGAAAAAGGGGGAAGAGGAATCTGACCATTTTCTGCTTATCCCATAGTTGTTATTGTAGACATGACTATACAGTTACAGGTATAGTAATTAAATGCTCGTAAATTCTATTTTGAAGGTCAAAAGTTTCCAAAATTGTCATGTTTTTGATGGTGACTTATAGCAGCAGAGTTCAGAAGTTCTCAAGTCAGGAGAAGTTGCCAAATGCAACCACACTCCAATAGGTACAAAGTACCCTTTGGAGGAATTCCTGGTTTTGTGTTATCATAAAACATTCATCAAATTCTAATCACCTCTCATTACTGCACAAGCAGTAGCTTTTCTGGGTTAGGTAATCTCCTTCTAGTCCTTCTCACCCACACTGGCCAAAATTTACATAATGGATCTGACCTTTCTGTGACTCTCTCAGTTTTTGTTTCTGCTTTCCTTTCCTCTTTCTCTAGCAGGTCACTTTCACAGAATCACAGAATGGTAGCAATTAGAAGACACCTTCAGAGATCATCTAGTCCAACCCCCCGTGCCAAAGCACGTTTACCTACAGCAGGCTGGACAGGAATGAGTCCAGGTGAGTTTTGAATATTTCCAGGGAAGGAGTCTCCATAACCTCTCTGGGCAGCTTGTCCCAATGTTCCTTCAGAATTCATTGCAACTTTGTGTTCATTCATACAGATTTTATATTTGGTCTCCATAAAATTGGTATGTGTGCTTGTGTACATAAGCACATATCTATATACAAGTAGGTAGCTAGATCACCTTTAGCCTCTCCTTTCACCTCAGAGTGACAGTCCTGCTAATGAGCTATCTATGCCAACTAATATTCCCTGTGGCAGAGAATGACTTTTTAACTGTTTAGCACCCAAGGCATAATGCTGGTTTGCATGTGGGCCAGCTGACTGCTTGATTCCTTTTTGGATGTTTTGCCATCAAACCTTTATATTTTTCACCATCAATAAAAATTCATTTCAGTCAAAGCCTGAAAAAGTAACACTGTCATTTAACATAGTGGAGTAATGTTTTTTTACAAAATGCAATTATTGAGGCCCAAGAAGGTGACAGACCATTTATAGGGAAAAAAATAATTTTAAAAAATTTGAATGTAGGTGGCCACTTGATAATTTCTATCTTCAATTTGGGGCTGCTTGCCACTTAAACACAAACTTTCAAAATTCAGCTTGCATTTTGACAAGAAGAAACAACGCTTAAGCATATTCAACACAGCTACTTCCTTGTATGCTGATGTATCACAACTGTATCACAGAGATGAACAGTATCACAACTACTGCTTTATAGAAATCCTCTAATTTTTCGATGAAGCCACATTTGCTATTTAAAACTAGCTATCCAGCCTTCAGTTTCAGGCTCTCTGCCTTTTTCCTGCAGAAAACCTGCAAATGCATACAGAGAGATGCACAGCTGTAAGAGTTGAACCCAGTTTCCTAATTCTTCCATTTCCAAGTAAACCACCTGAATTACAGCGTGATTGTACATCTGCTATAGGCAAGGGGAACTCAAGAAGTGTTTAGTCAATTCTTAGGATATCTAGATCTGCATAGTTTACTGTACTCCCATGTGCTTTTCTTCTTCCAGGAACTGCAGGAGAACTGAGGACATGGAGAGAGCATGAAGGAAATGAGCACAAATTCCCTTTTGTCCCTCCAACACTAATTTGTAAGATGAACCATCCTGAAAGTAACACTTGAAATTAAATATATGTAATACACTGTGTCAGCACTTTTTGAAGTGTTCCCTGGTCTTAGTTAGGAAGTGAAGGTTGTATCCTGAAGGATTTCTTGTCTGCCAGGGGCAGCTGCCTTGTGCAAATTTCCCACCATGGACGTCAAACGTCAAGTGAAAAAATACTTCCTTTTGTTCTTGCATTGAAAGTTCTCCAACTTTATTACAATTGGAAACATAATGTAGTAGTAGAGGGCAACATTATGCCTGATATATATAATTATATATAATTAGGTAGCAAAAAATATAACCAGGGGACACATTTTTGACAGAATCGCTTCTTCACACAATAGTTGCAGAATAATGGATTGACTGATCCTTCTTGCTAAATGCTATGACAAAGTAAATGAGCATTTGTATAAAAATGCCATAACAGTCGAAGCTTGAATTAGAGAGTCTGTAACCTTTGTTTGTGATCATAAATTGTAGAGAAACCCTGCAGGCAAGAATGTAACATTAAAAAAAACCAAAACCAAACAAGTCACATCCAAAGCCAAGAAGTACAACCCACCAAATACTGAAAATGCACTATATTGTGTGCCTAATGTTAATCACTTAAGGTTCTATGGTACAAATTGCCTCCACCAGTTTCTAAAGTTATCTCACAGGTTAAACGGACACCCACAGATGGAGATTAGTCATTTAAAAGACAAAGGCATAAAAACTGATTTCAAATACTAAACCTGTCTTAAAGTAAATTTCTCTTTCATTTTGATGATATGCATATTTTTCACCCTGTTTCTGGATGAAGGGCTACTACTAGGGTAAACCATTGAATCTGACAGCATATAAGGCTTTTTCCAATTCATAACTTAAAGGGCAAAAAGATGTTACTCTTTCAGAACCAATACCTTCAGTTGTAACTTCTATCACCCAGGCATCAGTAAGTTATAGAAGAAACCTGAATTTTAATCACTTACGTCCTCTTGAAGACTAAAATAGTGGTATGTCATCCTCAGATATGGCACAAAATGCCATGGGCACCCGAGAGATGTCACGTGCAGCGTTGCTCTTTTTGCCTGTAACCCCAAGCTTAACAGGAGCATTAGTATTGAAAAGTCAGATTCTACAAGCAGCGAGTGCCTCCTGCCTGAGTGTATTCTGTTAGCCCTTTCATTTGCTGCCTGGATGAAAAAATAGGTAATTTGGAGCTCGCAGGAGGGAAGGAAAGAAGGAGGAGGAGTTCTATAAGGCAATAGGCCAGGGAACTTGCTGATTTTCAGGTTTTACTGAAAGAGTTGAAGGCTGTGGAGTCCAAAGCTTCTTGGAAAAATTAAAAACAACAGAGGCTTGATTCATAAGAAAGCAGAAATTCTGACTTGCCTAAAACTCTATTTTAGTTATTTTATGAAAATTTTGCAATGGCTTGGAGTTGATTATGGTTTTTGTTTTGTTTTTTTTTTTTTTTCTTCCTCCTTTGACACTCCAAACACTTCAGCCTCCCCTGTCAAAACGAAGAAACTTTAAGATACTTATGACATTTTTGGCAGAAATCACGGCAAGGAAAGAAGGCGCTGTCATCATGCCTGCGAGTGGTAATTGCGAGGAGGCAGAGGCACCACGAGCAGAGTGCTGGCAGTACCTTAAAACAACCTGATGCAGAGGTCACTGCTGTTACCTTTTAGTAACATTGCTGTTCAGACACTTCCTAATGCTCTGAGCAGTGCTGCTAACCAGTCACTTAACCACTCCTGTCCTACGTGCAGGAGGCAACAAGGCCCCCCTACTTTTATATTCCCCTTTAATGCAACACTGCAGTGTCAGCACACGGCAGCTTGTAGGCTTGAGAACAAAGATTATTTTTAGTCCCTAAGCATAATATTTGTCTCTTGGGTCAACAGATCTTAATATTTAGCGGAGTAGAAATAACTAATGAATACATACTCTATCCCATTTTCAACACTAACAAGATAAAGGGTGGATGAATGTAAGCTTTGGAAGATGGATGTAAATAGAGATGTAAGCACAGCAAGGAGCAGTTTAGAGCAGAAGCACACGCTAGGTGCTTTGAAGGGCACATGAGGTCCTGTTTCTCTTCTTTGACTACTGAGGCAAGTCTCCAAGCTAAGGTCACCAAAATATGTGCCCCAAAAGTAAATGCTGTCAATCTCTGCTGCTTTTTTCCTTTCCCCACCACTGTTTGTAGTCCTCTGTGGCTCAAGACCTGGAATCACAAGTCCCGTGCTTGGCCACTTCCAGGCTGGTATGTGCACCTGTGCAGGTGTATATGCACATGTATGTACAGGTAAGGTAGATCAATACACAAAAGGCTTCTCAGAAAAGAAAGAAACAAAATCAGCTAAGAGCTGCAGACTCTGCAGCAAGTTTTTCCTGAATTAAACTTGGAAGTTTAGCTTGTGTTTTACAGCAAAGTTCAGATCAGTCAATTTTCCAACTACGCAACTGACACTCTTATTTTATGAGGGTAAGGTAGTCTTTTCTCCAGTATACACTGATTTTAATTATTTTTTTAACTAACCTCTCATTTTTATTTTCAGCAGGTAAATGTCTGCTGGGTTAATACTCCGAGAAGAATAGCTAGTAGTAGAGCACACAAATGTCTATGAAATGATAATACCTAACAAAGCAAAGACACACAATCTCCTTAAGCTAATTTTCATAACGTGCAGAAAAGTTGCCCAGTCTCACAAAACATCCAACAGTGACTGTAAAAATTAATAACCTCTCAAACAAAACAATACTGGATTAAGAAGATATATAAACCACACAAACTATAAACATTGTAGTACACTGTATCACTCAAACAGAAAGTAAATAATTACAGGGCTGAGAAATACCACTTGATTTGGTTTGGGTGATCTTGTGTTGGTAGGATCCACAAGTTGAATTAGGATAAAAACAGAAGACAGTTCACTTGTTAAAATCATAAACTAAAGAGATAAAGAGAGTCTGCCTGGATCTTCAGGAGTGAATACCAGCACACAAAATCAATCAGAATACAGGACTGCATGTGTATAGCATACACAAATATATGCTAAATTAGATAGCATCGGCAAAAATTAAACTAAGGAAAAGCAAACTCAAGGAAATGCTGCCACATGAAATCTCATCTACATCCAGGTTAATAAAACAAGCAAACATATTTGCAAAGCTGGTATGAAGCTGGTTTTCATTCCTTGGTCCAACTTTAGGATAAAGCAGAAACGGAGTCCTGCTCTGTTCAAAACCCCAGCATTTCAAGTTCTCCAGCAGCACAAGAGCAGCTAATTAATGAAACCAAAGGATGACAAAATGAAGCCAGATAAGCCATAAATATCTACATATATAAGCACACAGCAAGCAAGATAATGAAAAGTTAGCTAGATTTACCGTTTTAATTATCCAAGTGGGTGGTTTGTTTGGGTTTGATTTTGGTGTTGGTGGTTTGGTTTTTTTGGTTTTGTTGGGTTTTTGGGGTTTTTTTGGAAACGTCGGGAGCTGTTTTCACGAGGACTCGTCCACACGCATCCGCACCGCGGCAGGCGTCGGCTCCGCACCGCGGAGAGCGAAGCGCTTCCCTCCGCGGCCGCCGCTCCCCCCGCCAAAAAAAAAACCAAACCAAAACCCAAAAAAAAAAAAAAAAAAAAAAAAAACGCAAACCCTGACATGTCTCAATTTTAAGGTTTAAAAGTGCATCCTTATAAGAAAGAGACAGGACTGAATTTTGCCTGCAATAGGGATGTTTGGGTAGGAAAGTAAACAGGTATAAATCACCTCCATGAACAAAGATAACTTCATTTTTCTGTTGCAGAATCTAAGCTGAAGCAGTGAAATTCTCATTTCCTTTCCTTTCCTTTCCTGACCAGCTGAGTGTTCATACCCCCATGGCACTTTGAGAAATTCCCTTTCAACAGCAGATATCTTCCATTTGTTGCAGCTACACATGTGTACATGTAAAAAAAAAAATTTTTTTTTTTTAAATAATGCTGTAAGTAGACATTGGTAGACTCATTCTCCTTTCCCCATAGAGCAATGGTATTAACAGGCAAGATACATTTACAGCTCTCCAGAAATGGCAATTTTACAGCTGAATGGCAATAAGGATATCCTACAGCAGCAGAGAAAAGCCTGGACAATGGCAGAGGCTGGATTCATTTGCACCTCTATTTCAGCAAATAAATGATAAAACTATAAGTATATAAGCTCTGAAGTCTAGAGTGCATTACCCTTTCTCCCAGTTTAAAATACATTTAGATAAAAGCAACTTAGTTTGAGATAGGATTTCTTACTCAGAGAGGAACAAAAATTAGATGTATCTATGCCCCCTGTTCCCACTCCTTTCAGCATTTTTGCATTCCTGAATAGAAGAGAAATTGCTATCTCTATAGCACAGCAATTCTTCATGTTCTCAGTTCAGTTGGGCAGAGTCATAGAAGAATCAAGTATTAAAATGAATTATTTAAGTGATTACAACTATATATAGCAATATCCAATGGTCTTAATGCTTTCTAAAATACACTCCAGGAAGAGTAGCAACATTGTTTAAAGCCCTGCACAAAGGTAGGCCCTGTACTGAAATCAGCTGGATGGTTGTTTATTTTTTTCCTGCCAGTGTAACAGAGTAGAATTTGGTCCATTACCCCAGTATTTAAGGTCATTTTTACAAGTATTTGCTCAGAGATTGTGCTTCCAAGCTGTCCTTATTATAATTTGCTTTGCTAATGTCAGAGTGTTGAAACTTGAATACAGGGCAAAAAAAAACAGCAAAACCCAATTTGCTTTAAAGGTAGCTCTCTAACAGAGGCATCATTTTTTCTTTTGGGGTTTCTGTATTCCCTGCAACTCTGTTTAATATTTTTGAACTTGAACAATAATGAGCAACATAAAATTAGCATCAGGGTTATTACCTAGGAGACACAGGTAGGTTGCTCTCCTCAAGTAAGTACCATTTCCCAATCCATTACTCCTTCCTGTAACTGTATAAATAATTAAGAGAATATGACTGTTTCACAGGAATGACTCTTGTCAAGTGCCAGCTAGGAAGGCCTCCACAGCTTACTGCAGACCAGAACTTGTGCTGCAAACCATATTGCTTTGATTTTCTATGTGTGTGTGTGGAAATGTTTGGCTTAAACATAAAAACATAAAGCAGCATGCACTAAACCGTAAGTCTTCAGTACTTCCACTTGTAAACTAGTTTTACAGCTGTAAATTAAAGGGATTTAAAGGCTTTTGTGCAGATGCTAATAAATTCCATTCACAAAATCATTTTCCTCTCCCTTAGAGAGCTTTCCCATGTGCTTTCGCATGATACACCTGTTCACTTTATGTGTGCATAAAGAGAATCTATTTTGTCCTGTGATAAAGCATTCCTCCATCATAGAATAATTAGATGTCACGTTTCTCTCATTCCTCTTGATTATTCAGTAAAACCCTCATAAATTGCAGCAAATGGATTGCACACAGTAAGGCACACTTCAGTATTCTGAACAATATCGGACTGCAACAAATAAAGAAATTTCCATCCAGTAGGAATATACATGTGCATAAATAAGAAACACCATGTGTGTAACAAAAATAAGTTAACACTTTCCTAATTTTGTGTAATGTGCAATAAAAATAAGATCACATACATTTGAAGCATTGAATGTTGTTCAGCAAGCTGTTTGGAATGGCTACACAATTGATTTGTAACTGGGGCACAGCCTTAGAAACAACAAATGATGAAAACTTCCATCAGTCGAAGACATTGGCTTTTGTTCAGTTGCATAAGGCTAATATAGCAGGATGCATTCCTGTATGAGTAAGTGGCAAATGCATGAAAGTGATTGACAGAATGAAATAAAGCCTTTGTTTTCCAAAACAATAGTTCCTCATTCTCTATTGTAATATTTCTCTAATGCACTGCTCAAGGCAGCAGTAAGTTCCCTTCCTCCCTTTTAGAAAAAGATGATTCAGGTTTTAGGATTATCTCCCAGTCTGTGCTGTGGATTTAACTGGGAAATGATGACTGCGGTCTGTTCCATGGCTACAAGGCGAGAGAACCATCACAGCACAGAGCTGTCCCCAGAAGTTCTGTGCTGTGAATATCTCTGCATACACCCTTAGAGGGATTTCATTAGACTATTTTAATACACAGACTAAGGTGTGCAGTCTTTTGTTGGTAGCTTTAAGGAGCATAACCAGAGTTTCAGCTGACAGCCGAACAGAAGACATATCCCAAAGAGCAGGCAGATAGATACAGAGTTGACCATATTGATTAGCTTCAGGTTTTATATTACCTACACTGGATCTTAAACACATTGCCATTCACTGTGAGGGGTGTCAGGGGATTAGCCATCCCCTAAACTAGGCGATAACAAGGTTAGGTACTGTTAATATATCGGTTCTTCTCCCATGTTCACCTGAGCTCCATTCTTCTTTACTGTGTCCAATTAGGATGCTGTGCTGAACATATGCAACATCACACAAGAAACACAACCTCAAGGCTATAGAGAGGAAATCACCCTTTAAGCAGCCTGTCCAGTTTATAGGGCCCTTAGGTCACTATATACATCAGAAATTTCTGCCAGTGCATTCCAGTTGGTGGAGAAGATATCTTTGCAGCCATCTGAGTTCCCTCAGCCACAGAGTTATATGCCATATTAGGGCCTGGTAACATAAGGATTTTTGCCTTACTGCTGGCCCCAGTTTAGCCAAGCTAACTCCCTTCCTGCTGTAATCAGTGATTGCTAAGGGCACACATGATATTTGTACAAAGGAAAAGAAGGCTGTCTTTGAAGACACAAACCCATTAATGACAGGAGATAAAAGGACAAGTTGTAAATATGGATATTGGGTTTTGAAATAGCATAATGCATTCACTCTTGAGCAGGAACATGAAAGAGATCAGCAGTTCATAGATCTTGTTCAGGTCCTCTGCACTGAAGTGAGTTTACCCAGAGAAATGTATTTCCATAAAAAGTTTTAGTTTAGGGTATTTAAATCGCTGGATGCGCTGTTTCAGAGGCACAGGCACTGATTCAGTTTCAGAAGTTCTAAGCCCATTACACCTCCACACCCCTTGTAATCAGTGTGGCTACAGTGGAATAGAGGAGATCAGAAATATGGACAGAACAAATTATTTTTTTTGAGTCTCATTAAGCAAGGACAAATTCAGGTGGCAGGAGAGAACAGTCTTTTCCAAAAATAAAAAAGAAAAGGAAAGAAATTGATGCAGTTTAAATCACACTTTTATAAATGCTAACATTCTCATATTATCTTTCTACCCAACTATGTTGTTATGTGTTACACAATAAGATGACTTATATTTTCTGGAATATCCAAGTACTTAAGATATTTTCACTTTACAAACACCCAACAAACTCCCATGCATTTCATAAATACTAACATCATAATCCCCCCTTAATCTGTCAAGGGGTGGATGTTTTCATTCTTTGGTGCACTGAAAGGTAATATTATTGGGGAGTTATTTGCCCATTGCCTGGTGATGGAGTCTGCAGCATTCAGTATTTAACTATGGAAGTGGAATTCTTGCCTTTCAAGGTTTATTTACAGATTTTACCAGCTGAATGTGTAACCTGTGAACTATAATTAGGGATTTCCAGCAGTTACAAGAAAGCTTGGAATGCACAGCTTGCAAGCTTTGAACATATTTAAAAATCACTACCAGTAATCCTAAAATATTATTAAACTACCAGGGATGGAATAGCATATATTTAAAGGTGTATTAACCCTTTAGTCACTATAGTTACAGTTTACATATATTATAGAATATACAAGCAATCTCTGTGATGCATTTAAGCACAGCCTACTTCAACTACCACCAGGTCGTTATTGTACTCCACTGGGGAAAAATTAAAAATCCATGATTTTGTTTTGACTGATTGAAATAGTTTTTTGGAGCCGGGGAGAGACAGCCTTGGTACTTTATTTAAGTATATAACTAGAAGAATTAGTGCATAGAAGAAGAAAGAATTATCTCCATCCATTCCTCCACATTCTGAATTATTCATTTTCTAGAAAACTTTAATTCATAATGTTTACCCCATTTCCCACAGCACCCATTATAAGAGTCATTCCTGAATAGGTTTTGTTTCAAATACAATTTAAACAGTTCAATGTTCTCCAAAGTCAAATCTTTGTAGTGTACCTCAATATTTAGGTTGTTTGGAAACAAATTTCCTCTAAAGAAACAAACAAACAAAAAAATTTAGGTCAGCTGGATAAGACAATTCTGAATTATGAGGCTTTTTGAGATGAGATTTTTATATATGGAAAATTGCCCTAATATTTATTGCTTGGGCTGGTTATGGACCATTTGAAACAGATCTCCTCAGATATACCTTTACTACTCCCCACATAAAGAACTAGTGAAGGCCCTATTTTTTACCATGCACAAAATTCCAAGTTCAGAGATATTTGAGTTCTACACCCCTTAGTTAAGGGGGTTTTGTGTCTACAACTTCAGAGAGGTCACATATCTTTTCAAAACTCTGCCCTGTCTAAATGAACTCTTCAGCTAGGGAAAAGTGTATCTTCAGCATAAATAAGAGAAAAATGTAAACAACTTCAGAGTAAATAAGTGAAAAACCTAAACATCCTTTTTCTTAAGGGACAGGTCTGAATGGTCTCCATCATGTGAAACCACAATAGCTCCATTTGAAATCCAGCAACAGTCCTGATTAACATATATATATACCGAGACCATACCGTTCCCAGTGCTGGCCATTCAGTTTATTATTATTTCTCATCTGATTTCTAGTCAATATTTCAAAAGAGACATTAAACAAAAGCAATCAAGAGATCCTTTTAAAAAAATACAGACATGTGTAAACTTCTATAAATTATTTTTTTTCCTCAGGTTACTAAGTACAGTAATTCAAGCTTTGGCTGTCTGCCTAAAACTACAGTTTCTTTAAGTTTTAATTCAAACTTTCATCTATAAAATTGATTGTGCCATTAAAATAAAAGTGACATAGTTACCAACTACTCTCTATAATTAGATACTGTTAGGTGCTTCCTGTTACTTAAAAACATTCTTCATTTAATATACAGAGAGAGGTAGTGTTGACTAATGAGCTGCTCCATTACTAACTTTTACCAGTTAGCAGTAATAGTTTTATCAGAGCTGCAAACACTTTTGAATAGCCAGATCTTTGTTTTGAGAACTGAGCTGAAATGTTCCAAATACAGTAAAACTCCAGAGACTGGGCATAATATGGATTCTTTGTTCACCTCCTGTACAGGCTGAAAGAGACAACCTAAACATAAATGGTCATTTGTTCTCATTACTGATCCCAAGGAATATTGTGAAAGAATGTGGAAATTAATCTAGGTATCCTGGCTAGGTTCCAGCTTGGATAACTACATCCTCTGTACCCTAAACACCCTCTATTTCTCTCCACTCTTTAATTTAATATTAATAAATTACTCATTTCCCCAGTTATAAAATATTGTGTAGTGTTGATGATAAAGAATGTTCCTCTCTGAGGATGGCTGCAGAACAAGCCTTACCTCCCCAAGGTCAGACTGACTGTGGAGAGAGCATCCCACCCACCTGAGTTGCTCCTCAAGTAAAAGTGCTGAGTTAACATAAGAGATGAGCCAAAGCTAGAAAGAACAAATTTGAAACAATAGATTGCACCTTTCAAAGTAGGAGAATGTTCCAATCTAAGAGGGGAAAGAGACAGATAGCACATAGATTGTGTTTGCAGCTGTGGAGCCGTGTTTTCATCAGACTTTGAATATCTTTAACTTGGGGCTGTGGCTACAAGTTCTTTCTCAACTTCAGCTGTGACAGCAGAAGAGGTCCCATCAGCCTTTGTCCCCATCACAGTTTCCCTCCACCCTCTGGTTACTGTCCTCCTAGCTAAGCTACTTCTGAGTGCTTGTTTTAGCCAAAGTAAATCTGATTAGCATAAACAGTTTAATAACAGGTCTTTGCTAACACTAATCCAGTCCATCTTGACTGGAATAGGGTTAGGGAAAATGTTACAAGCAGCTCAGCTACTAGATACCAGAGAACAGTGTATTCTTTCAGGGTGACAAAGACAGTCACCTGGAGGCTGGTCTCTTCTTTCAGATTGTCTGCAACCAGAGAAGGATCTGTGTCAACAGTAACTCTTGTTCTTTAGCCAAAAACATATAAAATAGGATGTTCTCACATTAAACTGGAAACATCCAATCTTTTTTCATGAAGCAGAGTTCCTATGATTGAATTTATACATAGATAACCTAAGCATACATAAGGGCATAGAAATACCAAAACATAAGCCTGGAAGGTTAAAGTACTGTTTGAAGAAGATCTGACATATTCAACAGCAGCATTTCAAAAACCTTTTATACTCCTACCAGGTTTTATTGGTTGAACTGAAATTTTCCACTGTTGCCATATCCTATTAACATGAGAAAAGATATTAGTAAAGAGGAAAGGGAAGCGATTGCCAAAGGTGAGCAGCAACAAGGAAAAAAAAAGAAAAAAGATAAGATCCAATCATACAAAGTCCAGTATATTGCAGTGATGGAGTGCAAGTAGCTACCCTGTTC
>JAOXNG010000042.1:21146390-21166856 GCA_028566535.1 Scolopax minor | reverse complement strand
ATCGCAGAAGGGTGATTTGCTGTATTTAAAGAGGGACAATACTTAACACTTTTTTCTTTTTCTTTTTTTTTTGATTGGATGCTGAATTCCTCTCTTAGGATCCCAGATCGTGCTGTCCGTGCACGCAGGGCCAAACACACACACACACTCCCTCCCACCTCCCCTGCCTCTCCGGGGAGCCGGGCTGAAATCAAAACCTCCCCAGGAGCAAGCAGGGTTTGCAGGGTTGCAGGGTTTGGCCCAACGACGCTATCAGAAACGACTCCAACAGCTTTTTGGTACAGTTCCAAAAGCCTTTGCTTTTTTTTCTCTTTTTTTTTTTTTTCTCTTTTCCCAGCTTTTTTGCTGTTGGATTGCAGAGGATGATTTAAAGCCAGAGCCAGCTATCTACCAGAATGAAACAGTTTCACAAATTGCAAGGCCAAAGGGACCATTAGATTACACAGTCCAACCTTCTGTAGAAGACAAGCCAGCTCCACTCTGTCTCATTAGTGCCTTAATGCTTGCTATTGCTGCAACTGCTTCCTTCTGCTGATAGCTTCTTCCTCTCTCCAACCCTCTCCCAGACACCACAGATCTCACTGTCAGCTGGGTCCAAGACTGAGGAGGAAAAAAGTCACCTCAGGCAAAAAGAAGCTTTCAGCTCAGAGGCATAACAGCTTCAGGTTCAAGGGGCTCCACTGTGGTTCTTTCTTCTCCCCTACATGTTTTTCTCATGCTTAGTGTGAGGTCCAGGGGTGATAACTGGAGTGAAGATGGGCTCTGTTGGGGATGTCCCTCGGGAACATGTGGGCATGTTGTTCTGCATACTGGCAGGAGGTTTATGTCCATTTAGCCCTCTGATTGTAAGGCAGGCTCTTCTTCAACTTCACATCATCCTTCATCTGTATAACAGTCTGTGCTGGATCAGCTCTCAGAGGAGGCCATTCCCATTTGCAGAGCATGCTTTCTTGTGGGCCCAAGGTCCAGAGGGGACAGGGCAGTGTCCTGTTATTCCTGGTGAGGCTCCAGCTCTGCAGAAACAGCTCTGAGCACAGCACAGAGGTCACCAAATAATCCTCCATCTTCTGGCTCACAGGAGAGAAAGGATGAAAGCCTGTGGAGGTTCTGCAGTGAGAGCTAGCCTGCCTGGCTCCTGCTCTTTGGCCAGTAAAGTGATAAGGCAGGAAAGAGAGAACAGGCTTTTCCCCTACTGCATTAAGAAGCTGAAAATTGAAGAGCAAATGAAGAGTATATTTGAAGATAGCACAAATCCTCGATAAAGCCTCTCTGAAACTTGATGAAAAATTTCAAAGTGTATCAGGAAAGTTGGGATTCTCTAATGGATAAATCCATCAGACAGAACAAATTGAGGAGAAGAGATGGACACAGACAGTTGGTCTGGGCCCTCTGGAGCAAGGTACACATAGAGTGAAGTTTTAACCTCTGTAGACCCTGTGGGCTTAAGGTCAGGGATGGAGCACTAGCCTAGAGATGAAGTACCTAGGGCCTTCAGTCTCTGCTAAGCTTCTCCTGCCATTTCAGGAGACAGTTCCAGTGTGCTGGCACTGAAGATGCAGAGGCTTCTGGCACAACCATGAGCACAGCATGGTCCTCAACTTGCTTTGCTCTCTGTCCAGTTTCCCGCCTCATAGAAAAGCTGTGGATAGTACAGGCAAGCAGCATGCTTGACAGCTCCCTGCCTCACCAGGAAAGTAGGGGAGCATGGCCAGGGCCATTGCAGATGTGGTGCTAAGGCCTTGGGAGGAGATGTAGCTGCAGTCACTAACCTCAAGTCTTTGTTTCTCCAGTATCTTCTACAGGTGAGCAAGCAGAAGCACTCTGCCTAGCTTTCTAGATTTGCACTAACCCTAACTCCCGCAACATTTAAAAAGTTTGGCCTAAATTTCTTACCTGCTCTTCAAGGATTTGTCTTACCCCCTTCCCTTTTCCAACAAATTAATTCCCTTGGAACAGGTCTGTAATTAATAAATCATACAGGGAACTTTTGTCATCAGGTAAATACAGAACATAGTGTCTGGAAACAGCAATTCTTTCTATGAAGATTAATTAAGCAAAGTTCCTGTTCCAGTCTGTCTGGCAGTGGGGAGAACAGGGTTTGAACATGGGAGAGAAACGCCAACACTCTCTCCCCCACACATCCAGCACCACCCACCCAGCAAACATCGCCCAGGGAGGCTCTTCAGAGGATACAGACGGTTTCTCAACTTGCAGGCTTTTTGTTTAGGAAGAGCTACTGCTAAGACTAGCTCATTCGACACCAGGGAAAAAGGCCAGAGAAAATACACTTATTCTTGATCAGAAAGGACCACATTTATTTGCCCTATATACATTTGCTTCCCAGAGAGGATGTGGACAGGAACTGATGTTTGCAATGCACCCAGCGCTTGGTGGGAGGGCAGGTCCAGGAGAAGCCACAGGACTCTTCCTGGCAGATCATCCTGGAAACAGATATTTTGCTTTAGGAGCCTGTGCTCATCGGTGCCCAACAGCCAGGAACAACCTGACTGCAAGGCCCGAGTGAAGGGAGCAGGACACATGGGGGGATAAAGAGAAAGCACAACTTTGCTTTACATGTTGAGTAGGACACAAAAAACAAGGACAAAAGCCCACAGAGGCCACAGCACACAAAGCGAAGGAATGGATGGAGAGATGATGCAGAAATCAGCTCTGAAAATGTGTTAAAGCAGCGAGGAGAAAAAGGGATGAGGAAAGGTGTACCAAGCATTTGAGGAAAAAGCTCAAGAGAAGAGAGGGAAGACAGGAGCAGATCTTGACGGGGAGTGAGAGGAACTGGTGTAGAAGAGAGTGTTTACCCTTTCACCGGGAGACTCACATGCATAGGTCCTGCTAAAGGACATCTGCAGGCAGGAATAGATTATTCCAAACGAGGAGGCTCCATCTTGCACAGCCATTTATGAGCCTTTCCCCCATGCCTGAGACAAAGCCAGCATTGGCAAAGACTGGGGTAAAAAGGTGTGTGTGATATTCACAGTGGTGAATTCCCCATCACCAATCCCCAGTAGGTAGTGTAGGCTTTGTGACAATCAGCAGCAGATTTTCACCTGATATTGAAAGGGTCAGGCAGACTGGCCACCCCCGACTATCCAGGCTTGCCCACAGGCAGCCAATAAGAGGAGCACACAGCTCTAGACAATGATCTTAGAAAAGCTCTTTACACATAACTTGTATTTTTAATAAAAGTGAAAATACGTGCACTACTTGTAACAAGTTCAGCCCTTGAGAAGTTTAACGGCAGAGTCACAGAAATCTGGATTAGCTATCTGGGAAGGCATGGGCCCCTAAGGGAACAACAGGTCTCATCTGGGAGGCACAGTGTTTCAAGTAAGCTTTTGGCCCAAAGTAGTGATTGAAACTCTGCCGACATTCCCAGGAAGGAAGGAAGAAAAAAAAAAAAATATTCCCAGAAAATGAAGAAAGCCTTTGATGCTCAGTTTATTGGGAGGCCTAATGTGATATTTAAGAGATTTAGCTAGCATTATCGAGAACTGAAGAAGATTGCCAAGTCCTTCAGCAGAGCGGCACAAAGCTATTCAGGACTCTTCCACAGAATTTATAAGAGGCAGGATCACTGTGGACCTAAGAGACAAGGAGTATTGGGCTTCTCCTTACAGCTTGATCCCACAATGACTTTGGCAAACAGCAAAAAAACTACAAGAACAAAGAAGCAGGAAGACTTGGAGGGTAGGGCATGCAAAGGAAGAAGCAGGTAGGTTGACCCAGCCTACGATAATGCCCAGACAGGTAAAAGGGACCAGACACACCACAAAAACCTCCAGGGACAAAGAAAGAAGCAACAGAAAACATTCTGAATATGCCTGTGAATTCAGGCCCTGTATTTTCATGCCCAAAACAAGGTTACAGGAGGCTAAAGGAATGAGGGAGCTCAAGAGAGGTCTGTCTGACAAGCAGGGATGTAATTAAGAGAAGCTGCATTTGACACAAAAATGCACAGAGGTATTCACAAGCAGGGTAGCCTCTCACACCTCAGACCTTAAGGCACAGATTTCAGGTGCTACAATGAAACCCTAAAGGCAATTACTTCTTAGATTTCCAGGAGGTCCCAAAAGAGGTTGATGTTTTCCCCCCTGTAACTCTCAGGCTGGCACAGTCTTCAGAAGAAGCTGCCAACTGGGGCAGGTTGACTTTTTTCCCCTCCAGCTGTCCCTTTGTTGTCAGCAGATTCATGCTCTATATGCTTGCAGCAGACGGCCGGTCATTCATAGTGCATAAAGAAGAGCTCAGCCTGTGATATTTTTCCATGCAAATCTTTCCTTAGGAGGCAAAGATCATACCCTAGTTTGGAGATGAGAGCAATAGAGGTGGCAGGAGATCCGCTTCTGATGTGAGGAAGAAGCTAGAAACCCAGGTGTGATTAATGCCCTGTGATTTTTGATGTCTAAGCACAGACAAAAGCCTAACATCCAAAAGGGAGCTAGACCTGCTTTCAGTCAAAGGAGAGTCGGGTACTTTTATATTGTGATTCTTCCATCTATTTGAGATAGATATTTAAGGATGAGATAAATCATGCCCTTCCTCTCCCATGGCTAAAAGGGGAGCCTGGCATTTTGGTAGGCATCTATCCTTAGAGAGAGAAGCCCACCACCAGCACCTAGAGAGCTTTGAAAGTCTCCACTTACCCAGGCCAAGGCACAACTAACCTGGTGACAAACAGCCTCCTCCAGAGAGGACACCGGTGACATGGGGCCTGGTGCTAAAACCAATATATCTGTGAAGATGCTGTAAATAGGTCTGCATGCTATGCTAGCTGCAGGAACACTCCCACCCCATCAGGAGTGGGGTGCTCAAGATCCCAAGCATTTCCACCCCAAGGCCCAGCATGGCCCCAGCAAGTGGACAGATGTGGAAAGCAGGGGCTCATCACCCCCCATCCTGCAGATAGAGGCCCAGAGACTCAGGGCCACCACAACCTTCAGAGGAAGAAGGAAGAAACAGGCAGATGTTATGTCCTCCATGAGAAAAATAAACTCATCTGTCCCCTTGCTTAAGATAGCCCCAGTGCCAAGCAGGAGCCACCACTTTGCCCTGCCCAGCCTGTTTTCTCATTTCTCTGTTTCTCTGGGTCTACCAGCCTTGGTCCAGGAAGGCCACAACAGAATGTAGCCCAGCAGCACATCCTGAAGAAAGAGCAACTAAAGTGATCATCTGCCTTTTCTTTGTTCGATTGACAGCTAAGTGTAGGAGAGGGGAGCTGGGCCCAAGTTAAAAGTACTTCACAGAGAAACTGAGAAGATGCTCTTAAAAAAATGATCTCTCTATCTCTCAGAGAGGTCTCTGTTTAATAAGCACCACACAAAAGTGAACAGTGAAAGCTCAGAAGCATAGGAGTAATTCCTGCTGCTTTACAGGAGGGAATATTTGTGTCTTGATGCTGGAGAATGACACCCTGTTTTGCAGAGAGGTACAGAGCAGCTTCCTCCCCCTAGTTCTTCAGCATCACTGTCTGAGGGAAGAAGCCGGTCTGCTCCACCTCTGGCATCTCCTCAGAGATCACCAACAAGAATACAATTAGTCCCAGTTGCAGAAAGCTGTTAGTTTTGTATGTGCACCAATCTGTGTGCTGACTGTAAAAATGAGCTTACAGAGCTTGGAAAACAATTTTCCTCTTGCATAAATTTCTTCCTCATCTTCTGTACAGCCATAGTGGCCCAGGCAGCGGGCACAAGCAAGTCAGAGAATCCAGTCAAGACCTGGAGAGCACCATGTAGGTCTGTTGGGTTTGAAGGGATATTTTACTGGTAGGCAAGAATCAGGGGAGATACTGCCTTTTATGAGGAGAGATATAAGCCAGGTTTCTTTGCATAAAGGCATCCATGGGGATTCTCCACAAATGGCACATACTAGCCAAGCTCTGGCCACATGTCTGATTCATTGCATCTCAGCTCCCCTTCCAGCTCACATATTCTCACTTGTGCAGAGACATACATGTAATAAGGGTAGATTGTAGATGCTCTATTTCTGCCCCTGGAGCATTGAGGAAAAAGTTACAGCCCCACGTTATTTGCACTGTAATCACAACAGTGATCTGCTGAACCAAAGCAAGTTGAGGTTGTTCATTCAGGATGTGTTTAGGGAAGTTTTCCTTCTTGTTTTGCAACCACCAGATCTAGATGCTTACTTTTAGAAAAAGCCTCCTGAGATTTCATTAAATCACCAGAGTCCAAGCCTGGTACTTTAATAAAATCCTATGCAAAGCTAGGAAACTTCAACAACTTTCATCAGCCTCTGGGGCTACTGCTAGCTGTAAGGTTCTGGATGCAGTTTCTAGCTCCTAGCCCAAATAAATTATAAAAGCAAGCATCCTGCAAAATAAACACAGGCTAAATGAGGCTGTTTACCATCTATGCTTCTCATACTACTGTTTCTCTGTTCCATCATCTTTCAGCTGTCGGTGTCTGTAAACACAAGTTGTCTTTGGATGTACGTGACCTACAGCACCTGGATTAAGAGCACAAACACAACACAAGCAATTCAAACTGGTCCCACAAACCAGCTCCATCCCCCAAAGGGATTGGAGAAGATGGCAGCAGAGATATAAATCATGACAGATGTTAAACCCCAGATACATCACTTCACAAATTCTCAGGGACTGGTATTCAGAGCAGAGGAATTTGGGAGTTTAATTTGAAGTAAGAAGCAGAAGACTTAACACCAGTCTGAAGGATGTTAAGTACATTCATCTTGTCCACAGATGAATAAAATGTTATCAGTAGAGCTATAGAGGATAATTTGGCCTTTCTCTCTCTCTCTCTCTCTCATTTTCTCATTCCTCATTCCCTCACTGCAGCTCAAGGAGAGAAAAAGAAATCCTTCACTAGGTTCTATCAACAAAACAGTTCCCTTTTTGTTCCCCAGGGCCTGAGAGTATAGGACATACCAAAATGCACCTTGCACACTGGAGAGGCTCAGGATGCAGCCAAGGGAGAGGTGGAGTACTAGAGCTGGCAAAGGGTTGAGCCTACTGGAGCTCACAATAAGACCGTGATTTTGCTGGAACAGATTTTGGGATATCCAGGAGACAGCAACAGGACTGCTGTGCTCACTAAAGAGCCTGTGCATGAAAAGGCTAAACACTGGGTTGTACAATGGGCCCAGGATTCAGGGGTCCTCATATACAAGTATCTCCTCTTGTGCCAAGAGGTTTCAAGCATTGAAGACATGCCAGCAACATGCTGCAGAAAGCATATCACTGAGGACTACATTCATCCAGAAGAGCAGGGAAACCAGAGTGTCATTGGGAATGGCTAGTCCTCGAGCACTGGGAGTCCCATTTATTCCTATCCATCCCAAGTAGGACCAGACATACTATAAAACACAAGAAAAGGAGGTGCACACAATGAAATTAGGAGCCTGTTGTAGGAATGAAGACTAAGGGGACCAAAGGACTGTGACAATGGCCAGGCACAAAGTACATCACACCTTGCAAAGCCCCAGAGAGGTATGGCAGTCAGAATATCCCACCTATTCCCCCTCTTGTAGGAAAGCTGACAGACACAGCTTTTTCTCTCCCTCTCTCTCTCCCAGCTTCACCTCGTATCTCCCTCCACCGTCGGATCTCCTGTGCCTGACACAGCTGATTGCATGGACTGCAACCTGTCATGGGGACCCACACCACAAAGCAGAAGGAAGGTTCAAAGGCTTTGCTGTGGCAAAGAGACCCCTGCCCCAGCTCAGCATCCTTATCTATGTTTGCCATGTGCCTCTTCTTTCAAGTTCCAGCTATTGCCTTCACAAGTCCAGGACATCATGGTGATTCCAGGTACTAGACAAGAAACTGTTCCTCAGCTGGCTCTGCACAAGCTTAACAAAACCTTCTGCAATGAACCTGCAGCAAAGCATTGTCTGGGGAAGGTGGAGGAGCAGCTGAAGTCTCCCCTAGCTGTAGACTATTGGTCTGGCCTGAGAAACACATGGTAGGAATTCCATCTCTATGGGCCCTGGTCAGATCAGAACATGATCTGGTAAAAGTTTTGCCAAATAAGTTAGGGCTTCATTTTATTTTTCTGTAAACCTCAAGACCAGTGAAATAAAGCAGAAGAAATGAAGAAGTTGCTAGCTCAGCAAAGGGCATGAGCACAACAGGAGAGGACATCTGATACAGCAATCTGTTCAAGAGACAGCTACAGGCACAAACAAAAATTGCCAGGTGTACAACACAAGAACTGGAACAATGTGTTAACCCCAGCCAAGGACTCCACAGCCTGGGCATTGCTTTCTTGCTACAGCCTTCAAAGGCAATCGCCAGAGAGTTTTATGGTGCAGCCCTGCACTTAGACACCACGTCCTGTGGGCACAGACTGGCATCACTACACTTCCAAATGCTCTGGGCACTGGAAGTGTGGATTTCTAGAGTGCTGCTCCTAAGCTGTACCAGTTCTCCAGAGTTTTACACAGGCAAATGCCACGATTGCCTTCTAAAGAAACTTCTCAAACTAACTTGTATCTCATACAAAAGAAACATAATTATGCTGACAATCCAATCACTCTAAAAGCTGAAACCTACTTTATCAGTCACCTTTTCTGAGGAAACTAGACAGTCAAAAGCATAAAAGAAAAAAGCTAAATATATATACAATTCATATGTTAAATAAGTTCAATAGGCACATACACAGAAAAGTGCAAAAGTAAAAATTAGTTTTTATTCTTAAAAGCTATTAAGAATTATTCTGAGCTTTGTTCTGTGGCTGACAGATCACAACTGCTAACAAAAAAACTCTCAAAAAATACAAAAATTCGAAAAATATCTTATTTCTGTTAATTAATAATAATAGCTTTTATATGCCACACCCATCTTTGGCATAGCCGTGGTACGGGGGGGGAAACAGTCGGGGGTAAGATACACATTTTCCACATGATGATTGCTAATGATCTTTGGCAGCGCCCTGATCTTGCCCTGGCGCTGCCAGCGCCGCCGGCACTCGCTGCTCCAGCCCCGTGGTAAGAGGGTCAGCTGAAAACTCTCATCAAGACATGGTCAAAGGAAAACCAGCCCTCAGGCAGAATATTTGCTGCATTAGGGTTTTGTCTGAAATTAAAACAAAAATTAAAAAGCTAAAAATTCACGGTCTGAGTGAAGCAATTCCTGACTGGAAAAAAAGCCCCGCATCAAAAACCGTTTCTCAGTGAGAAGTCAGCACTTTCCACAAGGAATGAAAATCCCAACCCGCTCTGCTCTCTACAGGAAGATATTTGCTAGGACCAGCAGCGCTCCACCAGCGGGAAACGGAAAGGACTGTTTGTCCTTGCAATGTCTCCAGGAGGTGTCCCTTCCTTTCCAGGCAGCGGCAGGATCCAATTCAGCAGAGTATAAAAAGCAGCATATCTTCACATTTAGGAGATTTAATGAATAGGAATATGCTGCTGAAGCAGGGACTCGACACCTGAAAAGTTTGCATTTTTATTTTTTTTAAATATTTAAATAATAAACAGATGCCCTGGTATGATAAAGATCCCTCTTTTCAGAAACAGCAATTGAAGGCCGTGTGCTTTTTTGCTGCAGGGAAGACTAACGCTGCTCACACACTTCTGCGAGCACTAAGAGGATCTTTAAAATATTATTAAGTGTCTGGAACTTCTCTGTTTCAGAGTGCTCAAACTGTCACTGAGCTCCATCACAGACTTCATCTAACTTTGAAACTTTAATCACCTTTATACAAGCTGTGAGATTGAAGAGATGAGTCAGCTAATCAGTTTCAAATAATTACTCAATTAGAAAAACAACTCGATGATTTCCCTTGAACAGAAGCGGCACGAGGAGAATCACAAAACTAACATTTTTTAAGCAAACCTAAGAAGTTAAGGGGTTTTTTAAACTAAAAAAAAAACAAAAACCAAAAACTAAAAAACAACCCAAAAAACCCCACAACCCAAACCCAGAGAAAATAATTATTTTTGTTCTTTAAGCAACTGCATTTACAAAAATAAAAAATTTCACTATTGAAGTTCTACAATATACTCCAGTGAAAGCTGATTAATTGGCCTGAATCTCCACATTAGCAAGCCCTAATCCTCTTGTCAGGAGACCTGCTTACAAGCTTCTCTCCCCAGTCCTGTAAAAGCACTGATGGGAGCAGAGATCAGTATCTTAAAGCGCTGTCCAGCCAGCCTGGGATTATCTCTCATCTCCTAAATCTTAACAGCTCTGTAGAAAAGCAATTAAACTTCCAAGTTAGATGAAGTCTGTGATAGAGGACAGTAGCAGCTTGAGCAGTTTGACATAGAAAATCCTAACACATAACCCCAACATTATTGTTTAAAAAGCCCATTTATTCCTCACACAAGCATCAGCTGCATTAACTGAGGGTCTTGGACTTAGAAGAATTGTACTCGTAACGTACCAAAGAGCATCTAACATGTTATTTTCAGTTATTTTAAAAGTGCATGTATTCTATACATGCTAATAAGACATTGCAAGTTGGCCACAGTAATGATTACATTAATACCCTTCAACGAATTGTCTATTGTCAAGAATTTGTGGATTGATCCTGCGCATAAATCCTTTAATGCTGTCTCCTTTGTGCAAGTGGAATTTCACTCCGCAGCAGAACTCGGCAGAGCTGTAACGTTTTCTGCTACTGTTTGAACTTGTATCATGACTGCGATGGAGCCCCCTCATGTCAGCAAACTAAAAACTACATTGTTTTTTTCTGAGCCCTTTTATTCTTGGGTTAACTGTGAACAGCCCAGAACAGAGTTTAAGCTCATATGTCTGGAGCTATAGTAAGATGCCTTAATATGGTTTAATCATCACATCCTCTCTAAATGACTGTATGACACTATTTAAAACAAAACAAAACAAAACAAAACAAAAAAAAGGCTATTTTGGTTCCCCTGGAGAATTGCTTGACACAAAGGTTTTGGAAGATGCCTAAATATAGACAGTTCTGGTGAGATCCGGGTCTATGCAAGATAACAACTCTGCACTATTTTTGACCATTTAACAAAGATGCTGGGGAACACAATGGCTTCAAACAACCACTGCTTTCACCCTCCCAGCACTACAGAAAATAGACGGAGGTGCTTCTGAGAGACTCCCATCAACATCACTGTAAAAAACTATCAATCCTCTACTAAGTAGTACATCAATCAAAATGGTGGCGTGCAAATCATGATCCATTAAGTACTTCACACTTGATTACCCATGACATTTTAGAGAGGGTCATACATTGACGAGTTGCTTCTCTCTTCTTTGCCCTTTGCTATTTGGAGTGCATGACCACTTTTAGTTCATTACCAATGCAAAGTTTAGCACAAAGCTTAATTTCAGTAAGAGGAAAACAGCAGCTTGATTGTTTGTCCCTTTCTCCTTAAATCTGCTCAAGCTCTAGGTTTCTTTATTCTACACAGATCACACCTTTTCAAGAAAAGCATTGGACATGGGGCGCGTGCAGGTGCACCTTTGTTTAAACATGGCATTCATGGCCAAAGACATTCTGAAAGTGGAAGACTCAAACTACTCAGGATTTCTCTAGATACGTTTCTTCCCTGATTCTATCCCAGATGTAAAAATCAGGCTGAAGATTTGCTCCTCATTGGGCTAACCTCCAAAGCCCCAAACATGCAGGGAGGCATCTGGAAACCATCCTTCTACATTTGTTCTCACTTATGGCCTGATGCCTCACAACGAGGTGTGATCTCATGGCTACAGGGGAGATCAGGGCAGTCACCCAGGTCCAACTCCTGGTTCTGTCACAGAGGCTGAGGACAGTTTGCCTGGACTTTTTCTGGCCTTCATAGATACAGTGTGTATCACAGTATTAAGAAGAAAAATCATCCATCTCCTCCCCAGCTGGTCTGGCCTCACCTTCTGCTTAGTAACTTCCTGGTCATCTCCCTGGGGTTCACAGCAGGTTCCTAGGGGTGGGTAACCCTTTCTCACAGGAGTTAATGGCAAGAAGTAAGCAGGTAGCAGTGGAAGAGAAAGCAGGGCTGTTTCTCTGCGCCCCCTAATTTGAAGGGTGTAGCTACAAAGACACCTAGAACATAAACATCAATATCCCTTCCTCAGTTTATCCACTTACAAAGTGGCAATAAAATTCACAATAGATACATCTAAAAGCTGTTGTGACGTTTAATTAAGCAATAAGCGTATATAGAGGACTTAAAGATCTCCAGATAACAAGGCACAGGCACAAGAGAGGAGGTGATTACTTCTGATGAAACAAAATCTCATGGCAACAACCTGGCATAGTCAGCAGGGAATATCCAGGGCTGTCTCAACTCCCTTTTTATAGCCTCGGTAGAGGAAGCTTGTGGAGACTGTTTACCTGCTCCTTTGCATCACAGGCATTGGCAGGATGTTCGAGAGGATGCAGAGAAATCCCTGCACGGGCTGTGCACTCGGAGCTGTGAAATACAGTCCCTATTTAAAAATCAAAGAGCTGGGAATCTGCTCCTATCAACAAGCCTTTCAATACAGAAGAATAATTTAGCAAGAATAGATGAAATCTTCCACCTTAGGGTGATCTGGGTGGCTGTGAGGAGAAACGCGTTTTGGCAGTTCCCACATTCTTTTGTCAAACTTCTGTTGTCTGGGAAAGAGTGGAGTGCCAGAAGCCCTTGCAGGTGAATACTTTGGCTGTTTCAAGCTCACTTGATTCAGAGCGATAGCACGTTTATCTAGATGTTTGGAAAGTTATTAATGAGATCAGCAAATCTTTTCCATGTATAAATTATAAATCACCTTCAGCAATGCCATGTAAATTATCAAGTCAAGTGAGAACATGCTTATTTATCTGTGACAGTCTTTTATCACCAATAAATAAAAGCAAGAGAGGGAATTATCTCTCCGGGGAGAAGCATATTGCTCATACCACTGAAGCACGATCTGTTAGGTCACAAACAGAAACACCGGTGCAGCAGAAGCCCTGTTAAGTAGCGTGTCAGGATATCCTGACAGAGAGCCGGCAGTGGAACTGCACCAGCCTAGGAGGAGTAGGAAAGCTGCACACTTGCTGTCCAGGCTCCGCTGCTGACCCTGTCCAGGTGCACTCAGAATGGCTTCCACCACACTGGCACATCAGCACTTGCTCTGTGGAGAGGAGATGTCTCCCCAGTGCCTCTTCTCATCATCATCACACCTCCCTGCAGAGCAAAGGAAAGGCACTGAAAGGAGAGGGGCTGGTTTGGGGCACGTATTTTAGCAGCAACCAAAAGGTTCAGAAAAAGAATAGCCAGCGAGATACCAGTTTTATGACTGATATCAGCAGCTGCTGCGAGATCTGGATAAGAAGAATTACACTTTGAGCCGGACTTAGTTTCTAAATCCTCTCCTATCCTGAATTCACAAAGCACATTGTGCACTAATTCCTTTTAGCTGATGTATGATATCTTTATATCACAGCTCTGCCCATCCATCTCCAAGGTCCAGATAACCCACAGATTTACAACACAGCTGCTGCTCTAAGAGTACAGGATTTGGCCCAGTAATGCACTAGGCATATCACTGGTAAAATTTGAAAATAGGCTTGTTCACGGAGGCCGCCATTTGATGAATGCTTTAAGCCAAGCTTATCTACAAGAGTTCTGCAGAAAATCTCCCTTTGTATGAGAAGGTACACCGAAATAATAAAAAAATATGAAATTAAATACAATAAGTGAGAAAAGAATTGCAGCAACTGATGAACAAAAATAGCTGTGATAGGTCTCTTCTGCAGGTTAGCCTTTGCTACTCTAGGCAATGCCAGGGAGGCCCTCAGGAGGCACACCAGGAAATGATGAATTAGGAGAGGAGTGGCAAGGGCCCTCTGACTTGCTCCAGGTGAAGCACATAGAGTATGAATCCACCTATACTGGAAGAAAATAGCACTGTCTGAAAGCTTACACAGTAAAGGTGCCTATTGCTCCCATGGGAGATGGAATTCATGCTCTGGTCACTGCAGGGAGGCATGATAATGCAATTTCAAGACAAGACTAGTCCCAGCAGGAGGAACAAGCCCACCACTGACCCAATCACTAGAGCAAATTAAGACTTCTCAGGTGGCTGGGTTAATGCTGGCCAGCGCTGATGAACAAACACAGATCACTGGAGGCCAGTCCCATCCCCAGCAGAGGCAGTTGATGGACTGTCCCCAGCAGGGCTCTGGCACATTGCCCTGAGGTCCTAGACACCAGAGCAGGTATCTAGAGGTCACAGCCCACAGGCTGGGATACAGGTCAGGCTACAGCCCACCCTGCAGTCTTTACCCCAGCAATGGTGACTCACAAGAAGAAAAGCTCCCTTTCAAATTCCTGCTGGACATCGCACAGCTGCTAATTTGGAGAAAGTGACAAAACAAACACAATTTTGCTTCTAATCTGGAAAAGCATTTGACAAAACTACTGGCAAATAAACCTAACAATAACATCCCATTTTGCCTCCGAGGCCCTCATGGCTGATGTTATAGAGCTATTTATTCAAGTATCTGTATGATACATAAATTAGTGCAAGATAATAAATAAATAAATGAATTGTGGTAACGATGGAGCTATTTAGAAATGGCCAAAAGCACCACTGACTTCAGTCCAGGCCACAAAAATTTACTCTAGCAAAGAAATCTGGCAGTGAGTCGCACCAAGGCTTCACATGCTCTGGAGCTGGCGTGTGAGTCATGTCTGCCCCGATTGCTCCACGCTCTTCCTGATACGATAAGTTATCACTTCATAGTTCTTAGGAGAGCTACTTTTATCTGCTCTCACTAAACCATATCAAGACTTAATTTTGCCTCAACAATTAACAACAATTAACAGTAGCATCCCAATTGTATCTAAGATAGCTTAGGAGAGTGAGGTTTTAAAATATTGCCAACAAGATGATATTACACCAGTTAAACAAATATACTTGGGTATGCCAGACCATCTATTTTCAGCACATATCTTTCACTTTTCAAGAGATCCCAAATTTACATAGAATAATCTCCACTTTCAAATTTCAGCCAAACAGACCTGAGGCAGAAACGCTCCCCTTTTTCTCTCTGCCGTTGCCAACTATCTGTGGACTTATCCCAAACTAGAGAAAAGTCACCCTGCTGAACTTCACTGCCTTCCTGGTGGTGCTTCTGTGGCTGCCAAGTTCTATCCAGTAAGGCACCATGCAGTTACACACAGACAAGGCTCAAGAAGAGCCCCAGAAGTCATCTATGGCCACCAGAGACTTCTCTCCTGTGCCCACCCCACAGAAGGGTTACTTGCACTTTGCCTTCTGCCAAAACTGAATTCACTGTGAATTTGTTAGAATGTCCCAGCTGGAATTCCTTCAAGATCCACCGTTTACTTGAATGTTCAAGCACCGCATTGCTCAATTATCAAAATCTTTATTAAGCAGTTAAAAAAAAAAAAAAAAAAAAAAGAACAGGAGAACCTGTTCTTTCAAAAACTAGTGCTTGGGTCAGTATATTAGTTTTCCATGTTCTTTACTTGCAATTACTTTACACACTTTCTTGCCTGCATTCATTCATTAAGAAATATCCACTCAAATAAACAAACTCAGGATTTTCTAACTGAACCAAAATTTGGAATTTGTACATAATCAAAACCTGAGGTACTTAAGCAACACAGAGTAGGAGGAAAAGTGCTGGCTGCAATGAATTAGTTATGGCATATCTGGCGTGTCAAGTTTATTTTCTAGAGTTATTTTTCCTTTGTGAAGGTGCAGTTGAACAGCAGCCACTAATGGGTCAGTAAATTTGCAGCTCTATATACATGAGATCAGCAACCAGCTGGGAGAAGAGGGGAGATGGATAATTTCCTATATTTTATTCTTATGCCTTTGCTTACATTTTGTAAATGTGCCACTTAACAGAGCTATCTTTATAGGTTGCGCCCAATTCATCATGGGACATAAGCAATCTTTCGAAAGACCCATATGAATCACCTTTGTCAACACAAAGTGGTTTTTGACATTGAAAATGCTTAGTGACTTTTTTCTGAAATACACAAATAGACCTGTTCATCTGCACGCTAATTGTAGGGCTTCAGAAGAATATGGGGCTTAAATATTTAACTAAAGGAGAGCAAATTCTAGGTCTAAATTAGATGTTCCCTACCTAGATAGCCTTAAAACCACACAGAAAGAAGGGAAGTCGTTCCCCTATTGGAACAGATACACTGGACTCATCCACAGCCTTAAAAACTAGCTCACCAAGGGCCCTGGCTGAAGGTCTCCCTGGAGGTGAAACAGAAGTCTCCCTGCCCAGGCTGTGCCCTGACACCAGGGCTGTGGCCACAGCATGCCCTGGTGAGCAGCCACGGGCTGGGAGTCCCAGCTGGGTTCCTTCTCTGCTACGCACTGGACCCTCGGAAAGGCATCAAAGAAGCCAAGTCCAGAGGACAGAGCAGCTGTCCTGGTATACTAAACAGTTTCCCAGAACTGCTGTTAAGGAGCAGCCTCAGCATCCAAATAATTTAATAGTTAGCTGAACACTTGTAGAGCTGCCACTGACTCATAAACCAACTGCACTCGAAATTCTACAACTGGGGATTAAACGCACTGCTTCAGAGTTGGTCCACCTTGTTATGCACACAGAGCTCAAGACAAAAAAGCATTTGCAATTCAAAGCACTCACCGATTCAAGGTTTTCCAGTTTCGAGCATTTGTCATATGTGCAAAGTCTAAAGCATGATACCAACAGATTGATTTTTTTAGCATCTACCTCAAGAAAGCAAAGATGAAGGCAATCATTATTTCAGCTTCTTGAGGGGGACTTCCCTGTCAGTGTGTTAGTGACTTGTTAAACAAAATGTTTTGCAGTAAATCACATGGAAATGTGAACTCAGCAAATGCCAGAGGCAATGACAGGCGGATATAAATGACAATTAGGAAGGTGTGTCCGGATGCTTGAGGTATGAGCCATGATAAAGTGCTTGTGAAATTTCACCTGCCTGCATTGGGACAGAGGTTGTGGCCTTCAGAAAAAAAAAGGAAAAAAAAATCAGATGTACTAATTAAAAAGAAAACTATACGTCTGAACAGACATCCAAATATTCCATCCTCAGCAGGGAATACAACCTACAGATTGTGGGAATTAGTCTGAATCAGACCTCATTAAATGGTCAGAGCGAGGTTGGAGGCAGTACAAGTCAATGGTTACTGCAAGCAACTCTTTAGCCAGTGAGAAGACTGATTTCTTTTCACATAATCATTCATTTGCACTCACAGGCTTCTAAAATGGATTTAGCAGATCTCTGTTCACCTTCTCTGAGCTGCTTTTGACTTTTTGAGAAATATATAGAACTGATAACAGTCCTTGCAAATTTTGAGAAAGAAAAGCAGACGTATACTTTAGCTGATTAAATGTTAACATTAACAACATCCATTACCCTTACACCAGCAGCTAGAGATGACTAACAAAGAACATGAAATCACATTACTGCATTCAGCAAACCTTCAGAAAATGCTACTTTTCACAGTCAAAAATAGCATACCTTACCAGCCCAGATTTCATCAGCCCATTCTGTCAGCAATAAAAGCTGTTTTCTAGGCCACGGCATTTTCCATTAATGCAATCTGATTTGCCACTGCATTTTTAGAAAGCTAAGGTGAATGTGCAATACTGAGAGAGGGCAGCCGGTAATCCAGAAATGAGAGTCTAAACCTCCTCATATAGGGCAAGGTCAAAGAACAGCTGCCTATGGAAAACCCCACACAGAGGGACTTGCATACCACATTCTAGCTGTGTATTCCCAGGAGCTTTATATAAGGATATTTTAAATTAATGGTAATATACTTTGCAACAAATGATTTAAAAATATGGAGATAATGCCTTCTCATATGGCTTTATTACTGCTTGCACTTATAAATGTCACCTGGCTAGTTTTATCTCCCACATTAGTTGATCTTTAAGAAGCTCTGATTATTGCTCACATTGTTCTGAGCATTTTATCTGCTCTTAGTAACAGAGAGAAGAAAACAAGGCAAAACAAAACATAATGCTATTTTTGAAGCTACAATGTAATAGTTACTTATGATAAAACCCTGACTGCCTGTTTCTAAGATCAGGTATTATACAGAAGTAATGACGAAAGAGCTGGTGGCAGTTTTTGATAGTGACGACTATCCTTGATAAGCTACCGGCAAACTAAACAAAAATTAACAAGCTCCATAAAGCAATTAAAATCCAAAGTGTAAAGTGGATGTAATGACTCAACAGCCTGATCACTACTCTCATAAAACCAGCCTAGTAATACACAGTCTGAGTCTCCTCACACTGACATCAACATAAATTTAAGTAGCAAATTGAAATTCTCATCATTAGTGGAGTTTCACTCATGTAAAAGTTGTGAGGCAGGAGAAACAGACCCAAGGGCTGTGTGCTGAGAAGACTCACAAGAAACCAGATCTGTGCACTGCACTAAATCTGAGCCTGGTTACATTAGGTGTCACTTTATGGGCCAGAGGCCAGCTATCAGCAGTTTGCAGCATGATCTGCACAGTTTGTGTTGTTTTATCAAAATCTCACTCTCTGAAGACAATTAAGTAGGCACTGTCACTCTCATCTAAGAGTCAAAGCACATCCTGGCAGCTAAAAAAGCCTGGAATGATGGCCTAAATATTCTCCAGTGGGTTTTAAGAAAAAAAAACAACTAATCAAATAACCCCTACACCCCACCCCTAAACCACAGAAGGGGAAGAACAGCATGTGAACTCCCAATTTCTGCATTTTAAACCTGTCTCATTACTGGGACAGCCCTCCTCCCTCCATCCCCCCTTCTGCAGTGGCAATAGTAATACTGCTTACAACTTGAATGTGAGTCAGACTCAGAAGATCATTCTCATTCCAGGCTTGTACCCAGCTGAAAAGTTTCAAAGATGTTGTAAGACTCAATACAATAAAACAACTGTCCTTGGTCTCCCAGATAACAAGGAAGGCTTTTTTAGTGTTCAAAATAATCAATATGCATTCCATGCATATTTAAAGACATCTTTGTATCATTTCTTTATAAAGACAACTTTGGCCCTCACAAAAGAGGCTGTTCATGGTCTTAGGTAATGCAGAGTATATTAATTGGGCAATACCTCACACTTATTTTGGAATGCTAATTCCCTGGCTGTCGCCGCACTGACTGACCACTTGCTGACTCTCCAGAGGGATGGCAGTGAATTCAGAACACGGCATCAGGCTTGCGAGGTGAATTCCACGCAGTGTCAAGTGTCATAGTATGGCTTGAGCAGTGCCCCCTAACCACAAAATCTGGTAGGTTGAGATTTAACAACCTAGGTTTTGTGCCAGATGTCATTGATAGTTTGGAATCAGCTTTTAACTTTGGCTAGAGAAAGAAAGTTCAAAAATTAAGTAGATACTCCCTGCCAGTATCTGTCACCAAGCCTCTGCCAGGAATGAAGCAGCTATTATTCATTGCTTATGCAGCTTGTATCAAAGTTAGCCCTCAAACTCATGATATTAAAGAGTCCATGCCGCATAGTAATTTGGGACACCACCTGCCTTCAGAAAACGCAAGCAGGATGTTTAAGCAAATGGAACAGCCCATGAATCAGAAACCTCCACAGCGTGGGTTTGAACAGAGGAGCTCAAAGCAGCCAAGGATTTGCATGGATGCCACTGCACCCTTCCCTCCTGCTCCCCTGCAGGCCTCCCTGAGGCCGTGCCCTGAGCAATGCCTGGAGGAAGGCTGAGGAGGGAAAGTCGAGAGTGGCTCAAGCACCACCCTGCCGTACCAGTGACTGAAGGGAGCAGAGTGGTACCCCTCTGAAGTCAGAGGTTGCTAAGAGCCTGTGGCTAAAGGATTAAATGAGGCAGCCTTGGGCTTCTTCTAATGCGTGCTCATTGGCACCAGCTTCTCAGGACCATAAAAGCTACCAGGCTGCCTGCCTGCCTGCCTTCCTCCAGGACTGCGGGTGTTGACTCAGCAAGGCTCAGGTGCTCCAGGCCAGGGATGGCCTCCTGGGAAGAGCTACGTTTTAGAGCACATCCAAATTCACTTTTTAGCAAAGCCTGGTCCACAGCCCCTTTCCTCTCCTTCGCTGTTCTTCAATATTTTCCAAACCGGGACCTGTGTTAGTCAACTCTACCTTTGCTAACAGTGTAAGTACCACGATTTGCCCAGCTTATTTTGTCCCAGTACAGCCAGCAGCTACACAACATGGTTTGTGACATTGCCTCCTCATATAATCACCATTACCTTATCTACCTCTTTCTCAAAACTAAACTTTTTGCAAAATAAATGCAGAGAACGAGAAAGACACTTCTTTCCTTTAAATGCTTTCCACTGACAGCAGACGCATATTTTTTAGTGACTAAGGTTTTTAAGAGCTGAGCACTCATGTGGTCAGTCTACAAAAGCCCACTTTGAGTTTTTGTCAATTTGTGTGCCTCGGTCTTACACATACACACACAGGGAAATTCATGGGGCCAAAGCCAGCCCCGGGCCAGCCACCCCTGGGTGAGGGCCCTGGGCAGGGCACCCCCAGCAGGGCACCCCGCTCCCCTG
>JAOXNG010000042.1:21128366-21138744 GCA_028566535.1 Scolopax minor | reverse complement strand
GAGCATCTTGAGGGTACCACTGCAGCTTTGAAGGCACATGGGCTGGGGCTGCAGACCACGCACTGGGGAAGACAGAACCATCTTTTTCTGTTTGTTGGCAAACACAGTTGTATCTAAGCATCTTCTGCTATACTTATCCAGCAGCTGCTGCCCCCAAGCATTTCTGTGAAACGGTAGGGACTACCCACACACCCTCTTTTTAATTTGTGTTTACTTGTCTCTTGAAAAAGCCCAAAGAAATATTTTACACACACCAGCTAAGTACAAAACTGAATACTCCAGCATCTAAAGAAGAGTTCAGACAACTCATGCCCTATGATTGATCTCCTATTTCTCCCTACACTTTCTCTCTAATCCTCTCCATAATTACATGAGCTGCCTGATCTTCCCAAAGCTGTCAATTCCCCTAAATCCATTTTCAAATGGCCATCCTTGAAAGAGTCTGGGCACTGGATCAAGCTGTCTCAGCTTGACACAACCCACGCCGCTATTGATGGCTCCCCCGAAACACATGGATGCAGCTGGTCAGACCAGAGCAAGGGTTGTCCGGACCCAACCCCAGCCCGGGAGGAGGGCAGGCGATGGGAAGGTATTGATCCAGTCCTTTTAACATGCTAATTTGCCCAGCGGCTGCTTCAGTCATTGCCAGGATGGACACTTCAAAAGGAAACTTTTCAAAAGCAGCGATGTCTTTTTCAACTGTAGAAAACACTTAAAACTGAAAACAAATGAATTCAAGCACCAAGTTCACAGAAGCACTGGTTGGTATTCTTCAGCTCCCCAGACATAGATGTTTGATGTACAGAAAGACAGACTTGTTAATTAACGCTATTAAAATGTGGCCTGGCAAGAAGCCTCTGGGATTTAAAAATAAGAAAATCCACACCCTTTAAATGTACGCTTTAATATTGAGATAGCCATGTTAGTATAAAAAAAAAAATTCAGCCATAACCTCTCCAAGTGTTCCACTCATATACTCCACCACCACTTCTCACAAGAAAAGTAAAAGTGTACTTGAAATTAAATTTCTGTAATTCAATTTCTGTAATTCAGCATCAACACTGGAGAACATTTTGGCCTTTCTTAGCATTGATAATGGGAAAACAAAGCCGATTGTTCAATCCCTTCAGACCGCTGAGAATGCATGGCGAAGGCCAGACAAAACCCTCGGTGTGACAGAGGCATTACTAAAATATTTGGGAAAGAAGCAGCATTATTGACTAACGTCTTTGCTAGCCACACAGAGTCTTCAATCACCAGCTAAATATGGCATGAGGAATGGATACAATGATGGGATTCAATTAACGGTCTGTGGAAGTACTGAAATCTGTTACATACACAAGATTTGCAGACAGAGCAGAAATCAATCATTTTGCATCCCTGTTTGTGGACAACATCATGCTTCTAGTAAAACTAGAGCCAAGCTGTGAAAACCACAAGCATCCTCCAAGCTAAGGGAGATAGTGAGCTGTAGCTCTGATCCACAGCATATTACCCAGCTTTCAAAGATTAAAGAGTAAAAACCTTGAATTCCCCTTCAATTATGTCTCTATTTCCAAGGCTAAAGTCAGCAAGCAAGAAGAGCTGACCCCAGATGAAGGAAGAGCCTCAGCCACTGACCTCATCCTGCTCCTCTGGACCATGGACCAGGACAACCACAGCCCACCAAGCCGAGCCCTGGCTGCACCTGCAGCCATCCCTGTCCCTGAGGGAACTCAGGGTGCTGCTGACCTCTAACTCATGGCCCCAGGGGACAAAAAAGCCCCTCAGAAGCCACAGGAGAGCATAGGGAAACGGTGGGGAGCTGACTGTCAACCTGGCAGGCAGCATCAAAGCAAACTCAGGCATAGGAAGCAAGGCATAGGAAGCAAGGCATAGGAAGCAAGGCATAGGAAGCAAGGCATAGGAAGCAAGGCATAGGAAGCAATATGGAATATCATGGAACCAAGGAAGAGATAACACTAGAAAATATGAACAAAATGGAAGTTGTTTCCTTGCCACTAAATTGCTAGCTTTATGGGACTTCATGCTGAACAGTATGAAAAAAATCCAATTTGCTTTGAAGCACATTAGTTTAACATCCTAATTATTGTTTACATTGCCATTTGCCTTCTATTAAGAATTGAATAATTACCCAGCACTCCATAGTTTAAAAATACAAGCAAACAGGATTATCTGGGTAATTAAGACACTGTACTATAGCTTTGTAGTGTGGCTGTACAAAGCATTCACATATACAAGCAGAAGCAATAGTTATCGATTGCCTTAGTTCAAAGGATGTTTTAAGGAATTCCAGACTGCAAGATGGGCAACTCATTAGAGAAAGGTGACTGATGCCTTTTGACGAGTATGGAGGGAGGAGAAGCTTTTTGCAGCTAGGACACTGGGCTGAGTCTTCCTTCTGGTCTCATCTCAGCCACAGGCACGCTGTGTGTCTCTCTGGGAAAGCTACCTCATCTTCTTCCTTTTGTCCTCCAGCTGCTGCAGCGCCAGAGCATCCCTCCTCCTCCTCTTCCTCCTTCCCAGCCTGCTGAAACCCCTGCCTCTCTGTACCCATGACGGCTGCGCCAGGCCCCCAGCAAATACCAGGCCCATTGCTGAGCACACCTCTTTCTGTGTGTTTGTGTAGATGGACTTATCTTTACAGAGTCCTTCAGTGAGATTTAAACTTAGCCATCAAAAAAAAAAATCAAAAAAAGCCAACCAAAACCAACCCACCAGCAAACCTGAGTTTTCTCCAGGCATCCATAGGGAAATGAGCCAAAGCAAACACCAACTGTACGGTATAGGGTCTTTTTTTAAACCTTAATAGCCCATCCATATTGTACTTTAAACAGCATGACCTCCCCTTCTGGATGACTATTAGGACAAAAGCAAACTTTTTGCACGTTCCTTTGTTGTTTTAAAGAGCCTTTCCTCCATTTAATTATGCCACCAGGTTTCACACTGCGCAGTTTACTACCCCTGTGAAATTACCTTCAAGTTAAACACTAATTGGACATCCAACAAAAACGAAAACCCCCCACAACCTTGTTTTTCCTTCTGGTTTCTTATAGGATGTAGCCCCAACATGATCAGGATCCCAATTTCATACCACTGATTTATAAAGACAGAAAATGAAAACCAGTACTTTAAAGAAATACAGTTACATTCATGCAGCATGTGTTCTAACTTATATCAATAAACCTTTCAACAAATCCGTTCTGAACAAGCCTGTGTTTTGGGAGCATTTAATGAGCCTCAGTTTTATTTCAAGCCAAAGGCAATTTTAAGTAAAGTTGAAATAAAGAAAAGTTAAAAAGGAAAGAAAGCCACTAAAACCAAAAATAAAACAAAGTAAGAGTTCTTGTGTAATCATGAGGCTTAAGAAAGCAGAACTTTTCTCACAGATTATTTTCTTTTAATAAATAAAGACAGCAGTTCACTCAAGTGCTACCAGCCCCTTTTCCCTTTGCACCAAACTACAACCGTGGACCAAGCCTGTCCCTGCCACCAGGCCAGTGAAGTGAAGGACTCCACACCAAGGATGAGCAGGTCAGCTCAACACATAGAAAGTGTCAAATTGTAGTGCCTTTTCATGCAGACACAGCTACAGCACAGGGGCATCCCACCTCCCAAGATGGTCATTCTCCCAGGTGAGGTTGTGGCTACAGAAGGGCTTCATGGTCACTGGTGGATATCTAGAGTAGATGACACCTAAGGGCCTGCAGCTCCACCAGGCATGAAAGATGGTGCTCCCTGCACCTCCAACCACCATTTTAAAAACAAGGCCAGGTTTTTGGAGCATAGCATTGTCCCACATGCCTGCTTGCTCAGGCTGTGGAGATTGTGGAAAGAGTCACAGTCAAGAGTAGACCCTGAGATAGTGTAATATTTGCACAGGGTGCTCCTTCTTAAACAAAGGGATCAAAAAAAATCAAACCAGATTTGCATAAAATCCAAATCTTTGAGCTCTGCATAAACAGAAGGAGATTTTGGCTGGCGTTTCCAAAGGAAGCTCTTATCTCCTTTGTGAAATGGGGAAATGGGTGTGCTACTTTGCATGAGGGTGTATACAAAAGATGTAAATGAGGAATTTGCTGCATGCAAAAAGCAAAGCAGCCGACAGCTGCCAATCCCCATTCACAGGGAGAGCTTCCTTAGTCTCCAGCAGGAGGAAAGAGAAGGGAACCAACATGTTTGCTTCCCAGGGAGGTGAAGCAGGCTCTGAATATTCATAAAATGGCCATTTAGTCATGGGAGTGTTAATTGTCTCTGATTCACAAAACTGTGTGACCTCACCTGCTCCCCCAACATATCAAAAGGATGTGGCATAAATGGAACGAAACCAGATAAGATATTTATCTCAAGTTGGGGGGGTGGGGGGAGGTGGGGGGGGGTGTTGATGCAGTCTCGAAAGACTGAAGGGTACTGCTGAGCATTTCTTTAATCACTTCTCACAGAGCAATAAAGACCAAACTCAGCAGAGCATATTATTAGACAGATAATAACCCTTACCCAGACAAGATATAAATACTGAAGTCATCACACACAAGGTGAGTTGTCTGGAAAGTTTTGGTTTGCCTTTTGTTTTTAAATAATAAAAAAAAACAAACCACAAACCACACACAGAAACCAGAAAATGGTCTATATGCCCCACCAAAGTCTACCTGGACCTACCATGGAATTCATACCACCACACAGCTCATCTAGCTTTGATTCTGAAGACCATACTTTTTACCAGCAACACACAGAATAAGGACTCAATACTGCTCCCCTGTGTGCCAGCAGAAATGCTGTCAGGAATTCAGAAGGAAGCAATCCCAGCCTCTCCAAGGGATACGTGAAAGGACAATTGCTTGACAACTGTATCTTGACTTCTGAGTGAGCCAGGGAGGAGGAAAGCAGTATAGAGCCTGCAACAACGCTTAAATGATTTTTGAAATGCACCAAGTGGTAAAAAAAAAAAGAGGAAGCAACCCTTGGAAGATCTATTGAGCTACTTGAGAACATAACATAACCAAATCACTACTTCAGCAGAGAAGAGAACCAACTAAATTTGGTTCAGACAGACTGTGTTTCAGTATCGCTCCCATGCCCCTTCTGGTAGCTTCCGTGTTCTCAGCTCCTTTTAAACATGTTGAGTCTGTGCATTTCTTTTTCCCCTGCCAAAAATAATCAACCTGAAAAAAAATCCTCTGAAGTCTCAAATCTGCACAGTCTTAGTCACCCTTCTGATTACCCTTTTGTGCAGCCAGACTGTTCATCAGCGTTATTCTACCAAAAAGAAGTTGTCTATAACTAAAATGGGAAAGTACATACAAATTACTTAACTTCGCCACCCCTACAAAACCCACCATCCAAAAATCTTATCACAGAAAAAAAGAGTGTAATTAGACTGTACCCTTCTGATGTAAACTGGTCTGCTGCTCTCAATGATCACAGACACTCTTCAAAGCCTCCAAGATAAAAAGAATCTTATCATTCAAATTATTACTTCTTAGGGATGCTGTTATCAAAGTTCGAAGGAAAATTCTAAAAACAGCAGTGATATGAAACTAGGACTGAGCCATATTTTAAATGACACTGGATTTTCTGCCAATTGGCCAATTCACAACTCAAAAAAGCAAGTGTAGATGAAGACAAAGCTGTTGGCTCTCATAACCTTTACAATATCACAGTAAAAATCTCAACTGTCTCACATATTTATATTAAATGGCAGGTCTAAAATTGAGATTTGTAATTTCACAGCATCAAAATCATCACAGATGGCTACAGTCTATTGCTTCTTTAATCTGTCTTTTCTCCCTTCCTGCTTGTTTTCCCCCCTCCTCCTTTGATTTAAAAAGATATGCATTTTATCATGAGGAAATGGTAACTAAACCCAAACCACATTATAGTAATACGTAACAAAACAATTTACATAACAATGAGGCATACAAGTAAAGTTTAAAATTACTGTCTCAACTTTGCCCTAAAGCACTAATTACCTTACCCTTGAGATGTGCCACTAGTTGGGGTAGTCATGTTCCACCAACAATATTTATGCTCTCCTAAATGAATAGGAGCACTAGCATGAGAAGTTCAGAGAAAAAACAAAATAGTAGTAAGAAAAAACCCCAGTAACCTAGGGTTTATTTCAGCATCAAGTTCAGAGCTACAAATTCAGCAAAGAATCAGTGCTCACTTAATATTTCTACTGATCAGGACCAAATTTTGTGGAACCTCTCCTACAACACACCTGTGAAGATTCCCAAATAAATATGTATTAAATATTTGGCTCCTCTCCCTTTCTGCCTTGGGTTTTTGCATTTATACACATGCATGGAATATCATCAATAAAGTCAGCTTGAACACCTCCCTATCACTGACACAATTTTTAAAAATCCTGTTCGAGGTCAGAGAGTCATTAACTCCCACTACAGGAGCCACTTTAGATGTGAAGGGTCTTTCCATTACGCTCCCCACACGCACATCAGAAATTAAGCGGAAGCAGCTCAAGGGAAAGCATATTTTTTAAAAAATCAGAAGGTTGAAGCAGCTTTTAGGGTAACCCAAACACCGGCTGGTCCATCCCAGCACCATGTGGCAGAGGGAGGTCCCAGGAGAAGACAGGGAGCTCCAATGTCTCCTGCAGATCTCCCAACAAGTGCAAAGCCCCAGTCCCACTGGCCTAAACTATTTCTGCCCACCAAGCTTTTGTCAAACATTCCAGATCTTAATCAATCCTAACTCTGACCCTAGGATCACAGGAGAAGATGGATGAGGAAAGGGACAACCTCTGACCTTTCCTTGTATTTGTCCTGCCACAGTCAACCTATTGGAAAACAATTGAGGTGGAACCTGCTTACCAGCTCCAGTCCCTGCCCAGCACACTTTTACTGCCTTTCCCAAACTCAAAGTCTCTCCCCCTACTCCCAGTCCTCTGTACCAAAACCACAGGAATCCTCCTCACTTCATCTTCCTCCTCCCTTCCAAAAACCTGCCAGAGCAGAACGTTTGCTGAACGATGAAGTTGAGTGGGGAAAAAAAAGGGGAAGCCTCATTCGGCAGTGTCAAAGGCCAAACTGCTTTAATGGCCTCACTGGAAACCAGAAGGCAAGCTGCACAGTTATGGTAAACTTCAGGAACTCACAAAGAGGAGTTTCCCAGTAAACTGTTCTGGCTGGAGAATGGCAAACATGAAAAAAGGAAACCACAAATAACCACTGACGAAATGGGTTTAGCACTTTCAAATTGCATACTGGCTCAAATCCTCTCAAAATGACTAGTACAGGCCAACTTCACTCTGGAGAGCCCAAAAGACAGACCCTTTCTATCTCCTGGGTAAATATGGCATCATCTGATCTTCTTTTTCCTTGGGAAACAGAATTTGCTTGGGAAACAGCCTTCCCCAGGTACAGCTGAGAGCTGGTAGGTAAGCTGACATGCATCCTCAAGGTCTAGTCCAACACCACAAAAATAAGGAAAAAAGGGAAAAAAAAGCATCCCATTATCACCACTGCCCACTAGCAAAGCATCAAGAGATGTCCTTTGAAAGACACAGGATTTGTTAGGCAATTAGCTTATCACATCTGGGCCACTGACACTGAAAAATGATAGATATGTGTCAGAGTGACCCAGTACTGGCCCAACAAGTCTTCAGGAGAAGGTGGAATAATCTCCGTGCAATAAACCAAGATGTTTTTTTCCCCCCCATTCACTTCCTCCTCTCACCACCCAGGCTGTAAAGGTGTCAAAAAGCTTTGCCCAGCAGTTAGAGCAATTAGACAGTTAACAGCATCTCTCCAGTCACCATCAGCTCTCCCCATGAAGGACCACAGTCACAGCTTCACTGTTAAGCATCCACAGGTTTTCAAGTTTTTTCCATCTCACAAGGTTCCAAAAAAACAGGAATGATTTACCCCAGACAGGACACCCTGTCATTATGCTGCTCACCTCTCAGTTCTCTCTACAGCCCACAGTAATTTTGTTCCCAATATAGCACACTTAAGCTTTTTCCATATAGCAAAACACTACAAATGAAGGCTGAAGTTTGTACTTAGCACTTCTTTCCTACTAGAGCTGAATTTCAATGCATAATAATGAACTTCATATTGACTGTAAATTATCATTTAAAAGAAATCAAGTAAGACATTGAAAAGACACCACTCTCTTAGGAGTCTAGCACAAAATCAGTCCGTCACTTGCTCTGCTATATTGCTCAGTCTCAAGATTAAAAAAAATGATCTAGTGAAAAACGCACCAAGAAGATGTCAAACAAAGTCATCTGGCTACAAAGAACTTTTTCCAACAACATGGGTCCAAATCCACTAAGAAGTTGAGCACCTTCAATTCAGCACCAAGCAAAATTAATCCCACTGGCCTGCACAAGAATCCATTAAAATTTATGCTTACATGAGCAAAACTTTAGAAGCTGGAGCTAACGATATTTTATCCTTCTCTTTTCTCTCCTTCCCTAACCTCTTACAACTTCTTTTCCAGGGAGAGGAGGTAAAGAGAACATAGGTTTTGAGGTTTTTTCTCTTTAGGATAATCTGTCTTTTATACAAACTTTAATCCCTAATTCCGCAGCACACAGGATGGTGTGTGGGAGGGTGGGGTGGAGACTTTTAGCATTTCTAAGAGTATCCTAGCACCTCTATTATTAAGCTGACAATAGAGACCCTCTGAGAAATGAAAATATTTAACAAAGGCAGCAGTGTCAAATATCAAAGGGTTATTTAGTGCTAAAAATTTGCAACAAGTAAAACACCAAAGACTTCCCCCTCTCAAAGTGGAAAAGTAATCCAGCTAAAACTCCTGTGTCTCCCCTCCCCCCCCCAAACTAGTTCTTACCCCACTGCATTATCTAAAGGACACTGCCAGAATTTCCTGTGCTTAACAAAGTTCACTTCAGACAAAACTTTAAAGATTTGTCTCTTTAAAGGATGGTAGCTCAACTGTACTATTTTGCAGCCATTCACATTTCAGTGACTATTGTGAGCCAATTCAAATTTAGGCGCCTGCTAGAAAATGTGTTTTGCCTTCTGCCTATCGTGGCAGTATCATTTGTTTTGCATTATATGATTCTTAGCCTTGCCACCTGGAGCTATGGGACTTCTTTCTTCATTAAACCCCTCTGTCCCACCGCATCCCATAGGGGCTGCTAATTACTGGCTTTACTCCATTTACTCTCATCTCTGATTCAATTATGCATTCAACTAAGCCCTAATGAAGAGTACAATATGGCTCATCCTACCTTGGCATTCACCATTACGTTCTTCATAGCCAGCATTGCACAGACAGTTGCCAATGGGCACCAGCCATTCGCCATCTGCCCCACAGTACATTTTTGGCACATCCTTCTCTTCCGAGTTGTTGACGCAGGAGCCACGAACCTCTACCAGAGAGGATGTATCAGCCCCAGTAATGGTGTCTGGAAACTGTGCCAGGTTTCGAACCGTCAACGGGCACTTCTTATAGAAGACACGAACAGACACCAAAGCAATGCAGGCACCGACATCCTGAAAAGCCAAGTAAAACCCCTTCTTGCTGAGTGGTCCCACATCCCGGATCTCTGTATTCAGCTTCATGATCCTGTCACCGATGTCCACCTGTGTGAAGCTCTCATCAGCAGCGATGGTGTCAATCTTGGCAAACTGGCTCTCTCGAATAAAACGCTCCTTATCATTGTTTGATTCATAGTAATAAAGGTTGAAAGTCTCTTTGCAAGTTCCCATGACACCTGGCAGGCTGTTGCAGTCTCTTAGCGTGAACTTGATTTCAATATATACCCTTTGAGCCCCCTCACGGGGAATCCAATCAGTTCGTAACCAATTATTTTGGCTGGGTTCCATCACATTGCAGACTTGATAGGTACGGATCGGAGTGTTCTTCTCATCCATAATGCTTACTTCCTCCCACTGCGAAGAGGGAAAGGGGAAGAATACATCATCACTAAAAGGAACAATAGAGCTTAAAAAACAATCTGCATTTCCAAAACTCATGTAGAGATTGCATTTTTTCCCCCCATTACAGGAAAACAAAAATCCCAACAACCAAGCCAGCAGACCAAGCCATAGCCAGGATCTCAACTACTTGAACATTAAAAGAAGAATCTGTTCAGGAGAAACAAGCTCCAAATCAAATAACACCTTGAAGATCAAGCATGCATTTCAAAGGCTCTCTGAACCAGCCCAAGAATGCTCTCTCAACTTACTATGTTTATTTGCACTATAGTTCAGCCCACAGGATGCTGCTGAGATCAGGGCTACCCATGGCATTTCAGACTCATGGCAGAGCACAAACACTATGGTGTTTTCCTGTAGGAAAGGCAAGTGATGCACGAGCCCCCTCTTCTACACGAGAATATCAAACAGCAAGATTGTATGACTTTGTTACACAAAAAGCACAGGAC
>JAOXNG010000042.1:21104079-21118240 GCA_028566535.1 Scolopax minor | reverse complement strand
CCCAGCTGAGCGGGAGGGACGGGACACACACAGGCGCCCACCTCCGCAGCGGGGGTGTCGCTCAGCTCCCCGCGGCTCTGGGGGGACCAGGGGGCAAGCAGCAACCTGCAGCGTTCCTCACGGGGCAGTGTGACCAATTAAACCAGTCCAAATAACTGTGTTGTTTGCAGTGCGAGCACAGATGCTCGGCAACCCGGAGAGGAACGCGCCTGCCTACGCCTCCCTGAAGGGTTGCTTAAAGCTGTGGAGGTTAACAGAGACCCGAATTAGTACAAACTGCCCTCCAATATCGCTGGCTTTGCGCTGCCAGTCCTCAGCAGCTGTGCTTCGTACTCTTCCTCATCACTTGGGAGTAGCGTCAGCTTCCAGAAAATAAAAGTTAGTGGGATGAAGCCGTCGGGCGGGCGGGAGTTGGTGGGAGGGTGGCTGCCAGCAGCCGCGGGCCACCAGCCAGAGGGGAGGCTGCAGGGGCTGCAGCTCCCCCCGAGCACCCCTCGGGGCGGCTGCAAGACGGCCTGCCCCACTGATAACAGAACAAATGCAAGTGAAATAGCCCTGCCAAAAAATGGTAGGGAATCTCTTTGTAGCAATTTCAGAGGAGTCTTAGTTGAATATGAAGGGTAAAGCTAAGGTCTAAGCAAAGAGAATTGCAAACAAAATCCGGATTTCTTTAAAAGCACACACCCATTTTTCTGCAGTGGGAGAAAATATTTAGTCAGAGAGACTTGGTTTTCCTCTTTCAAGAACGGAGTCACAGTTTAAAATTTCCAAACTAGATTCTGGTCTATACCATGGTAAAGTTGAATTTTAGTAGCAGCTTAGCTACTAAGCTTTAACTGGTAGGCAGAATCGGGCCATTCATGTAAAACAGAATAAACATAAAATTAATATAAATGAAAAAAGATGTTTCTCAGATTTGTTTTCATACTGGAATTTTACGTTTTCTGCCATAATTTACTGCAGGTATTATTTTTTTTAAAAAAGGATATAGTATTACTTTTATAGTACCACTTAATGTTCTTTATAAATAAAGATAAATTTTGTGCAAAGTCTCTGAATTGTCTTCTTGGTAAAATAATCGAAAGAACAGAGTGTCAGAGCTCTAATTCATTTTTATTCCGTGTGTTCGGAGACAGCGATCTTTTCAGACATTATTTATGCAATGATGGTACCAATCAAACTGCACGAGAGACAGGTTCCCTACAGAGCACTGAAGATTTCTGGCACTTCTAATAGAATGTAAATCCTAATTAACTCAGATTAAACCATCCTATCTGAGATAGTCCATCCATTATTATGTACAAAATATTTGCAACCATATAGAAGAAAACTGTTTGTGTTCAAAGTAAGAAACAAAACCAAGCCCTCCTTTTTTCAATGTGTGCTATTTTTTTTTACTAGGAGGGGATAGGAAGACTCTCTGGTTTTCTTTAAAATCAAATATAAAATCTTTGCTTTTATTCTAAAAAGCGGAAAGCATTTGTGCATTTCTTTTTCTGTGCAGGCAGGCATGACTGATACCTTCACAGGACAAGAGAAAGACGGGGAATTTACATCTGGGAGAAGGGATCTGCTCCAAGTTCTGCACAGACTTCCCCAGCGACCGTAAACAGCCACTGCAGCAAAACTTTTGAAGTTGGATGTAGATGATTACCTTAAATGTCCACCTTAAAACAGGGATGCTAAATAAATATCAAATTGGAGAGATCTGTAGGAATCAGTGGCTGTTGCTCCCTTCTTGCAAAGAATATGGAGATGTACCGTTTCATTTGATAACATCTATAAGGCACTGTGGGACCTGTGGTCTATAGGTTGGCCAGCCTTAAACAATGAGCCTCAGAATCTGACAAATTGCTGGTGTTTCTCTGTCCTGATTTCAGAGCAGCTATAGATACTAAAGAACAGTTGTTTATTATTTAAGAAATTATTTACCTTATTTTAGAGGAACCACTAATTGGGGGAAAGCAAGCATACGCATATGCCTGTGTTCCAGCTCAGTGTTTGCACTGATTTTATAGCAGAATATTGCAAATTCTCTAATAAGTTCATATAAGCAAAATGGTAGGCACAGAAATTAAAACCCTCAAAAAGGACAATGGAAAAAATCCTCCCCCTAAAGCAGCAGCTATCATTTTCCTCAGTATTGCCACTGATCTTGGAAGAGTTCAGAGAATAAGGTATTTTTTTGTGCTGGGCAACACTGCCACTGTATTTTTTTTCTCTTTTTATTTATATCCACCTGCTGGGTCTTGTCATGTATCAGGATATTCTTACACAGCTACTAGAGCAACCAGATTTCAAATTCACTCTCAGGGCTCCAAGCATCACTGCAGCATTAGAACAAAAGATGTGTGCAGGTTGGTACCTGCATCCTGCATTACCTGGGCATGGACCTCCCTTTAAGAATTTTTTTAATTTATGACATACAAATTAGTTCCTCTAATTTTATACACTGATTGCACCAGCAAACAATTTTTCTTTAGTTGCAACCACACTTTGTCAAGTCCCCTCTGAGTTTTCCTTCAGCAGTAACCATCTCATTCCTTTAATGGAAGTCAGCCCCAAACCCTGAGTGTATTTTCTTGTACACAGACCCGTGACGGCAGTAAAGAGCAGGAACACATCTCTCTGAATTCTACCTTAAGGCAAGGTTTCCATTAGAGATGACTCATTGGTATTGCTTTACTAAGACAGTCAAACATAAGGCTTTCCTAACAGAAATGCAGTTGATATTTCCAACAACAACATCTTTTTCCCAAACTTTTCCTCTTGCTGTATCCTGAGGTAAACAGCACAAAATATCATGCTCAGGGAGGCATGTGTAACCACTACAGCTTTTGTGGGCACAAAAATGCCACCTTTCCGCTCAGCCATCTCCCCTGTCCATCACCACTACAAATACTTATTCACATTACCACCATGGCCACAGTTTCTAACACAGACTAAAATTTGCCTTAAAGTAGTGTAAAACTTGCTGACCGTACTCAAACAATGGGTTCAGTTCTAAGGACAAGAATGACTGACTATTTGCCTTGGCCCATTGCGATCCCTTGTCCCCCATTTTAAGGGCTTGCAGAGCACCAGGAAGACAGAAAAGAGCCATTTGCAGTGTGTTGGAAACAAAAGGAAAGGATTACTGGACGGGTTTTTTTGTTCACTCCCTTCTGCACAAAGGGAACACACATAGTAAAATTTATGTTTTTTCTTCCCTTGGTTACTATCTGAAACTTTCATCCAAATATATCTTTGGGGGAGATCAAAGTAAAAGACAATGTAGATTTGTTTGAGTTTCCCCCACCATTCCAAAATATCCAAAAACGCCAGCAAGATACTCAAATAAAGAGCTGTAAAAGTAAAACAGATTCCCAGTGGTGACATCTGTTAGTATAAGGACTATTCAAACATCTCTAGAGTTTTCCAAAGAAATGCCAGGATGGCTTCCTACCAAAAGGCAGCTCAGTCTAATATCTTCCTTGGCTAAATCCACATACATATGTAGAAATCATGTTTCTATATTTTATTGTCACTAAGAAACCCAAATTCTTGTCTTGACATGGAATTAAAATGAGATTCACAGGGAATCTTAAAATGTATATACTGGGGAAGCAGTTTAAACTGGCCTTGGGATTAGAGAAATATATTTTTGTGAAGCTGAACACAGTTGTCAATGCATGATTCAGAAGAAATACATTTCTGCTTTATCATTTGGTGCAAGACAGTTTCAATTTAAGAGGACACCAGCATGATCAGTTGGTATATAAAGGAATAACTTCTGTCTGTTTTGGATAAAATGACTTACTTTACCTATGAGCACAAGCACACATGCAAATGTACAGAACTTGAACAAACATACTGCCAGGCACGTGTATGAGAGAAAAACCAAGAAGGACCCCCTAGAAACCATGCTGTAAACAGAAACAGAGGCCATAGAGCTACAACAAAGTCATTCCCAGCCACGTCATTCTCATTTTCCTCATACCTCTCAGGTGGCCCCTGCAGACCACCTACACGCTCAGCCTCACGGAAAGCGCTATGTACAAGACAGGGCTATTATTCCATTTGTATTAGTTCAAGAAGCCAGCTCACACCAGCTGGTGTTACTGGTGGAATTGCACCAGTAACGATGTGAAGTTTAACACCAGCAGCTCCACACCTCATGTGGAAATACCTCGGTGGTTTCATTATACTGGGAATTTCCTAGAGCCCTTAAACTGATGAATAAACTTTACCTGAGGACTGCAATAATATTTTAAGCATTGAGATCAAATCCATTAGGACTCCATGTTTCCAAAGCCTGAGCATAGCTACTAAGAAAATTAGTTTGTGAGAGATTTACAAATACATCAATGACATTAAATATAAGAAGACAGCGTTTACCCTGATGCCGATGCATGATGTTTGTGAGTGGTAATGATTTTTTATTCCTTTCATTAACAATCACTTTAAAGTGTTCTCTAAATAAAACATTGCTTAAAATGTAGCATCTCCATAAGAGTCTATCACTCACATGAAGCTTTCAAAAACAATCACTGCAACTTAAAAGGCACTATAGGATATTTAGACTGGAGTTATCTCACAACATGTTAGCTGGCTGCTTTGTTTTTTGAGCTCGAAATGTTAAACACGTAGAAGCAACATAAAGGGATCTTCCCTGTAAAGCTCATTTTCCAGATTCTCTCGATCTGTTATTTAGAACTCCTTAAAGATCTGTGTGCGTCTAGCCATCTGCAGCCACATTTATTTTTACATGTTTTTGAGTGCATATCTCTCAGTGTCATAAGGTCTTCATAAATAAATCAACCTATTTAGATCTGCATGCTTTGAATAACAAGTCAGCCACCACACCAGCAGATGGATACATTTTTAATTAGGTAAGCAGTCGATGCCGTTTGGTTTGAAAAGCTCTAGTTTCTCTTAAAAAGACAGAAAGTAACCAAATTAAATCCAAAATCGCAGTGGGACAGCATAGTGGTTTTAATCTCCATGTAGCTGCAAATCAGCTTAGAACCGAGCCTGTGTGACAACTTGAAGGAAAGCAATATTTTATATCAAGCAAACCTCAAAGTGAAATATTTAAGGATCATGTAAGAATACGTTGTAAACAATATGTATTTTTCAATAACACATGTGGTTACTTATGCAATCTTCTCACTTGAGCAAGACTCTCTGATCTTAATTCATTTACTGTGTTGCCTTTGCAATCTCTCAAGCAAAATATTTTTAAGCAGCAACTTTTAATTTACATAATCAGACATACTTTCCTGAATAACATGGAAGAAACTCAGAATTAACAACATCTTGTACTGCTTAAATAATCCATGAAAAGAAACTTCAGCAGTTCCAGTTAACTTCTTCCCACAAAAAGGTTTTCGGTTTTGGACTTGGAACAATATTTGGCATGATGGATACATGAGTTGTCCCTACCGAGCTTTCCACACTCCTCTGAGCTTCCCCGGCTCCAGAGAGTCCAGGTAAATATTCCAGAGCCCACCAGCCCTGGGGGGAAAGCTGGTCCATGCCAGGGATCCCCAAGGAAGACCTCCACGTGCTGAGGACTTCCAGGGCACCTTGCTGCCCACAGGGAATGGGAGCCATCTCTCCCACTCTCCCTGATATATTTTCCCTATTGGCTCAGGTTAACCAAAACAAAGACTTTTTTGTCTGTTTAATTCTTTTTACCATAAGAGTTTGGAAGTTTTCCTGTGGTTTCCCAAGGGGTCTTCTCTCTCTCTTTTCAACTAGTGAAATGTATCAAATGAAGCCTGGAGAAGGCAGCAGCCCTGGCCATCTTGCCTTTTCCCCAGCCGCTGCCACAGGCCGCGGCTTCATGGGGCAAGAGGAGACACATCAACAACCGAGTGCCCGGACAACGCTGGCACCTCCCTGCCCCCTTCCAAAAGAGGAATGGCCGAGCGGTAGCGTTACCTAACACAAAATGAAGAATGTTTTAGGGCAACCAAATAGTCCAGAAGATTGTCCTTTGAATAAAAAAGGCTTCTCCAGTAGCAGGTGAGCCATGGCTTTTCCATGCACAACACCCAAAACTGTTAAAAGAATCTGAGTGCCCAATATGAGGGTCACATGTCGGTACCAAAGTGACAAAATAAATTTTTCTTGATCCTCATTCAGTTTTATACTTACAAAAAAAATATATATTTAAAACCCACAGAATAGAGGAAAACTCCAGACATAAAATCTGATACTTAAACAAAACAGCTTAAAAATAAATGGACCAGGTTTAATCTTTGATGTCACTTCCTTGGATTTCATGATACAACACCTGAAGTGAATTTTTTCCATTTTACTTCAGCAGGCCCTTTTTCCTGCATATGCTTATGGTAAAATAATAACCAAGTTTCCCATATGTTAAATAATAAAATTTAGTTCTATCATTTCTTTCTATCCCTTCACAGTTCTTTTCAGTTGACTAAATGGAAAATTCTATATCTCTAGAGCTGACTGGAAAAGAAATAAAGGTCTGACTCTCATCCCACTTTTATGGGGTTTGTGCTGATGTAATTGTACTGGTTTCAAGGAAATTGCTTCAGATTTGTGCCATTAGTTAGATCAGAATCTAGATGTCAGTGCACCCTGAAAATACCCAGCTCTGCTAAAAGGTTCAGGATTACTCTCAGAGTTTTACATCCTGAAGTCTAATTGCACTGTGTAAAATAACATTTATTAAAGATCAGATATGAAGCATAAAGATGGCAATTATTTGAAACTTTAGGATATAATATTTGCCCACTGGTCTACACGGGCCATTATGCATAAAAAGTCTAGTAGCACAGGAAATAAAATTTCTCTTATACGTGGTATGACTTTATATTCTTATTTGAAATGAGACTACTGTAAGATGAAGAATATTAGTACAGCACATTGAAGCCAACTTGTATTGTCTAGAAATTCTTTTTAGCTGATAGCGTCCTGATAAGTGTACAATTTTCCTTGTACCTAGTTTGAGAGATGTGTTGTAGTTCACAACTGAGAGGGAAGAAAATGCTGTAATTTTGCAGTTTCTGCTGATGAAAATTCACCCTTTAAAAAAAAAAAAAAAGGCAGAAAATTACAGTAGGCTCCACAGTGCCTTACTGCACCCTGAACTCCTGCTCCCATGTACACCACCCGTGCCGAAGAACTCGAGTGCAGTCTTGGAGCTCCGTAGACTGGAAGGCAGGGGAAGGAGAGAGGGCCACTATGCCCATTGGCAATCTCAGGGTGGTGAGAGGTGAAAAAGAATTGGAAGAAAACGTCCTTGGTATATTTCATCTCTAGGTTAGCAACCTACATCCCAATAAGACAAGATGAAAGATAATGTAGTTTGAGTCATTTGCATTCAGGTATTTTTGTAGTTTGGGATTTGGAACTTTGTGCTCAGATTGCTCAATAGACGATCCATATGGCATCTACCTCCTAACTTGGAGAGATAGACCCCACTAGACAACCACCACAGAATTGCACACAATTTCTTGGCAGGAGCTATGCAACCAGTAGTTCACGTTTCATTTTACAGGCAACAACAAAAAGATGGAGCATTTCTATTGAAATGAAAGGATTTATGATTTATATTGATCTCATAATCAATATTGGAAGAAGTTAAAGGGGGATTATGCTTAGCCCATTTAACAGGATTTCCAGACCACTGTTTTGAGGCACAGAAAGAATTGGAGTAAATTTCAAACCAGCGTTTTTTGTGTTTATCCTCCAACCCTGTTCTGACCTCCTCTACTAGATCCTCTTTTAAGTAAAAGTGTGTAAGAGCCCAAGGAACACGATACTATTGCTTAATTTTGTCTGCCTTTCATTAACATTTATATGAGCTTATGCCATGCCTTTTACCATTTTCCAGCTGATAAATGTTTTTTTAATATTATGCACAGATCATTTTGCTTATAATCAAGGAAGGGAAATTAAGTTTAACATCTGAGAGCTTTAGGCAAAAATGTCAGGCGTGGACCAGATGACCACATGAGAGTTGCAGACTCTCTTTGTGCCCCAGATTGGCTGGTATTGTTTTGATGCTGTTGCGCTGGAGCAATAGCACTAACGTAATTATGAGATCAAGCAACATCTGGCGGATTTGGCACCCAGCTCACAATCAATTGTTAGTTCAGGTCAAAGGATGAATGGGCCTTAAGTGCACGTTGGGGTGCGCAATCATAAAGCTTGCATTAGGGAGGAAGGAGGAATAGTGGCATTCTTGAGTTTCGTCGCCCAACAAAATTGATGGCCCACAAAAGAGCAGTGGCACAGCACACAAAAGTGATGATGCCAGAGAGACTGACGCGCTGCGGGCGGTATTTGACATCTTCTGGCTGTGGGCTCTTGTGTGTTGTGATTTATGTCACCGTAATGATTGATTACGTTCAGATCATTCCCATTCTACCATATCTCTGAGAATTTCCCTCTTCTTCAAACATCTTTTTGTTCCCCAAGCCCTAGGCTGCAGATGGCATCAACCCACGCATCTCCATTGTTTGAAGCCTCCAAGAACTCCACCATTCTTTGGGGGAATGCTCATAGTTGAGTGGCAAGTGTCCAATTAAGTCCTGAAACTGTGGCTGTGGGCACTTTAACCTTTTTATCCCCTTGTTCTTTTAGGAATTTCATTGCCTGCAACAGTCACAACCCAAGGATTCCTAAAAAAGTCACCAAGAAAGAAAATCATAAGGAGTTACATTTTTCAGGTTATGGGAAATTGCTTCAAGTGATGGCTACAGCTGCATCTGTCGCACGTCCATGAAGGTTCTTCTGATCATGTTTCACAAAATGAATTATCATCTCTGGCAGGCAGCATCACAGCAGACCCGGTGTAAAGGCAACAGGCTAAAGCTTCTGCATGCTGGGAAGCCAAAAATGCCTCTGGGATGCTTATGCAAATCATCAGTTTGCTCTGATATCTTAACCATTCTGTGTGACACATAAAATATCAATGACTCAATATTCATATGATGGGAAAAACAAGAATTCAGGGCTCATATCAAGAAAACACTGAATTTTTTATTATCTTTTTTACTTTGGCAGATTTACCATGGCACGGTATCAGGGGAATTAGTATCGTGGGTACTGAATATCTTACCTTCTTCAAATCACAACAAGCAACTACAATAGATTTTATTAGTTTCTATTTTCTTCTTCATTAGGAAGCAACAACACCAAGAACATATTTGCTACTACTTTAGTCACTGACATGATACCCAAAAGGACTCCAAGTGCACATTTTACCACATCTATCCCTTTGACTCTAAGTTTCCACAAAAGGCTTTTTCTGTCCCTGCATCCATGCAGTAAAGCTGCCCAGGGCACCCTGGAGCCCTGTGCACTCTCTCTTTCCCATCCAAAAGCCCTGGGAGGTGCAAAGGGATATATATACCACGAGCCCTGAGAAATCCTTCCAGTTGCAAGTTCCTCGAGCAGTGTCAAACATAATTTCTTAGATACAATATAAAGAAGTATCAGAAAAGGCTTTATCTTCCCTGAAAGAACATACTGATTTGTTTTTTAGGTAGGATGTAACAAAGTCTATAACACATCTCATTTATCAACAATGTCTTTTCTGAGTCAAACAGGCAGAGGGATCAGCTCCTGTGTAAATCTAGTCAGGATTCAAGATGTAGGGCAAGCTGAGGTCCATCAGTGCAGTTCACCTGCCACATAAAGAGATTTCAAAGTTATCAGGCTTCTGTCTGATAGGAGTCCAGTAAGTGCCACTTTCACTGTATGTGCACTGTGTCAGTGTCTACTCAGTGGGCATCAAAAACCAGTGAAAGCTTCCAACTGGACTCCAGGAGGTCTGGTAACACCAGACAAAATACCCCAAGTACTCACATTGTGCCAAAAAAAAAAAAAAAAAGAAGAAAATTGAGTGGAGAAAGAGGACAGAGGACAAGAACAATAGGTCAGTTTGTGACAGCTAAAGTTACAACTGATTGTCCTATTTCTTACAAACAAAATTATCTTAAACTATGCTATCTAATATTTACATGGACAGAGTTAATTTCTCAGTTCTAGTTCTGCTCATCTCTTGCTTTGTTTAATTTTCATATAGGTAACTGGGGATACAAGATATCTATCAATGACTCCAAGCCTGGATGCGTCTTCAGAGTGAAGATTAGAAGCACTGATCTGTGTTTGGTTGTGGTTTTTTTCATTTTTTTTTTTAATAAGTATCTGAGGAGTTTCAGTGAAAGCATTTAATGTAAGTGGGTCACAAAGAATGAAAGCTGTCCTTGGGCATCCTTTGAACAGGCACAAATATGTTTTCCTCCTTATGTCTTTTTTCAGCAGAATAGAAAACATAAGCCCCTGTCCGTAAGCAGTATTTCATTTTTAACAGCCTCTACAACTCCTCAGAAGCTATAAGCAGTTCTGAATGTAATTCAAATGGTCCTCGATGCACACAGTCTCGGCCTGATTCCCACTTAAACTAAGGTTTACATTATCTTTACACCTACTGTAAAACTGGCTTCACTGCTGGAATTGCAAGGAAGGCTTTTGACATTGCTATTTGAAATTTGACAGGCTATTTGACATTTGACAGGCTATTTGCCATTTGAAAGGCTATTTGATGTTGCCAATTCAAACAGGAGGCACCATGGTGCAGAGACAGCACTGCCACCCACCAAATGAAAGGGTCAACCCTACCTTGTACCGAAGCTCTGCATTGACCCTACAGCACCGAAACCCAGCTCTATTGGATTACTTTACCTAAATCCACACATTAATCGACACATCCATAGTGGATGTGTAGAACTTCTTAGGTGCAATTAAAGACAGGGAAAGTGCTTCTGAAGGAAAGCAGGTGAGCCCACACACCCTTCCGTGTTGAGCAGTTGCAGTCCTGACCACTTTTTGCAGGGGAGGAAGAAGCCCTCAGTTTCCCATGACATGCTGTAGTGACCCAGTTCTTTGGCAAAATAATCTTAATCTTACAATTTAGATAAATTCAATATAACCTGGGTTAAATGAGTCAAGAAAAAAAGGAGATATAGTTAGAGAATATGGCTTTCTTTTGCTTTATTGCTTTTAGGCTGCCTTCTGACAGTCATCATGAGCTACATTAACTCTCTGGTAATAATAAATTACTTGAATTGACTAAACACTTGCATAGCTGGATGAGGCGATGGGGAGCGGAGCCTCTCTCCAGTTGCTGTTGGCCCAGAAAATAGGTTTGATGGCTCATTCTTACCAGCAAAAAGAGCAAATAGCCATTTGGTTATTAGCCAAAATGATGCTTGCCCCAAATCCAGTTTATTTCAGTCCTAAGCAATGGTGAATTCTGTTTTCAGCGACAACTCTGCATCCTTCACCAATGTTAAAATCAAAATTTCAAAGACTACTTAAAAGGCAGAGACTCGTATATAATGAGTGCCTTTTTTCTCTCTGCTGCAGAACGAACATGCTCTTCTCAGTATTGTTTTAATGAAAATCATGAGTGTGGCTCTCATTGAGCCAGGCACTTAAGCTTAAGTATTCACTATAAAAGCACCCCTCTTGACTTCCTCAGGATTATTTGAGTGCCTGCCTTTGGCATTTAAGCACTGAGATGAACCAAAGCCCATAGCATTATCTAATGAAAATAACTAAATATATTACACACATACAAAATTTGTGATCACCATTCCCGTGGAGCCCATTTTGTAAAACTGATCCCATTTATAGAATAAAATGTCACAGAAGTTTCTATTGTTGTATGATTTAAATCAAAATAAAGAGAGTGAGGAGTTACAAATACAGTCACAGACTGGCTGAGTGTGGCAGGGACCTCTTATCCAACCCCTCAACTCAAGGAGAGTCACCTACAGCAGGCTCTCCAGGCCCATGGACATACTTGTTATTTTGAAAGCACCTGTGATACCAGCAACAACTTCGAGCTAAATAAAATAAATAAATAAAAAGCCATTATTCATTTTATGAATGAGTTTACAGATTCCTGATAGCACTGAAGTCCAAGAAAGGCTTAACAGGAGAACAGAAACAATATCAGACATCACAAAATAAATTCTCCCTAGTTTCTAGTCTGACAGCATCTGATGATCTTAAGATGATAAATCATAATTCACCTTGGCCTAAATTCTTGACAGTGCTCTTTTTGTGAAGTAATATCTTCTGCAAAAGGACAAAATCACCTCTCAATTTAATCTGCATTGCTCTATTTCAGAAAGATAGTGGGGACATGATGGAACATAGAATTGGGTCTACTCTTCTGAAAAGAAGAAGCTGTGCAACACTTTTTTTCCTAAGTAAACTATTTTTTTTGCCTGCTGAATGTTATGCATTTTAATTTTATTATATCATAAAAATTCTACAGTACCGGAAAAATGCTTGTATGCAACAGAATCATTCCATACTTTCATCATGGAATGCAGAAATGTGGTTTATGCAGAAAGGCCCCTTTGAAGGTATTATCTGACACAGTACTGCACTGTGTCTGTTGACAGGGATTCTTCAATGGAGACAGCCTATTGACATGGACAGCAGAATTGCCACCACGGGTTCCACAGTTCACAGATCAATATGAGATCTGACACAGACAGTGCTTGTACTTTCAGTGTTTGACTCAAAATCAGCAGAACCTATGGGCAGGTGTGGCCTCTTCCCCAAAATGAAGCAGTCAAGAGAATGATGGGAGTGGACTGCACTGCATTCATTTCTGGACTGCTTTCCAGGTTCCCTACAGCAAGTGTTCCTATACAAAGATGAAGTAAACTACCATTTAAAAAAAAATCATCTACGTGCTAAACACATTCCAGTAACGTTTCTGTGAGAATTGAGCCTTGATAGTAGGCTCAGTATATTCGCTTTCCTTTTTGTCCCCTCTTCCAAGTGCAAATAAGCCTGACGTGTGATACTGTGTCTGAATTTCTGGTTCATGCCAACAGAAAGAGAGAAGTATGAAAATAAAAAAAAAATCACTCTCAAAACTCCCTAGGTTTCCACACTATGCCATGTTTGAGATATTCATGGAGAAAGAGCAAGGAATAATCAGTGTCCAGAGAGTGTTCTCAGGAAAAGAAGAATAAACCCAAAGTAACTCGCCTAAAAACCAAACAATATTCTGGAATATATGAAAAGCATATAACTCATAAAATCTTTCCCTGGGAAAAATCAGCATTTTGCAATTTCAACTCAGTCGCTGTAACTTTCCTTATATACTCTTCTAGACATTTTATTTATTTATTCCATTTATAAGGATGTTCTGTTAGGGCCTGTGGACACATGTACATAACAGCCATAAAAGTCACAAACACATTCGCAATCCCTGACTGAACAGAGTTAGTGAAAAGAAATCCTTCATGCTCTGTACAATTTCTCTATGTGTTAAGTTACTTTAACAGAAGCAATTGTTTTTCTTCCAACTGCACCTGTAACACAATCACTAGATTTACCCTTGAAAATGTCTGCCTGAAAACTGTACATCTCTGAGGTTTAAAGAGATTGGGTTTGGGTTTTTTTTTACCCGCAGAATCTTTCTGACAGAAAAGGTTCAGAGATTTTCTTTGAGATACTTTGATGGCTGCAGCCTTGCACGGGGTCAGGCAGCAATAAGCATCCCTGCTGCAATGGTGGGCTTTCCACCGACCCCCTTCCAATGCAGAATAAATGTCCTTTCCTCACTCTGTGGAGTGCTCAATTTCCCACAGAATGGTTTATTTCTGCAGAATTCTCCAGGCACATAAGTCATTCTGTTATGGTGAGCTCTGCACGTCTTATTCATGATAATTACGCTCACGTCTTTGATCTCAGATGAGATCTCTTGTGCATATTTTGTTCTATTTATGTCTTTGATCTTGTTACTTGTTTTTCCCCCTTTTTTTCCAGTTGCCTGTCTTTTCATTTGAAAGACATTCATCTCGCATCACTTTAAAAACAAAAGGTGAAACGCTGGTGTGTGTATCCCGAGTAACCTTGCAGAATATACAGTAGCACTGAGCAATTTTTGAAGCAGAGCTTCTCTGGGTTTTGTGTCCCCATTTAAAGGAGCAGTAGCACATCATGCTGCTAAAGTCAAGAATGCACCTAGGCAGCCGAAAGTAATAGGTGGTACTGAGAGGAGTATATTAAAAAAAAAAAAATCCCGGTTATTGTGATGGCAACAAATCATTTTCCTCGCTTTTCTTGATTAGAAAATGAATGCAAAGCTAATCAGAAAGCATAATGT
>JAOXNG010000042.1:21033039-21044162 GCA_028566535.1 Scolopax minor | reverse complement strand
CAACAAGATCTGAAATAACACTGCCATGCACAGAGTGAGGGGAAACCAGAATTCATTCCATGAGTTGTATTCACAAACCACTGCATCACTAGACCTACAACTAAACAGGGAGTATGAACTTGCAACAAGAACAGCATTCCTTTCGTAAGGCCCGAAACAAAAATAAAGGTATTGTATGCCAACGATCAGAAACTCCAGAGAAAGCCATGGAATGCACTTTTATGTGAAAACTGGGGCACTATATGGGGACACTGAAATAAAACATGACGCGGAGGTAATGATCCTAGTCCCAGTCAATTGGCAGTAACATTCCTGATTTCAACAGGAACAGGTTTCCACCCAAGTTCTAAATGTTTCACACATGCTAAAAATGAGGACACACGTAAATTTAAAGAGCTTATTTGTGCCTGCCATCTTTCAATAGTATCTTAATTGATCAGAAACTTGTAACAGTTTCCTCATCACTGAACAGAAAAATAAGTATCAAAATACATAGCAAACTGGTTATCACAAGTTACCGAAAAGATGCAAAAAAGAAAGTTTAAGGCAGTGTCCAGAAGACCTGCTCATGTAGCAAAAAGCACATCAAATCTCTGCTGAGTTTTTCCAGTAGGTTAATTCTGAATGATAACAGAGTTTCAAAATTAGGCTGTGCATGCAGGTGAAATCATGACCAAGAGTGATAGACTGCAAAGCACCAGTGTTCAAACCTTAGTTTAAATCTCTGGTAGAATTCATATTAAAAGACATATTAGGTGGTCTCAGACTATTGTGAACTTTCCATTCTATAAAATAGTCTAGAAAATATTTTCCACTAGACTGTTTGCTGTCTTAATTATACGGTGTGATGTATAATCTATATCATTCTTAGTTCATTCTCTCCTTGGCAATTTTCCAGCAGTAAAATAATAAGCCCATTGTATGTCTTCAAGTCAATAAATAGCTCAAAAATAAAATGAAATAAATCTTTCACTTTAAGGGTGTATTTCTCCTCTTTTGTTTGTGTTTCTTAAAAAGAAAGCTCCTTAGTCTGATAGACATTAAATAAGAACCAAAATCAACAGTTTTAAGTCTGTCAAATCTAGAAGAGAAAATTCTCGGAGATAGTAAAATATGTGTTTAAGGGTTTGTGCTTAAAGCTGAAATTGTTTGGGTTCAAAGGACAGTGAATTCATTAAACAAGCTACTAATAAAAATCATTCAGGCCTTTTATTTAGTTTTTAATATAAAAATTATTTGACATTTGCATTACGAGCTCTGACCTCCCTAAGGGAACAGTCATTTCTCCGTATATAGGGTACGCTCTCTGGAACACAGAAAGGTTATTGCGAAAGTAATCAATCATGCCAACAACCCAGCAGTCTTGTAAACAGCCAGCAAATCTGTTAGCTCCAGGTTCCTTTGCAGCTGCTTTTCGATTTGTGCAGTGTATAAATACGTATGTATAATCAATATTGTAATTAAATTCCCACCCACTAATACTACTATAATTCCTGGCAGATTATTATTCCTAAAGCACTGCACCTGGAAAGAATACAAGATGCTATCAACAGCTCTGTACTTTTTAGGGCCATCAGAAAAACGCTGTCAATCATAATGGACTACTCACGCCACTGCGATGGCTGCTTAGTGGCTCCTTTACAGCTGTCAGGTGTTTACAGATACTCTTATTGCACATAGATGTTAGGGCTGATCAGACTAAAAGTACAACAGTGATAGTATTAATAATAATGGGAAAAGAGGAAAGATCCCCCTGCCCCAGGTCATATGATTGAGGGCAGCCCAGCTCCCACCGCCCACGCTGCTGCTGCAGCCCTGCTCTCCAGTAATTCCTATGGCCAAGAAGGAGGGAGGGAAGAAATGCTCCATGCCAGATAAGAACTTTGTGTAAGTGGCAGTTCTCCCTGGTTTTGAGGCAGTTTCTCAGTCCTAGCTCTGCTTGACTTCAGGGGAGCTCTGTCAGGACTTGCCTCTCAGAAATGTCAGGCTGCCTGCCAGTGTTAGTTTTTGGAGGAGTGAGCACAACTTGCTATCACACTATCACTACAAAAACAGAAAAGCTCGCTCTTTCCAATAATGTTTTTGTGAGCCTGAATGTATATACACAAAACACACAAATGTCATTACTTCAAAACCAAAATATTTGTGACACAATTCTAGGGTGTCATATTAAAGAGCAGTAAAGGCAAGAAATATTTATTCTTCATGAAGGCAGTTGTTTTTGTTTAAGAAAAATCTTATTTAAAAATCCCTGGAAGAAAACTCCTCAAAGGGTTTTCAATCCTAGATCTCAAAGTACCTAATAAAAAGAAAAATCACCATTCCACATTTTATGGGTAAGTAAATAGATGTGTAATAGACTTATCAAGATTCAACACAGAATTGGAGGAGACTTGGGAATAGAACCCATTTCCCAAGTCTAGTAAAATGCTTTTCAAAAAAAAAATGTTTAAAAAGTTAAAAAAATTATCTACAGAATACTGTTAGATCTGTGTAAAGCTATCCCAGTTCCATGCCTTCTTACATCTTTTAGAGCTTACCTATAAGTGATAGCACTTATAGACAACCTCAGCAGGTGAAACTCAAATACTGAACCTAGGGATTAGGGTTTTCTGCCAGTTTTAGTAACTGCATTCTGATTTCACAGGGTGTGAACAATTTGAATGAACTGGGGATTCTCCTCATGTTACATCAATTATTTACTATGCTAGCACCACAGACTCAGCTCTTGAAGAGAAACTCCAACTTCTTCAGGTCACTGTCCTTAAATTACTTTTATCCAAAAAAAAAAAAAAGAAAAAGAAAGAAAGAAATAACCTAGTCAATGAATATAAGTTTATTTCACTAGAAGTCCCATTAATGTCAATGGGGCCATTGTGAAAATGCTGCAGGTTTTCCAAAAAGGTGCACAGATCATTGGACTCAATTCAGCTCTACGATGCACCTGCATCTCTAGGCATTAGTAGGGCAATACAGCCCACAGTTACTAAAAATACACAATATACTGGAGCTAGAAAAAGCATGTAGTGGTTCAAAGCTACACAAACACAGAATTTCCTCTCTCCCTCCTTCCTACATTGAGCTCACCTTTCTCATTCAACTCACAAGCAGCCTCCTCAGCTGAAGAAATCAAAGAACAGCACAACCATAGGTAATTTTCCACTGGGAGATTCAGAAAAGCAGCTTGTGAATCAGAAAAACCTGTGCATGTGCTCCTTGCTCCCTTTTGTACCACCCTCCCACACACGCACACTTATTTTCAATCCAGCAAGCATTATTTTAAGAAGTGCCTTTGAACTGAGCGATGCAATAACCTAGACAACAGAAGTGGAAAAAATGACTGTTCAAAGAGGGGGCAGCAAAGCAGGCCACAGCTCTGCTTCCCTGTGGTTAACAAGCTCCCTGCATCGCACTGGAAGGGTCACAGTAAATGTTGCAGCTGGTTGGCACCCAGCTTTGGTACGCATTGAACAGGTTAGCACTGGTAAGGCTGGAAAAACCAGCTTCTCTTTCCTGTATTCCAAGAAATTTGTATTTATAAAGTGTCTCAGATTACTTACAATGCTTACCTGGTCATTAGTTATTGACCTTTTCACTGGTCATAAGCAAGACCGTACCCACAGAATATCTCATGTGGGCAAACAACATTTCTACAAAACTTATTCTCTCAATAGTTTTACTAAGCTGGCTGGAAGGAAACCATCCTATGAATAACATTAGGAAAGAAAGAAAGAAGAGACTTCATCAAATAAAGGCTATCACCACTTTTTTTCCCACATTAATGCATGCCCAAACTTTACTAACACATCAGGGAACAGCATTCTCCCAAAGAAAACTACTCTGCAGCAAATGATCTACCTTCTGCCATCTTTAGTCATTATCAGAGAGATCACATTTCTCCCTATAAAAATTTACAGAAGACTCTCATTCACGAGCACTAACAAAAGAGTAGATACTTCTAAAGGCATCCAAAAGAGCAGAGGAATGGAGTGAGCACACCTTTCACTACAGATGAGAAAATAAAACACGTTCATGGCTGTACCAACGTCCTAAATCTTGTCTCACCTGTGGCAACTGCACCTCAAAATAAGTCAATTCCTTTCGGAGAAGTTGCTATAACGCATGTCAATATCAATAAGATCAGAAACAGTGTGATATTGAACAACAAAATACAATGGTGCCAGAAAACACTTGGAGTTAAATTTTTCTATCTCCTTCTGGCAGTATTATTTTGCATCCTATATAATCATTAAATAGCATTTTACATATTCTTTATCTTTTTTAAGATTGTTATATAGCTTTATACTAAAAAACCAAGAAGGAAGGATATCTAGTCTGAAAATACCTCTGAAATTACTTTGAAAAATAATTGTTTTATCTTTTCTGTATCATAAGAAAGATACTTTATTTTAAAGGGAGTGCATTCAGGTGATGAATCACTGCCTCAGCGGAGATTTTACAGTCCATGATTGAGTCATAAAGGAGAACAAAGCTGTGAACTGAGCCAGGGTAGCTGGTAGTTGAGAGGACTGGGATACAGGCAGCAGGCTATGGGTGAAAACATACCAACATTGCACAAAGGATAAAAGAACAATTATCAAGGCCAAATAGAGACATTCAGCTCTGGCTGTCTGACCCCATGAGACTGAATATAAGCTTTTCACTTTTTTAATGTTTCATTCTCATCTGATATTGACAAAGATTTTTATGTCCTCTGATGTTTCCTCTGAAAAAGCCTAGTGCTCTTTCAAAATTAATGTTTCTTGTTACACACCTTTCTATTTTGCAGGAAACATAGAAACTGTACTTCTTCAAAAGCTTCCCACAGGTTTTGCATTGTCCCAGATTTCAACTTTCCCATCACTTGAGCAAAGACCATGTATAACAGACTTTCCCCCTGTTTGTTTAAGTGATGTTTTAAGACTTGAAGGTCTGCCTTCTTCTTTTTTTTATTTATGTCTTCTCAGCCCTAGGCCTTCTCGTTGCCCAATTTATTTTTCCACTTACTTCAAGTCATCAACCTATCTCTGCCATTAGCTCTGATTTATAATGCCCAGGAACATAATCCAATCATGAATCTTCCTTGGGAATGCTGTAGTGGCATGAAAAAAGATCCACATTTAGTGCTCTTCCTAGGGTAGAAAACATGAAGCTTCCAGAGCTATCAAAAACATGAGAGGCTCTTTTGTCTGATATTCCCATTCCAATCCTCACAATGTATCAGCTGGGCAGAGAGCAGGCCCATCAGGCACTTACAGGTAGGGAGGAAAGGGATTTCCTGTCTCAAAAGACTAAGATTTCAAAACACTCCCTTCCCGCAAACGGATTTAACAGAGACCCTTCAGAACCTTTCCCCCAAAAGAAAAGAGAAAGACCAGTGTACCAAATTAGCCAAATGCTAGGATGAGGGAGATCCAGAGTTCAAACTCCCAGCCTGATCTGGGCAGAGCAGGTCTCAGTTCTACAAGTCAGGCCAGCATCTCAGGCTGGGTCATTCAGAGGTCTCTGTGCAGGTATCATAGAATTTAGTATCCTCTCCCAGAATTTCCAATTCCAAATTAACAAATCTCATCATTTCCTATTTCTTACTGGGAGCAAATAATTTTAACAAATCACAATTTTTCCATCTAAACACCTCTTATTAAAATTCCGTATCTTGTTTGTTGTCAGCCCAGGCTTTTGTCACATATTTCGTAGGACTGCAATGGGGTAGGAAATTCCATCTGTGGTTTTAAAGCAACGCAGAGAAAGGCTGGACAGCATTGCCCCACAAGACTTCAAAGCTTGCAAAATCCAGATTGCAAACAAAGAGAGATGGATTTATTTATTCAGTCAATTTCACGATCTCGCTGATCTTATTGCTTACTTTTTCCTGTCTTTATCGGTTGGCCACTTCTGCTGTAAATCGTCTCAACAGAGTGGAGGAGGGCTGTAAAATGATCTTAGGATTTATTACACTGCCTTTGCAGGATAAGGTTCTGTGATGCAGAATACATAAGATTCCTATGGAAACATGAGCCCTCTTTGGTCATTTTGATCTTTTCAGCCAAAACTTTCTGAAGTCACATAAGTGACATAGGAGACTAACCCCGTTAACTTTCAGTGCAACTTGTGCCTAACTCTTAATGTTGCTTTTGAAAAGAGAGTTTAGAATAAAGATATAGTCGATGCCACATAAAAATACCACGTACAGTTCACTTAGAAGTTGTTAGAAGAGTTTTACAATGTGGTTTTATAGCCAGGAGTCACCATTTCAGTCTGAACAATTTGGCAATTCTATATAGGAAGTGTCTTTTATTCCTTTGCAGTTTCACATTATGTCCTCCTGAGGACCAATGAAGATTCATCTTGGACACCGTAGTGCAATGAGCAGCAAATTAATATATACTGATACGCCACTTGTCATAAAAAGTCTTGCCAACAGTTCTCACACATCTCTTCTCTATTGTTTTGCCTAATCAATAAAAAGACTTATCTCTGACTTTTACATGAAAATGGAAAAGAGTGAATGCTTACCCATCTTGTAAAGCACAGTGCTCTTCTGAGAAATGTTTGGCAGATAGTGCTTCTTACAGTAACACTTCGCTTTAATGGCACTTTAATGCTGAATTGACAGTGGAAGTCCCATAGAAATGTTCAAAGCATCCACAGTAATGCTAAATAAAAGTCATTATGATTTTAGAGATATGCCAGGACAGAAATATCTAATCTGGCAGACTCCCTGTGAGCATGAGTGGGAGATGCTTGGTAACCTTTTGAAGAGGCTTTAGGTCTCTTCTTACAGTACACGGCACTTTCCTTACAAAAGTCCCCAACTCTCCTTACAGGCTGCCTCACGTTTACTATTAAAATCAAAGTTGCTCTCAGGTCATTTCTGGGGCGAAGGGGCAGCAGACAGGCAGGCAACAGGAACATGATACATAAACAGCACTGGTGGTAATGGAGACGTTTTGCTGTGAAGGCTCCTTCAGTAGCCTTAGAGCAGACAGAAGAGATCTTGCTGTTGCAAACTAATTGTTTATCTTAAATGTGCAAGAGAGAAATGCAGCATAAAATTTGCTGAGATTTAGGATGGGATTCAAACATAATGAGTTTAAATCATTCATGGTTTGAATACCCTATTAGGACACAGAAAACTTGAGTCAGTTCTTGGATTTAGTCCCCACTCCTGCCTACCTCTGCTTCCTCCCCAGAATGAGCTAGTCCTTGAGATTCTCTTGCTCTGGCTTCCACTTCAGGGAGAGGATGTACATCTTCCCCAGATAAATAAATGTAGCTGTACTTTCACACTGTTGTACAGAAAAGAGATTCATTAACATATTGGTATGCTTACTATAGCTGGAAAAAACAGAAAGACCATTTTACAGATGGTGGACTAAGTTACAAAGTCCAAGACTAGAGCTACTAATTGGCTGTTTGTACTTTACATCTATATGTAGATGTAAAGTACATCTTCCCTCCAAGCACACCTGCACATGCACAGAGAATAAAATGGCTTCAGAATGGACCAAGCCAACAGGTGCCTCTCCTTTTTTGAACTTTCTTCTCCCACAAAGGCAGATTTTCCTGAAGAGAAAGTGTAAATGCCTGCATCAGCCAAAAGTGAGGTCATGAAGCTCCTCAGGGGAGTCCTACCTTTGGAACAAAGATTAGGTTGGACCCTGAAGCAGGAAAGTTAATTTTTACTTCCAAAACTTGTCCTTTAGATGCTAAATGTGAGTAACCGTGACACCCATATTTATGTCCAATTGCACTTTTAATCTTGCTCATCTCCTACTCTTTATTTGAAGTGCTCTGTCTTAAGCCAACCCTAAACAAACCATCAGTTTTCTAAGTAAGTCATGTGTAAAAATCACCAGTTGAAAGCAGAAAAGCTCCAGCTGCTTGGAGCATATCAGCCTCATGTTTCAGCATGACTTCATGGGCCGAGAGTATCCTGATGTGGGATTTCCCATCCTTTGCCTGCCCCACAAAGCTGCTCCACTGAGGCGGCTGGACATACATGGTTTATGCTCAGATAAACACAAAAAAATAATCCCTGTGTTTCTTCGTGGCAAATTTCTGTGTTGAGAAAGAGAAAATTACTCAGAAAAGACAGACATATATAGTCCTTACTGTGACACTATTTCTGTTCACCGGCTACTACGATACTGGTAGGAAAATACTGCCAATTTTGAAGATTTGAGCAGCTTAATTAAAGCACTTCCATTTCAAATAATAAAGCTCAAAAGTAATTAATAAAAAGGACGTGGCAATCTCTGCAATAATATTTCATATTTACTGTTGGAGAAATAATCCCTTAAAAAGGTTAAATGGGCTCCAAAGGTGCAATAGAAAGGAATAAATTCTCGGGAAAGTTCAAATTCAGTTATGGGCTACAGAGCAGGTTCCAGGCAATGTCTGCAAGGCGAGACAGCTTCCTCGTTTACAATAACTAGAGAGACAGCTTCTCCATCTGCAAAAGAGATAATGGTGTTGACCTTCTTTGTGCATTCCTGTGACATCTACTGATGAAAAAGATGCCATAATAAATACACTTTCTTCTTAGCCTATAATCCCATGAAGTTTCTATGCAACAGAGCAACCAGAACATCATCTTTTTCTGTCCCAGCATACAGAGACTGTCCTTGAGAGCAAGGCAAGGAATACAGAGAAGGAAACATCCTAGTAGAGAATTTGGATATTCTTTGTTAAACAACAAATAGCAACTGGGAACTAAGAGACAGAGATAGCTGACATTGCTACCAGTGTTGAACCGCCTCTTTTTCCCCAAATCAGCCTGAGTGAACAGCAGCTTGTGATTCAAAGCTTTAGCTCTCTACAGTTAGCAAATGCTTAAATTCTAAAACTTACAGAAGTTGGCTGTTATTTTCTAAAACCACAGCAGTCCCCAGTAGGTAACATGAGATCTGTGCCTCTTACTGGACAGATAAAAGAGCAGAGGCTGGGATATCATTATCTTTCATTTCACAAGTAGAAAACCGGGGCAAAGATTATTAGAAACATCTCCCCAGAGCAGAGCGCGCCGCCCTGGGGCATACCCACTGCAGACCAACGCCTGCCTTAGATTTGCCTTCAGCACAGGCCCAGAACTAGAAACTTCCCATGAAGTTTCCCATAAAATCCTACCAGGCATTGTATAACCTCTCTTTTTACAAAGCATTTTCAAAAATAGTTTATATATAATTCTTTACCGAAAGGCACAAAGGTCAGGGAATGACCATTAAAGTGCTGACTACTTTACAGATATCACGACTGATTCGATTTTCCTAAGCAGCCCACAGTATGGATTTAAAGGCTATCAAACCTTTATTGTGATTAAAACTTTGAAGCCACAAAGCAAGTTAAAAGCCTAGGAAATAAATGATAGGGCTCAATTAAAATACATGTTTTAATTAGAAACAGTTCTAACTTATTTGCAAATACACAGAGATAAGTTCTGTCAAGTTGTCTTACTGACAGCACAATCTTCCTTTGGTGGAAAGTTGAAGCACCCAGTGAAGGGACTAAAACACTCTCTTTACCCAAAAACATGAACCACTGACAGCCGTAGGGCAAGAGTTCCCACACAGCCCCGTCGGTATACGCTTTAGCTGTGAACTGTAAGGGATCAGCACTTCTAAAGCAGGGAAACTAACCCATTCTTCATGCCTCTCCCAAGCCCCAGTATCCTTTTACTGAGGCCGCCAGGAGTGGAGTCTCACAAGTCACTTTTCATTATGCCCACCTAATGCAGTTGCAGTATGTGATGCATTTCTATTAGAAATGTAGGGCATTGGGATACTATGAGCCCAGTTAAATTTACCCACTGGAAGCTGCACTATTAATTTAACAGGGAACATTCCCCCCAAAAAACACTTTATTTTTGCTATGTCTTATTCCAGTCTATAAGATTTCTTCCCTTAATTTCAAATAGATGGAGTGTAGGCTCTAAAGATAAAATTTATTTGCTAAAAACCTGATTTCTACAACTTGAGACTTGAAAAAGAAAAGCCAATAGCAGAGAAGATGGAGAGGAAAGGCAAACAAGCAGGCAACCTAGCATATTTGAAATAGTATTATCCCAAACCATAGTTCTTATGTTACAGTATTGCATGAATCCCATCCAGCCTCAGTGGATTATTAAACCTGAATTTGATAGTTTAATGCAGAGATTACAAAAACTCACATAGAAAACCAGCAGTTGGGAAATACAAAAATTCATACATAGTCATTCCTTTCTAGCATTAGCTACATTCTCATGGAAGGTAATGTTAAATCTGCCAGGAGAAGGTCAAGACCACACAAAGAAAATAAATCATGACAGTGCTATGTAGACCTGTCTAAAGGTTAAGGATCTAAAGGACAAGCAGATACTCTAAAATATAAACAGCCCCTAGGGAATAATTACTTAACCAACTCCATTTGAGCCATCCTGAACAGATGGTTTAGAAGGTATATTGACTATTGCTGTCTTTTGTGAAACTATTTGTTACCCGCTGAGACTGGGAACAAATGATACTGTAGACACGTAGCTGGTTATCTCTCTAATCCTGTGTATCCTTGCAATATCTAGTGACCCAGAAATATATTCCCAGAAGAACCATCTCCCACAGGCAGTAACTACATAAAGTAACATCAGATAATGTCCTGTAGGTATAAAGCCTGAATAGATTAAGCACAAAACAGGGTGTTTGGCTGAATCTTTTAGCCACTGTAAATTATAGTGACTATTGTACAGTTAAATGCACCTGAGATCATACTGAAGCTGCTGGAACTATATAAAAGACTCATCAAGTTTATGCTTGGCTGTGAATGGAGGGGCCATGGTTGCTCAGCTATTGGCCCGAGTTTCTTCAGTCACAAATGCTTTTACACTTCTTCAGGCATCGCACATACCAATGCGGTATATTTTATCTGAACTTCCAGTTCAAACTAGGAATAGGCTCGCACCAGTTTATTCAGGGTGAGCATGACCGTGGTGAAGGTACAAGGGAGAGAAGGCCAAGCTCTCCCTGCCAATCCCTGGAAGGGATCAGGGAGACAAGAAGGACTCCTGCCTGTTCAGAAGGACAAACCAGGTTTATGAACCACTAACGTCCCACCCTATTACAACAATGGTGAGTAGTAAATTGGGCTACACT
>JAOXNG010000042.1:20997671-21010570 GCA_028566535.1 Scolopax minor | reverse complement strand
AGCTGGCTGAGAAGACATTCCTGCAGGACACCACCAGAAATGTCCCCGCGGCATCGCTCCCCACTGGGACCGGTTTGTGGGAGCTGGTAGCTCACAAGTTTTTTTAAAGCTAATTAACACGCACTGCTCTAATTTCAGACAGTTCTGCAATTTCCAATCAGAATATTGTGCAACACTGGAGTCAAACGGCTGAAGGAAATTAACTGTATCAACACACACAGCGAGTCCAACCTGCAACAGCAGCTGAGGAACTTTGGAGAGGCATTTCTTTTTAACTTTGAGGAGAATCTGGCCTCAGGGAGAGCACACTGCACACAGCCTCTGAGCCTCAGCTACTTCCTCATCATTTAATAAGGGCACAGGAAAGTGCTCGAGCCCTTTCTTACCGCAGGATGTTGATTTCTTGTCCACCATCTTCACGTGCCGCGTCTGGTTGCGAAGTCTGTCATCTGTGTTTTCCACCAGGTTTGTGAGGTCGTCGATGATTTCTGGGGGAAAAAGAAAAGAGAAACAGGAGCATCAATCTCTGCACCCCGCAGCATCCCCGCTCAACCAGCACATGCTCTGAATGGAAACCAGACACATCCTCCCATCTTCCAGTATGACAGACCAGTGCTCCCCGTGCACCAAAAGGTCCAAATCCCAGGAAATGCTACTTAGCATCAAGAAATTATGGAGTAGATGGACAAAGTCCCACCTTGGTTCAGTTTCAGAGATGCAGGGACAGCAGTGCTCCCTGCAGGGAGGACCTAAAGTTTGCAAAGAGCTTTAGGAGGCTCAGGCAGCAAGGGTTACACAGGGCAAAATTTCATTTCCTTTTACTTGTATTCACTTGATCTCTGTGTACATTTGTTATGCTTGAAGGGACAGAATACCTCACTTGCAAAAAAGTTACCTGGGGAAGCCAGGATGATGTAATGATTTTAATCCAAACATCTGCGAAAAGGTTCCACTCCAGGAAAAGCTTTGGTACATCAACAAAAGAAATGAACCTCTGGGTGAAGAGCAGCACTGTTACAGGATATCTAATTAAAAATAAAAATCTCAAAAACCAGACTCTTATTACTGGTCTTCCTACCTCAGGAGATGGGTCTTTCCAGCAGCATTGTATAGGCAGGCGAGGTTCTATTTGTTTCGCATACAAAAGACATTCAGCACGAGACAGTACTATGAAAAGAGCCTTGCAGGCCTTTGCTTCAGTATTGGCATGCTATTCATTGAGTATTTTACCACTGTTGCCATCTGTGCCAGCCTTCTAAAGCCATTACCAGGTCACAAATTCAGTCCTGCAAAAGACCAGCTCAGTCTTCATCATAAAACATTTCATCAGCTGAATATTTCAAGGTTTTCATTACCATCATAAGGAAGCATTAATGGTGATAAAATAATCAGTCAGCAAAAATTCTATTACTTCTCCCTTAGTGAATGTGATCATTACATCCTCACTCAAAAGTTTCTCATTTCCTGAGGGATCAGAACAACTATTAGCTAAAAAGCACAGAGAAGGTACAACTGACACCCATTAAATGCATAATCCCGTTGCCATAGAGAAACCCCACTGAAATTGCACCCCGAATATCTGTTTCAGGTAGGTGGTTCAAAGTGTTCTTGCTTTTATTCAGATTAAGAACAAAAAATGTAGCAGAGAAAGATGTAGCCATATAACACAACCCTTCTCTTCTGCTTTCCCTTGTATTTTGTCTTTTGGAGCATTGAAAATTTATTCAACTGGATTAGTTAGTTAAAATGCACAGTATTCTTTTAAAATGCTCTCCATATTTCTCTCTATGGATTACTTTGAAGCACAGCATGTCTATTCTTTTAAACAGGTTCACTCTCTTCACAGGTGTTCATTAAAGTGCGTTCAACTCTAATCCCCTCAGCACTGAAGTATGCAGCTTTGAAAAAGGAACTGTGCTAAACCAGCATTGCTGAACTCTTCAATGCCTTAAAATGCAGACTTTCAAAAAGAAGAATTTCTTCAGCTGTCTTAAAGACCACACATGCTCATCCTAGAACAAATAGTGACCTACTTAGTTAACCTGTTTTTAAAAAGGTGTCTTATCTTTGAAGTTCACAGAGGAGAAACAGCCATGCCAGAATATGGTCAATTTCTATATCTCTAGTTGTTGGTCGAAGCACACATTGGAAAATCCACCACCCTATAAATAATAAAGGTGATTCTCTCAGCAGCTTGTTTATTGAAAAACTGACTTCATGGAGGAGAAAATCTGAATAAACAGCCAGCTTTTTAGATGCTTTCCTCAGTACCTTTTGCAAACCATTCATGCAGCGCTTATGAGAACGTAGTTCCTCATCCACCATTCTTCCCAAACTGTCCTAGATTTGGTCCAGATTAAGTAACATTAGGGTAGGTTGGAATAAGCAAGTGCTTTGGCACAGCACTAATGGATCAGTAGCTAAAAGTAGCTGGTGCTCGGCCTCCTGACATCTCCACTATATGTAATTCAGTTCCCATAAGATTTAGTCTGGCCCCTGGACTAAATGCCCTTAGTGCATGTGTGCCTTGGTGCCCATGTGGTTTGAGGTTTTCACCTCTTGGGTCACCTTCTCCCGAGGAACAACACACAAATTACATTCTGGCTGTTTTCCCCACAGCTGTGCTGTCAACAGTCAGACGGAGATTTTGGGCTCAAGAGACAGAATTAAACCAGTGGGATTGCATTGCCCTTCAAAGACAGCAACACCAATAAAGGCATAAAAACTTTCAGATTGGGGAAGCCTCTGCTGTGAACTCAGCCAGTGAATGTATCTTCCTAAGACAGCTATTACCAAAAGTCCCCAAAGCTAGAAAGCAAGAATCTCTTCCCCAGTTTTGTTCAAATATTACAAGTTTTTTTACAATACAGGCATCTATATTGACAGAAATCGGTGAAAAATGAGACAACTCTTTTGAAAGTTTTCCTTCTTTCACGACAGTTCAAACATCTCCTGCATGTGCAAGTTTGCTCAGGCTGGCAATCTGAAACACGGCAGGAGGCACCTGCTATATGTGCCAGTGCAGTTTTGCACTGCAAATTCATTTTATAATTCAATAAACATTCATAGATCTTAGTGAAGCACATTCCCTGTAGGCAGCAGCAGGAGGCATCCACCATCAGCTTTAAAATAACCCTTTGTACTGCACAGACAATGTTGGATCCCTTTAAAACTGAATTTGCCTCATTTCAAGTTCTTCTTGCACCCTTCTTTGAAGATATCAAAGCACCTCGCAAACATTAAATAAATTCCTCTTATTTGGTGAAGTATGAAAATCCACTTTACCAATAGAGAAATGAAGGCGAAGAGGCTGCTAAAGGCAGCAAGTTGGCAGGGGGCCGGGGGGAAGGAGAGTAAGAATCTCAATTCATACCCCCTAACTTCATCAGACCATGTTGTTTTAGAACATTGGATTTGGTAATAACCCAAGAAGAGAACCCAAGTGTCCATAACCAACACCTAGCACTCTGCACTGGACCAAGGGATGGGAACAGAACTGTTGCTCAAAGGATGTTTATGTATTTTTACATGAATCCACACTTAACTAATGTGAATGGACAATTCCTGGGCCATAATTCTCACCTGCCCTGCCCAGGTTGGGACCTGCTCTAACTCTATGCTAAAGGCATTGGACTTTTGACTTGTTCTTTCTGGCTCAGCGACAGCTGTGGAGAAAAGGCTCAAAAGAACATCACCAGTACTGGGACTAGAGTTGCCACAACCCCTGGGCTATCTAGTAGTAGATATATTAAGGGCTTGATCCTTGAAACATAATTTGTACCTGATATATGGTCACTGGTACAAGATAAAAGTGACATTGATGCAGATGTACTTGGGACAACATTAAGCAAATTCGGACACATGAATGATTCCTGTTGGAATAACTCCACTGATGACACCTGGCTTTTCATCATGACTGTGCAACACCAGCAAACCTTTCTGTGCAGCTACTGAAATGGGATGATGGCTTATTCTGTACTGCCCTGCAGTCTTTTACATACATGTGTAAATACATATATGGACAATTGTATAATGCCACAAAATTCACACATTAATTGGAATTCCTGATTCTATGAAAATGATGAAGATCTACTATCTTGTTGTATTCCCAAAATAGGAGTACAAAATGTCAATTATCTCCAAGTATTGCAGGCCAAGGAAAGGTGAATATCTTGGGTTTGAAGCAGAGTGTTGTGCTCTGATATTTCCTATGAAAAACAAGCAATTGACATTTCTTAAATCCATGTATTTCATTGACATTTTGATGAACTGACTTAACCTTATACAGAATCACGACTCCTGAACTTTAAGTCCAATAAAGCAACAGACCATTTTCTTCTCAATCAGTTAGCTTCTCTAAACAAACCTTCTCTTCCCCAGTGCACCCTGTCATATTCCTCTCAAACTCAGAGAAATCAGGGCATTTCTTGCCATCAGCTTCCATTTTCTTTCATGCACTGAAAACCTATGATTTCCATAAGACAATGTCTACAAGGTAAATAATACAGTCAACAAAACATTTTCAATTAGATCAGATTAACTTAAAAACAAAAGAACTAAAACTACCACAACCTTTATGAAAACAACCCAAGGCACATATTTCTTTTTACTCTTGACAGAAATGTTTCCAAATAACATATAGAGAAAATATTGATTTTGGCAAAGGCAGCTCTCCAGCATGAAGCACACAAATCTACCTGCTGGCCAAGAGCTTACATAATGACAAGGCAACGTGGGCTTTTGTTGCATTAAGAATTGTCCTAACAAGGTCACGTTTTCATATGGCACCCCTCAGCAGTTTCTGCTTTCGTCTATTTAATCTGAATTGCTGAGATAAAAGTGTGAAACTATCATTCTAACCAGGAAAGAAGTATAAAATTAAAAAGTCTGTTTCACAACACTGCTAGTTCACAGACCTCACTATTATGAATTTCCTTTCCAATTTTGCAGGCTGAAGAAATGCAGAAACATATTAGGATTCTTGATGTTAAGCCAAAATCTCTGATCCAGCAAGAAAATATTTGAGCAGCTCTTCACTGCGTCAAGGCTCACATCTTTTCTAACTTAAAAATGTGCATGTTGGTTTTGCTTCTCAAAAATGATACTAATTCTAATTCCATTTAAAGTGATCCAGATTTTGAACGGAAAAGTAGGAAAGAATATCTCTTCATAATGATACAGGTAAGAAAAAATAATTCACCAGCATAGAAGAAAAATACACAAAACCATAGACATTGATAGGCTTTTAATTTCTAATAGACATAGTGCCAAAAATTTGCCTTGTCTAAAATAACAAGCGTGGATCTATTATAAATGTGCCAATAACACATTCTTAAGATAAACATGTTTCAAATTACGAGAAGTATTTGAGTCACTAGAGGATTTATTTATTTATTGCACCATTACCTCTGAACCCAAAATGCATCTACATTTTGCTTCTTTATCTCATTAACACAGGGTTATTAATCATTGCAATATGTGTTGGTATTTAACATATATAAGATAATCAAAATGCACAAGCTTAAGCAAGACAAAATCCCAAGGCTATGTTCTTTCACCTGAAATTTTGTTGCTGTAGGTATTCCTTGAAACTATATCACTTTTCAGTATCTTACTGAACAGCAAATTAAACCATATCTCCACTGTCAATGTACATTAAATCATTTTACCTTTATCCTTTATTAAAAGTGAAAGTATTGACTTGAAAATATCTAAGAAAGCAAAAGCTGTGGATTCTGATAGCCTGTGCAATTGTGAGCATTATTTTTAGAACCACAGGCAACAGAAAGAAAAGTGATTTTATATATATTCATTCAGTAGTTAAACACTAAATCTAATTATTGACCAGTTGCTTCCTGTTTAGCAATGGAGGTGGAAAAACAGAAAGTTCTTAATAGGACCAGACAAAAATATCATATATGCTTTATTCACAGAGTGAATGCATGCAAGCCTTCCACAGTGTTCAACCTTCAAATTAAGCACACACCTTCAAATTAAGAGTTAGATATTTATGCTTATTTAGTTAGACTTTAACAGGTTTTTGACTCTGTAAGGCCCTTCATTCAGACTGTGAATTTTACTGATGGCAGTAAGGTATGATTTCAAGTTCTTTCAAAGACAACATCTGCAGATTGTTTCAATTAGATCTCAGCATAAACCAAGATTTTACCCTATGGCTTAACTTATGAACATATTTCGCTTAAACAGAGAGAAAATAGGTGTTTTGTGTGTTTAGATAACACAGTCAACTGGGAGCAGTCTCCTCTACAAATCTACATATATTGGGTAAAACAAGGTAACATACACATCAACATTGTGACGATTAATTTAGTTGGGTGCAATGCCCCCTTACTAAGGAAATTTTAGATTCCCTTAGATTTAGATTACAGTTCACCATACTCAGATGTGTCACCAGAGTCCTCAGTTCTTAAGAAGCCTTCTGGACACTGTAGAAAGCAGAGTTAAGAGAAAGCATCCCTCGCAAAGCAGCACCTTCGTTCCACACTGGCATGGTGCTGCACATTAATCTGCTCCCCAGCAAAGAGCCAAACACTAGCATCTGGCTAAATTTGCTTAGGACACCCTTCCAAAAAATGGTTCATGAATTCTTATGGAGAAACATTACCTTTTCACACCAGTGCAACAAAGATCAGGCCAGTCACCATTTAGCAGATGTGGTTATAGTTTGCCTAAGGAAACACAACTCCCTGTAGTCCATATTCTCACTGGGGTATGCTCTTGTCCTCCCCTTTTCCCACATTTTTACCCAAGGGCTGGTTACTAGGCTACATTGATTCTAAACCAAGGTATTCCTGTGACACACCTTTCATGGTTTCTGCATTGGTTTTTGCTTCTCTACACTTCTGACACATGGAAAATCAAGTGGGACCTTAGACTCTATTACATGGACAGATAATGGTTTCAAGAGGCAGCCAAAGAGCCTGGAACTAATCTGAAGCCGGATACCTTCAGATTTTCTACGGATTGCTTTTCTAATTACAGCAGAAGTAAACATTTTCCTCCTGGCACTTTCCCACCAAACACTCAGTGATACTTAGAACTGCTAATTCATGTCACCATCCACTAATTCCACGTATTCTCTCATCCTTGAAATGAGAAAGAAAATTATCACACATCCTACTTAGGATAAGGTAGGCCATTGCTCCTTCTGATATGGCAAATAGCTTTGCTCATTAGCTTCCCTGATTCTAAAGAGTTATTGAAATTGTTTGTGAAAAAAGCATTTGCTCCACACATTACCTCTGAAGCCAGCAATGATGGTAGCTTTGCCACCTACCACATTCTAGCAGGGCCAGAGGATCCTTCATTTTCTCTGTCTGAGCTGAACTGAGCTGCTTGGAGAGAATCAGATTTGCCCTCCACCTCCTGAAGGCAAGCAAATGGGAAACTTATTGTCTAGGAGAGAAGAAAGAGTAAGAGCCTTGCTGATGAGAGGTGCCAACTTCACCCAGGCTGTGCAAACTCAAATAAAAAGCTGACTCTGTGTGTGGGAAACCAGGGCAGAAGGAAACTATTAGTCAACTCATTTCAGCAGAACATTTGTGCTGTTTTGGTAAAGATACTCTATACTCCCTGCAGCTGCTCAGACGTGCTCTCCCAGAGCTCTGGTTCTGCATGTTTCTTACATGACAAGTCCAAACTCCTCAGGCTCCCTCCAGTAAGAGGGCTAGCCTTAGCAACCTCTACTGCCTTCTGCTTTTCCAGCTGTCAGTCAGTGGCAGGAATTCCCTCCCCACACAGCTCTGTGGACTAGGATTTTGCACCTGGCTGACTCCCAGGAGCACCCACCTCCACTCTAAGTGGGGAGGAAAGCGGCAGGAAGCAGCTCTTCCATGTAGATTCTTCTCTCAAAGATACACACTTTTTTGAATTACGTATATCTTTATGTCATCAGAGCCTGCAGGGCAAAAACTGAAATGCTCAGAAAGTGATTCCTCTACTCTCTGCGTGGCCAGCAGCCAGGAATACACTAGCTCCACACAAACCTTTTTGCTTCACTTGAATCAAGCTACAGTTTGACCAGCTATATTCTTTTTTTTTTTTAAAAGGCAGATTTGATGGCTTTAATCTGTTCCAGGAACAAATGAACTGAAAGAAAACATATCAATTTCTAGATCAAACTGCAGGTTTCCTTGACTTGTCCTAAAAATTAACCCACTCCCTTTTTTCATCCTCTGCCAGACAGGATCCTACACATGTTTGCAGTCTCACCTAAGACCTCTTATCTCCCTGATTTATCTAAGTTCTAATACCTCACATCACACACCTAACATCCCAGACAGGAAAACAAAAAACACTACTCCTTCAATTAACATCCTTTCAAAAAGCATGACTTTTAAATTGTTAGAATTAGCAGTAGCTTAGGAGTTTCAGTGAGCATTTTAGCTACTTCTTTTACCATTTTAGTACACAGTATTAAAAATTAAAAAAAAAAAAAAAAAGAGGAAAAAAAGTAGAACCAAAAAAAAGGAAAAGAAACACTAACAGTTTTCTCTGTAATGGAAGTTTTAAACACTACCCCAATTCCATAAGTAAGACTGCTAGTGAGGTACCTAAACCAGGCTCTCTGACTTGATCAGCATAATTGTTCATCCTGATTGTCTGGCTTCATAAATCTCACACACACAACAAATCCTCAGATATTCTTTGATATGTTGCTGCAAAGACTGCTGATAAAACAGTGAGAATAAAGTGATCTTTACATCTGCAGAAGTAATAGGCTTAATGTATAGCAAAGATGACTTAAATCAGCCAGTAGGATAAGCTTTGCATCGGTGAGGATAATTACAGATGACCAAGAGATTGTGAGGTGTCTGTCCTTGGAGGCTTTTCATTACAGCTTAGGCAACATCAGACAGGGGTTGGGGTGCCACTGCCAATGACACTTCCTACAGTTCTCTGTATCTGTATTAAGATACAGAAGCCACAACTGTTACCTCAATTTATCTAGTAAGTAGTATAGAGTATCACCAAGCACATGATATGAAGCACAATCAGATTAATTAACACATGATAATTCAGTAGTACTGAGAAGTCATGGGAGAAGTAGACTGATGTGTCAGAATGAGGACAAGGCAAATATAACCTCATGCACAATTCATTACTCCACTAAACTCAGCTTAATTTCGGCTTGGGCCTCTAAAGGCCCTCTGGCCCAACCACAGAGTAGGGAAACACGAATCTGAGACCTGTGTGCTAGTTATGGCTACGATTTAATAAATGTTTCTTGTTTTTAATCTAATTTGTTTATTCATAGCAATTTATAGCCATCAACATAGCAGCAACAGTAAAATGCCTGGACCAAACTAAATCATGTCCTGCAGAGGGCATCACAGAGGTGTATGTGAAAATTTAGATTTAAGTATAACTTTACTCTTTGAATGTGACAGGTTTTCTTCTCTAGCCCTGCTTAACTTCTGGTTGCTCTGGAGCTCTGTCTCTCTACTGTGCCCTGCCCTGATGAAGATGATTGCTCTCCCACAGGACTTTTTTTATCCCCACCAACCTTTGCAGGAATGATGCAACATTTTGCTTTTCTTTTTGCTTACTCTTATTTTTAAAAAGAAAAAAAAAGAAAATCTCATCTTGGCATGGCCCACACCTGCCAATCACATTCTAGCAACTGGTTGAGGCTGGCGGGAGGATTTAACTTTTTCTAATAATTCAGATTTTCTGCCATCAAGTAGATGGCAAAATTCAAGTAGAACCTGCAAAATATCTCAGATTCTCAATTAATATATCCCTCTGAAATGCCCTCTATCAAATTGTTACCACCCGTACAAGTCAAAGGAACCTAAGTCAAATTCAAGTGATGCCTGACTGCTGCAATACACAGAGACCACTCTAGCATTTCCCAGAATGACCCTATTACTGAACACTAGAGAGCAGCCTTTCTCCAGAATCCTAAAAATTGCTCAGTGCTTTTCCCTCTGCTTTCTGAAGGCGAGAGAAAATTGACCGCTATTCTGAGAATTCAGTGCACTCCACAGAGAAAAATTATTCAGATGTCTAATCAGACTGGATAGAACCATAAATCTGCCAGATAGCATAATCATGGCATTTCTTATGGATACCAGCTGTTAAGAGTTCACACCCAGCCTTCAGAGAGTCACACATTTTTGCTGCAGACTTATCTTCTCATCTCAGTTATTTGTATAAGTGCAGCACTTAAAACTAAAACCAGATGTGGCTCCAAACGGAACCTGAAATTAATAAGGAAATGCTGATGTCCATTTACAGTCTGCAACCTCAGTTTAAAAGGGTTAAATAAAATAGGAAGCTTACAGCAACACTGGGACATTTAAACTTAAATGTGCTCAGTGCTAGCTCTTTTCAATACTGTGTGCATGGCCCTTGGAGTGCTTAGGCCATGCACAGAAATAGCAGTGCTGAAATCAAGGCGCAGCTCCGTAGGGATGAGGCGTTGTGATGATCTGAAGAGACGACGCGAGGCGATGCGATGCTCCTCAGAGCCGCAGCTCCACAGAGGCGCAGCTCCACAGAAATGAAACAAGGTGCAGCTCTGCAGAGGCACAGCTCAAGAGGTGAGGCAAAGCAAAGCACACCTCCACAAAGGTGCAGCTCCACAACAATGAAACATGGCGCAGCTCCACAGAGATGAGGCAAGAGAAGGCGCAGCTCCACAAAGGCGAGGCGAGGCTACTTGATGCTCCGCAGAGGCACAGCTCCGAAGAAATGCAACAAGGTGCAGCTCCGCTGAGGTGAGGCAAAGCAAAGCGCAGCTCCTGAGAGGCGAGGCGCAGCTCCGCAGAAATTAAACAAGGTGCAGCTCTGCGTAGGCACAGCTAGCAAAGGTGAGGCGAGGCGATGCTCCGCAGAGGTGCTGCTCTAATGAGGCGACGTGATGCTCCACAGAGGAGAGACAAGATGATGCGATGATACGCAGAGGCGAGGCGAGGTGCAGCTCCGCAGAGGCACAGCTCCGCAGAGGTGAGGCAAAGAAAAACCGCACCTCCACAGAGGTGCACCTCCGCAGAGCTGAGGCGAGTCGATGCGATGCTCCGCAGAGGCGAGGCGAGACGTTGCGATGCTCAGAAGATGTGAGGTGAGGTGCAGCTGAGGGAAAAGATGGTGCGGCTCTGCAGAGGGGAATCGAGGAGCAGCTCCGCAGAGTCGACGGGAGGCGAAGAAATAGGATGCGATGCTCCACGGCCTCGAATCGCCCACCGTGACCTTCTCCGGGGTGGCAGAGGGAGCAGAGCAAGGCGATCCTGCTGAGCCCCCTCTAGTATTGCTAGAAAAGAGTGTTTGCTTTAGGCAAACTAGAGATCTAGAACTAGAGGGATCCCCCAGCAACCCACGCTTCTGCAGATCATCGGACCCCACGTCGAGACTTCATCCAGAGCTGGCTGAGACACCTTCGTTTAAAGCCGCTGTGGGTCAGGCCCCTTCATCCCAAAGAAAACCATCCGTTTCTTTGCTTTGAGGCTGCTGAAAAGCCCTGTCATGTAGAGAGAACTGTTGTCCGTAAGGAGATGTAACCAAGTTTATACCCTTCAAACTGAAGTGTTAGGAGAGAAAAATGAAATGGGCAGGCTTGTGGATCATCAGTGGGAGTCAGTGCCTATGTCATTCCTGCTCTGCAGCCTGTTTTGCTAACCAGGGCTGTGTGAAAAGTCTGTGTGGGGGGGGAGAAGAAGTGTAAATTTTGTCGTGAAACTCTCTCCCGTGTAACTCAGGGGAGAGTTGCTTGGGAATGTATCGGAGCGGTGTAAGGATGTGACTATCTGTGTTGCCCTCTAGTGACAGGTAAAAGAAATCCTGACACAAGCAACAGGTACGAAAAACTCTTCACGCAAAGGTGAGGTAAGACTGACGCCTCGCAGACAGACAGACAGCCAAGCTAGGCATCAGCAGTAAAAAAAAAATCTTCGGGAAGCTTTTGTGGTTTCAGAGAGCTATTCACAGAGCCGATCTTGAAATTTGAAATCTTACTCATTTCATGTGTTTCATCATCTTTTGTGCAGGATGTCTGCACTTTCCAAAGATTACTAAGAAAAACCAAGTGTCCTGTGTTATAAGTGAGGTTTCAAAGTATTTTTGGTAAGAAATACACAGATGTCACTAACAAAGAATAATTTTTTTTAAGGATCACCACTGCTGTTAAAACTTTCTCATTTGAAATCATGTCCTAGGCATGTTCTTTGCACCAATGCAAGACCAAGGACCTGACAATCAGATTTCTGGTGTGGGAAAAACAAGAGATAAAGGCTTTCTCAAGTGAGATGGACCAGACAAGTGACACACAGACACATGAATCTGATAGGACAGCATAGTCCTGGATTAGTAAAACCAAATACCAATCACCTGAATTAACTGCAGTAAAGCCATTCTGGTGTGTAATACCCACACTGATAAATTAACAGGCTGCTATTAGTATGGTGAAAGATAGATTCCCTGCACAAAAGAGCATAAAAGCACCAGAAATTGCTCAAACATTCACCAGCTAATTAGTTGTCTCTACCACACAAGCAATTCTCAGCTGAGACTTGGGTACTTGCTTCATAAATCTCCTCCCCTCCATCCCAGCACAAGCACGGGGTCCTGCCACACCTGGGAACCTGATTTCCAGTGCCAGAGGAAGGAAACTCCCTTGGATGGGCTTTACCCCGGCACTGCCATGGGATTTACCCTCACCACAGCTGGACAGACCTGCCCCAGCACCTCTCCTCTGCAGGAACAGCCTCCACCAGGGTGGAACTGGAGCTTGATGGGCTGGAGATGGGAGCCTTCCCCATCAGGGGGGACTCAAGGCTGGCTGGGAGCAGAGCCCCTGGAGGGCAAACTCCCACTGCCCTTCCCTTTTCCACCAGTAAAGCAACTGGGGAGTGGAGGCAGGAGGTCTAAAGAAACAGCCT
>JAOXNG010000042.1:20971213-20982455 GCA_028566535.1 Scolopax minor | reverse complement strand
GATAGGAAAGGTTGCACTGAACACCTCTGCAGTAGAAGACCCAGAACTGCAGACTGCAAACTATAGCAAGATGAATAAAACCTGCATTTATCTCATGTTTTGGTGTAATGCAACTGCTAGGATTTATTACCCTGGGCATCTCTCATGTCATGTCAGAGAATCTCTATGCCTGGGAAGAACATGCCTGTATGGCACACCACAAAAGTGCAACAACTGATGAACTGATTAGTCAGAACACAGCTGTTTTTCTTTTCCCCTGCAGTCTTTTCTCCACATTTCCCAGACGCTTAGCACTGGTACCCATGTACACAATACCTTATCTAAACTCATAATATGTTGCAGTCCCGACGAATACACCATCTATAAAGTTAAGATGCCTTAGCAAACCTTTTACAGAGCTACTCAAATATAACACATACAGCATCTAACAGTGCCTCTCAAAGTTTCTTTTTCTATCCTCAGCAAAAGCAATTCCCCACGGGCCACAGAAATGCACACGGAAATTTTATGTATAACTGTCCGTGACAGAGTAGAGCGAGAGTGAGATAATCAAAACATTCTGATTTTTTTTAACAATGCATATTTTTGATCATTTAAAAAATCCACCAAAGATCTGGTAAAAATTAAGTCCCATTGTCCACAAAGATTTTTTTCCATTAAATATATTTTTCTATCATCTGAATTGAAAAACCCAATTGGTTCATATATTTCGCATGCCCTTCCAAGGGACCTTTCAGCACCCACCTCACCTTTCCAACTGCTTATATTGTCCTGCTTAAATCAGCAACTCGCAAACTGATTATGGGGCCTCTTTCTTTGAAAATTTTAGCAGAATTTCCAAAACACATTTCAGGGAGATCTGCTATATTGACTTAAATTAAATCTATATTTAAACCTATCAAAATCTACACAAACACTTGCAACTATATCATAGCAGTTAAGAAGGTCTTAATTCAGCTAGATGAGAACACCCACCCTAAAATAAATGCAACTCAATTCTGGTGCCTTAATAAGTTGTCTCTTGCCAACAAAGCCAATGCATGTATTCCAGTGACAAAAAATGAACCATCTCATAATTGAGGAAACGGAGCACATAATGGACAGTTACATGAGTGGGGTTTTATGATGATGGTAATTTCCGTAGTGACCACATCAGGTTTGGTTTCATGTCTAAGACACCACGAAAAACCAAAACCACCCAAGCTTGCAAGTGAAACAGCCTCTACCACAACTTCGTTGCGCCAGTTAAAACCATGTGCTGTGTCATACCACTGCAACTCGCTGATGCAGATGGGCCACTGACTTTCAGATCCTTTCTCCAGAAGACCATTCAGCACAGGTTCTTTAAAGAAAACACTTATCTACTGATAGACCTTGACAGACAAGTGAGGTGCCTAAAATCCTACTGCTGGTTTGGAAGAGGATTTAATCTCTAAAAGAAGGAAGCCTCTGAATTACTTATTACAAATACATATTACAAATACAAATTTATGAATTTTTTTCCTTTCTGTTAATAATGCAGACCCAACACATCTGCCAATGAGACAAAATTCACCCTGTTCCCCATTTTATCATTGAAATTGACACAAGAAAAAACTCTCAACAGCTGTGCAAGTACACTAAGGGTTTGGAAGAAAGTCTTCCAAAGTCTTCTGTGGTAAAGCTAATAGGACGCCAGAAAGAGGAGTTATTCTTCTGCCTTCCAAGGCAAAGCCTCAGTACGATATTTGCAAGCTCATTTTTCAGCCTTGAAGAGCAGTGCTTCCCATCTCCATAAACTTAATTTATCATCATACAGATCATCTGTCTGAAAATCCTAAGTGCCTTTAGAGAGAAGACTATAAACAGTATGAAATCCTTTTCCAGCCACATACTAGAACTTGTTTTTGTATTGGTTTTGTTTGTTTTGTTTTTGAAAGAGTACAGCCAGCCAGTTCAGTTATTTGAGCACAATGTAGCCATCCAGCCCAATAACCAGCATTAACAGCATCCACTCATGTCCCAGAGTATTGGTAAATATCATCATCTTGGTTCTGTTATCCACCCTTTGGTCTTCAAACTTCACATTAAATAGCAGTGCAAGTCTTTCAGACTTTAATAGGAACAAGGATGCAGTGAAAAATCAATTAACTGCTGAATCTGACCCCTTTCTATCATTCAAAGCCATTACAATTCTCTGGTTTTGCCACACTATAGGAAAATGTGATACTAAGCAAAATTAAACATTATTTTCATGGAATTTTTGTACAGGAAGCCTTTTAATTTTCATAAGAGGCATCCCAACCCAAATTTTAGTGAAAACAACAGAAATGCTCTCATTGACTTCCCTCCACTTTGGATCTGATCCTAAGTCTGCATTTTTCTTCCACACTGTGGAAAGACAGGCTCAGGATAAAGCTCTCTGCAGCTCTATTTATTCAGCTTGTGTCATGACACCTTAAGAAAAAATTCCCAGTTACTCCTCCAGTAAGGAAATAAGCTGAAAATAAACAGCTCTGCAGAGCACCACAGTGAAAGGAAAGATGAGATTAAATGCCAGCATTTTACACCTCTATTTTGTTGTCCTAAAACTACAAAGACACTAAGGTTTTCCAGCTCAGCAGAATTGCTTCCCATAAAAATCAATAAAAGCATCATCACCAGCCTCCCAGGGAACAGAGCTGGGCCTATACAGTGTTCTTTAGAAAAAACCCATCTTAAACTCCAAAAGAAGCATTTATCACTAGAAGCTTGAAAGCCATTTGTGGAAAAAAAAAAAAAAAAAAAAAAGGCTCAGTATCTAAATGCACTGCAACAGCAGTAAGTCTTGTCAAAAGAGGAAATGTTAATTCCCAATTACTCCACTCTTTCCTCGGTTGCTTTCTGCAAACACCCAGGGGAGTGTGCATCCTGCTTTCAAACGAAGTTAGCCAAGGTCCAGGAAACCTCAAGGCTCAAGGTGGCCTTGGATTTCTCTAGCCAAAATGCTTGCAATTCTCCTGCCTAACATGGAGTTTCAGAGCCAGTCTAAAATTGGTGATATTGCTACTCTTAGACATCTTTCATTTTATAATTTATTGAGTGCTAATACTTTCCTTTCCTCCTTGTACAAAAAGGAGTTTATGACCGTCAAGCACCAGAGACAAGTTTGACCTGTGTGCTGTAATAAATCAGGAGCCAGGAGCAGATGGAGAAGGGTTAGGAAGCACACTAAAGCCATTCTTGAGTTACACCTATAGTATATTGTCTACTCAGAAGATTTTTGACCTCGTAGCAGAGGCATTTGTTTTCAAAGTCTGGAACAACGGCAACCACAAAAGAGGTTCAGAGGGGGGAGAGAGCACGAGGTGGTGTAGGTTCCATTTAACAAGAACATACAGACTCTACAGATTTCCACAGCGAGAATCAGTAAATATGCAAGTCTGATTATTATTTTTTATATATTGCTCCTGTGGCATTATGAAAAAAATTCTGCTAGGAGTAAACTCAACCTTTTGCTACAAATTCTGCTGACATTACATCAAAAGTTATAACTGGATTGAATTTCATAGATGATGGGATTGGTGTGATGGCTTGAACTTAACATTACCATTGTGCACTAAATGTACACAGTGTATTGGTCTCCAGACCACATTCCTTTTCCTGCATTCATTTCCCTCTGTCATATCATCTCTGTACTTGATCTTGAATGTTGTTGTAGCTTTGGAATACGTTTCTATGGCTTTTTCTCAGGCCACTACTTCAAAAATGTATTTTTTTGTGATCTCCACACCAATATAAGGCAGAATCAACAAGACTCCATACTCCCAAAGACAAACCAAATATTGAACCCAGAAGCTTGTGCAGAGGTTCTGTTGAAGCCAACAGAAGTCACATGTGGCGATTCACCTATGACTTTCAACTTTGTCATTATTGGGGTCAACAACATAACTGGCTTACATTTGTCATAGATCAGCTTCTAGCAATAAAAAGTGTAAACCAGGTGTACGACAGTGACATCTAATTGAACAGTGTTCAGACATCACTAACCATTTCCTCCACTGCCACTGCACTCAATTACTGCTTTTCCATTCTTAATACAGCCTCTGACAATGCAGGTTTCTTTTTGCAGTGTTGTATATTTTCCACTAACTCAAGACATTTAAACAAAGAGACTTGCTTGACTTTTGGCCTGAATACTACTTTTGTTTCATTTAAGTTTTTGAAGAGTACATTAGAATATTTTTCTTTGAGGAAAAGAACAAAGGAAAAGAAAATAATTCTCTTTGACATCTGTTCTTTTGACTTCCAGCTAATTAGAAAAGCTGTATTGCTGAGTGTTATTTGTTTGCTCTTGTTTTTCAAAAATACTTCCATCATTTCCCATAAAATCTTAGGCTAAAATATCACTTAAAGCATCACAGAATCTGCCTGTTGCTAAGAAGATGGCATTCAATCTTTGGGGGAAAAAAGATTGCTGTTTTTGATATGTGTGTATAGGCACGACAATTAAAAATGACAAAATTTAATGAGATAATATTTAAAAGGAAATAAACCGCATTTTTCTACTAGAAATACGTTGTCGCCTTGACTCTCTTGATCAGGGCCTGTTTTCTAAAAGCAGCAAGAGGGCAAGTCCATGTTTCCAATAGTAGAGTTGAGTTTACATAACTCAATGGTTCAACAGTCAGGAACATCCTCTTGCTATCTTAGGATGGGCCCTTACTGACAGGAAAGGCGCTGTGTTACGGCATGGCAACAGCAGGAGGGGATGGAAAATAAGTGAAAAAGAGCTTCCTAAATCCATTTATCTAAAATAGGCAATTCAACAACAGGTTTGATTAAAAAAAAAAATAAATCATGAATTCTTTTGTTGCTCCATCATAAAACAAATTATTTTATTGGATGCATTGGCACATTTTTTCCATCACTGTCAATCTGCAATTTCCTGCATCTGCTGTATATACCCCAAGGAGGGCTGATCATTCCAAATTTGACAACATCTTGCTTTTGTGCTTAAGGAGGAAAGTTGAAAACTCAGGAAACCAAACATATCTTTTTAAAATTGATATAAATTAACATCAACAACAATAGTACAGGCTTAGAGTTTCTAAGGTATACTGCTTTGGACAGGATTTTCTGTGCTCCCTTAGCTTTTCTGCCGGGACTTGCCAAAAAGTTTGCAAGTATCAGCGGTAAAGTCAATGGCAATGATAAGGAATAACCAACCACAGGACTTGACCTGCCAGCACCAAGACTTAAGCACAACTTTACGTTAAGGTGTGCACGTGTGTGTGACATCAAATTCAACAAAGCTATTCCACAGCAAGGACAGCTTGCTCAACTTAACGTCCCTGATACTACACAATATTTTTTTTTCAGCATCCGGAGCAACCTTATGCCAGGATTAGTGATACTGCTGCTAATGATGGGTGCCTAATATTCACAATAAATTTAAAATCGGAGGTTCTCAAAATAGCTCTTCAAACTACTGATTCCTTTCCACATTAAAGATACATATATCTCTGCTGACTGACGGACAGACATTGAGTCTAGTATTTGTTCCTCTTATCTCTGTTTTTTATTGACTTATATCCTAGCAAAGTCACTAATATGGTTTTCTTACAAATTTAAAACACAATGAGAGCCTAAAATCCAAAACTTACTTTTAGTGTCTGTCCTTTATTTTCGAGTTTATGAGAGATAAAAATAAAGGCAGAAAATTCTGTGGAGCCACAAGGGAGAGACACCAGCTACATAGATTACATCATTGACCGATTTCATCTTCCCCAAACCAGAATATGTTCTATTGAGTTTGATGTGCCAGGACCAGAAATTGGGAAACATATCAAGACAAATATTTTAAGAGCAAATACACGTTGTTACTCCGAGATAGGATTGTTTAAAATATAAACAATTATGCAAATAGGAAACATATTGCCTGAAATACATGAAATGCAATGGACAATAACCAGCAAAAGTAAGATTGGGCAATCAGATCCTTACTTGGATCTTCTTAGCCTAGCTACTTTGGCATCGTGCAGCTATGCCCTTTCTACATGAACCAAAGGTTTGGTCCAGATGTGAGATAAGGTGTGACTATCCTTAGGCAGTAGTGGAAACCTATGATGTCCAGCAAAACTGCAGGTCTACATTTGCAGTTGTTTTGGGTTTTTTTCCTTTTAAAATTATGCTTTCTTCTTTCTTTTCCCAACAGAATTCCCTCAATGTTATCTGAAACACAGACTGTAAGCCACAGTGCATCCATACAGCCCGTCAGAACAACAGGACTTACTGTATAGCAATAAATTATCCCTGATTTAACACCAATGACATTCATGAGACAGTTGTTCCAGGAGAGCAGTAAAGTTTTGCAGAGCTGCAAGAAAGTTTTAAGCTATACAGTTCTTCTCTCTACCTTTCCTTGGGATTTGGCACTCATTAGTTTATCATGTCAGTGAAAATCTCCCCCTGCAGGGTCTGTAAATTAAGGAAGGCATCAGGCATTGTGGAATAAATGGGAAGAAACTGGGAGAAATTATTGGTATTTCTTCACTGCAGCTTCCCCGGAGCTAGGGATGATGGGCTGGCTGAGCACAACACAGAAGACGGCCTCAAACACAAATGGGAACATTCAAACCTGATTTGACTGGATCAGGACTGAGAGCCCAAGACAATGGCTGGTAATAAAGTCATTGTGCTGGGCTCGGTGCTGCTGCAGCTGCTCTCACTTGACCAGCTGAGAGGGGATTCACAGGAGGGTGGCCAACCCAGGTTCACTCTATGACACTTTATGTCAGTAACATTTTTAATTAAGTTGGTGCTATAAAGTAGAAGACACTTTAACAGGAAAAGTTAAAGATGAGGCTGTAGCACAGGTCAGATAAATTTATCCACCCATCAAGTACCTGAAATGAGCAACAAATGAACACACTCAGCAATGAAAGTAAATAACAATAGTCAGTTCAAAGGAGAAGTGGATCCACAGCAAGCAGAAGAGAGCAGAAGCCACAGCCACCAATTGAACTTGTTAGTTCACAGTGGTGATGGATTACTTGATTAGATTTTTTTCCAGGGTTAATAAGGGCAGGCCTCAATGGGTCAATAAGATTCTCTCATCTTGTACACATTTTCCTGGTACGTAAACTGACATTAGACAGTCAAAGCAACCAAAAAAAAAATCCCAGAAACATGTGATGAGGCTCATTGGTTCCTCAATAGCTGCTTTCCCTTGTTATGAGGTTGATGTGATGAGCTGTGGGATTATACAGCAAACCCTGAATGTAAAACACTGCATTTAGTTTAGACCTAAGCACATTTGGGTGGTATAATGATGAAAGACAAGAAGTAAAACTTAAAATGAAAAGTAAGGAGACAACTGAGAAATATAAAAGTCTAAGGTCTTCACCTTTCTCCCTTCTTTTCTGAGTAATGAAAAAACAAGTCACAAAGAACATGACACCGTTCAAAAGAAACACGTCCTACAGTGTCAGGGGAATCAATTTATTTTACTGAAGTCTTGCCTGACTGTAAATGGACAGAGTGTGAAATCAAAGCAGAACTGCAGCAGAAGTTTCTCAAGAGAGAGCAAGCAGGCAGAATGCACAGAAAACATTCATTCAAGAGAGGTCAAACACCCCAAAATTCAGACCTTGAGACAGATGTAGATCCTCCTGGGAAGCAGGTCAGCATTAACTGAGAAAAGGAGGAGACTGAGGCCAGCAACTTTCAGGTAGGTGAAAACGAGCATGTGCATCCTCTGGCACTGAGAGTTAAAGGAAAATAGGCAGAAAAGGAGAAAGGCTGAAATTTCTGTATTGTAGAGAGGGAGTAGATGGTAGAAACTAGCCAGATGTTCAGATGATGAAAAACTAGACTCCTGGCTGATTTTTAGGGAGGGAGGTGCTGTGTATGGGTCTTCAGTGACAGAATTTGCCCCTGAGTTGAAGATAGAAGCCCAGTCAGCATAACAAAACTTTTGTAACAGAAACCAACTGCAAACCTGTGTAACATAAATGAACTAGACAAGTTACATGGCTCACAGCAAGTGTGAAACTGGAAGGATTTTCAGAGGTCCATCGCTAGCTCTGGTCTACCCAGAGGCAGTGTTTATTGAAGGTATTATTAAAAGACTCCAGAAAATTACATTCTTACAGCTTCTTCTGTTAGGTAAACCATCCTTCATCTTAGGAAGCTTTTCAGAATATGTAAATTTTCCTATTAAAATCAAAGTGAAATAAAACTTTTAGGTTTCTTTGAATGTAAAGTTTTACAACTATATTCCGGTCACCTGATCAGCTGTATTTAAAACACTTTGCATTGTAACAGGAAGCTCTTTCTTGAGTTTTTATTGAAAAAAACAATAATGCTCTATTAAAAGTATCTAGATTTAGTAACCACACTTCCACAGTTGATTCCAATTTTCTGTAACAAGGAAAGTGTTCCTGGAAATATGATTCTTATTGTTACTTAATGTTGATGAGTTACTCAACCAAAACTCTAGAATGGAAAAGTTGTATATGTGAGTTCGGCACAGTCTCTGGAAAAACCACTGTTCTAGGTCTGCTCCCTTTATGGGATAACAGCAGGAAGGTAAATAGACTACTTTTGAATTCTACAAAATCATTTCAGGTATTCCTGTGCCTTTACCTTTGCACACCCTATTGATACAAGGAGATAAAAGGGCAGGTAGCAAGAGCAAAAGAATTACTTCCCAATTTCAGAACTGCCTTTGAAATGTTTATGAATGTTATGTTCCAATTTGTCTACTTGGCCAAGACACCACAGGGCTGATCTACTGAAGTGATTTATGTCAACAGGTAACAACAGCCAATTCAGACTGCCTTCTGCTTTGACCTTGATCATACCATGGGCTCAGTTTGAACAAAACTAGTCATAAATTCAAGATACTCCACAGTTTGCTAAATTATGGTGGAATTAAGGGCATGAAACTAGGCCACAGCTACTAGATATTTAGCAAACTGTCCTCCTGTATTAAAAATGCATTGTAAGCTCTCGAGAACTAAGAACATGCAAGCCAATGTTCCTGATCTCAGAAAAGAAACACTGATTATACTCCTTAATCCTGCAAATAATTGCCATGTTGATTCCATTTTTTATAGAAAGGAAATAGATTATGACTATGAAGCAATCTTTTAGGCAAATTAATCCACCCTGTGTTACATACTACTGCTTTTTCATATATAGAATTCCTTTTTATCAAGTTGATAAAATGAAGTAAAGAGATGTTAACCTGATTAGTGGTGACACCCCAGAAGCTGATACATCAATCTTAAAATAAATGCTTAAACAAATGAGTTTAAACGCTCTCAGGTATACTCCCATTTCACTTCACTAACCACAGAGGGTGTTTAACCTGAGTAGTTTTCATTAGATTGCTAAGTGTACATCAGATGAAGCCCCATCCTAATTGACTGAAGAGGAAAGGGGGGAAATTAAAAAATAAAAATAGAAAAACCCACAAGAAAACCCTGCGCACACACTGTCTTAAGTGGCAAAATTTCTTGGAAAGCCTAGAAGCTGTAGCTCAGTCATCAAGACGGTGACCAGGTTGTTTTCTGTAGTCCCAGCAATGCAGAGATGCTTTAACTCAGAACCATTTCTGCTGAATTGCATGTAAAAAATCATTATGGGAACTGCAAGGAGACATTTTACAAATGGCAAAACTTGCTAGAGGCGAAGAAGCAGTTTGCAGACAAACCCCATCCAGGGACATCTGGACAGGGAGATGCGATTCAAGAAGTTCTGAGTCACCAAACTATTGTTATAGCTATTTTTTTTCTGCCCCCAAATTTTCCATTTGTGGGTTTTCCATTTTTCAGCAGGTTTGAAAGGTATTGTTTTCATGGCAACTTTCTGCAGGGGCTGGAAAAGAAACCACTCTTTTACCAGCTCTCACTACAAGGAAGGAAAGAGAAGAAGAAAGAAGGATTTGCCAAAAGATCTGGACAAGTTTAGTTAAATTTAAAGATGGTTGAATTATATTACATCACTGGATTGCTGAGAATTGTTAATCAAAGTGGTTTCCCAAAAAAACCCCATGAGAGATGCCTGAAGCCACGTTTCTGTCTCCTTAAAAACCAATTCCAACATGAAGCACCAAAACCATTTGAAGTGGTGGCAAATACAAATTTAGAGTCCCTGAGATTTGCATTTCATCCACCAACAAGAAGTAATGTAGGAATGTTAGACCTGAAATGTACAAACAAAAGTAATATCCAAGTGGACAAAACCAGTGATGAACAGACATTACAGAAATAAATCCTTTTGTGTCAGGGACTAACAGGATACAAGCAGAGAGAAAGATCTGCAAGCTGACTGGCATTAAACTTGGAGGAATTTGGAGACTTTTGGAAAATGCTGAGTGTCCAAACCTGAGCACAAAACTAATTGAAGAAATTGAATTCAAGAAGTTCAAACAAACAAAGCAGAGACTCTCATATTTTTAATTTGTGCAAATGCAGAAAAACACCGTGAAATTAATCTGTTCTGCACTGGGTGGTACCCAAGCCCCCAGAGCTTTAAGGACTTTATGACCAGTCTTTCTGTAAATTATAGAAATTCAGTTCACAGTTGGCTGACAGGTGTCCTGTTTACTGACTCAAAGAGGATTTTCAAATGCAATTTAAAAAAAAAAAAAAAGTCTTTTAATATAAAAAACAGCACCAATTACCTCCTGGCAATGGTGAAAAATGATTCAGACTGAGAATAAAGGATCATATTTTCTTTTGCATGAATTTATGGAAAAATAGAAGTAAATCTCAAAAACATTATCTGATGTTTTCATTTTCTTTCCTGAACAGACATACATAGTTTAGAGTGCTCAGACCTACACAAAATAATTCAATTCAATGGAAGTGAAGGAAGTTTCTTACAAGGCTATATGAGGAACACTGGGCAGATCCTTAGCTTGTATAAATCAATGAAGCCATGTTGGCTTCAGGAAAAAGAGACTGATTTGCCATAGGTGTAGACCTGAGAAAAAGAGAGACCCCTACTAAAATAATAAGATATACCCCTAAGAAATTTATTTTAGATTAATTCCTACAGTAGATATTTATAAAGGATGGCATTTTCAGTCTCTGCTGATTCAAATATAACAGTCAGGAACAGATGTGGTATACACAAAACTCATGGATCAAATTCCTCCCTCAGACACACTATCAGCTGAAATGACAAACGTTCTGGATTTGAAGGCCTCCCACTATCTGGCACACATAATCCCACATCTCATCCCTCTGAAAAGTACCAAATATTTCAGGGG
>JAOXNG010000042.1:20884135-20897852 GCA_028566535.1 Scolopax minor | reverse complement strand
GTAGAGTTATCCCCCCATGAAAGAGGATTAGCTATACTCATAACAGTGTAAAAATGCCTTATAAGTGCATTCACATTGGGAATTGTGCTCGTATCTCCCATAACTAAGAAGGTTGTAGAGGTACAAACAACCCAGAGAAACACAGGCCACATTTTTAGCCCCACTTCTTCAAAAGGGTTTCTCATTAATATTGCATACACTTAAGCCTAACCCTGTGTGCAACCTGTCACAAGACTTTCCTTCACTGACGCTTCCTGTGATTTATTTTATTTTACCCCTCTGCCCTACTCCTGCCTTGCTCAGCAAGAGTGCTCATCACCCCGATCCCGGCACGGAATCTTTATTACTCACCAGAACGTGAAGAACTTTGACCTTAAACATCCCGCTAGAAACTCGGTACTGACAAACGCTGGAAAAGCATCTTGCATTGGGGAAGGGGGGGGGGAGCATAATAATGAAACACGGGGAACAGAAAGGTGTCAGCTGCAGAAGAGGGACAGAAGCGGCTTGGAAGTTTTGGTCCCAACAACACCAGCATAGCTAAATTACATCTTTTTCAGAATATAAAGCCGTATGTCGAGCAGCCTGCTAGGAAACTGCTCGATTGTACTGCTTTAAGCTAATGGTACTACTTAAACTTCAATTTTGGTGGATTTTTTTGAGCTAGCCTGATTTCCAATCCTACTTTAACACTAGTCAAGACCCTAGAAACTCTGGATTAACTCTGAGATTTATTTCAGTAAATGTAAAACACCACCAAGGTTATAGCATTCTTCTAACATCTGATGCTCTTCTGTTTCTGAAGTGTTCCAGTTTCCAACACATTTTTCCAAAAGTATTAGCTAATTTATTTTCGCTAAATTCTCCATATTTCAGATGATCACTGTCCTTCAAATGACCACAGCAGTTCTGTACATAGGGCTAGATTATACTACTAGCTGGTAATTAAAGACATTTGAATTCCCCTTCTAAAAACCACAGTGCAGCTGACTTGTCAGCCACGCCAGCCTCAGCAGAGCATCAGAAGTGAAACCACGTCACACTGCATTTTGGAATAGTTACTTACACCCCACCTCTACTTGTGTAACGAGAGCATTTTCCCACATGGCACAAGCCCAGGGTTTGTTCCCAAGGGCTGGCTCCAAGGCGGAGGGGACTGGCTGCTTGGCCAGCTCACAGCACACCACAGCAGCCTCCTCCACGCCACCACCTCACAGGAAAACAGAGGGGAGGTCAACCCGGGCACCACCAGGTTTGTTAGCTCCACACAAGGCAAAGATGAGGCTCAGATACAGGCATCGAGCCCCAAAGCTGGCACAGCCCCAACTTCACCACCAGGAGGGATCTCACCACCATTCACATCAATGAGATAGACACTACATTATCATTAAAGGAGCTGAGGCCCTACTTTTCGACCCATGTCAGGTCAAAAACAGTGCAAGTCAAACACATCTACCCACACGCTAATTGCCACGATTACTATGTTACTGGAATAATCACCAGACGAGCAGTACCAATGGTTCAGTTTGAATAGATCTTCTTTGATACAAATTGCTCTAATTCATTAGTACACAGTCTAGATAAACAGCAGTGTGTCATAGTTTTAATCCCTGAGTATATTGTATAAGAGGCATATGCAAAGCTAGATGCAAATCTTCAGCACAGATCTCCAACAAGGATAACTACATTTCCCATCTGGAACATGCTAAGAATGAACCTAATAAAATAAAATAAAAAATAGCTTAGATTATTTCTGTCTTGGGTAACACTGCTTTACCCTTACACATTAAAAACATGCAAAACATTAAAACAGAAAAATAAATCTATATCCCTGTTAAATTAACTCCTTATTTTGTCTATTCTGTCACTCCAGCTTTTATCAGTACATGAAATATATTTAGTGTTACAGTGGTAACTGTTTTAGAATAGTCTAATTGACAGGCAAACCAGAAAAATATTAGTCAAGCCATCCCAGATATTAAGTACCATAAATACAGTTAAATCACTCTATTTCCTGAGCCATGGGAACTCTTTATTATTCTGATTATCATTATTGAATTATCAAGAACCACCATAAAATTTAAAACATAAGCAAACGGATTTCTTAATGTTTTGTATTACATCAATTCTTTACTGATATAAAGCAAAACAGCACCATTCATAGATGTGAGTCTCTTCACACCTGACAGGGGCACAAACTTACCCATCGCTACTCCCCTGTAATTAGTTAGTTGTCCATCCAGTTCTTCCTGGGGTGCAGGCAGATCATAGACATTTTCTTGGAAGTTTTGTGACAAATAACACCAGACCATTTTTGATAACTGGATTTAACTGTTCCCTGCTTTTTGTCATCTTTTCATGATATATCTGGGCTTGGTTGCCACCTGAATAGCTTAACCATCAAGCTTCAAACTCTGATTATCCATTATTCTGTTATCTGCAACTTCACCAGCAAATGCTAAACACAGTAATTCAATACTGACAGTGGGTTTGTGTAATTATTGTACTAAACAAAACAAGGGGAAATAAAACGCATATAATTAAAAAAAAAATAATCAAAATACTTTTGTTCTTAATAGTCACCATCTAATCTTACCTTCAGGAAATTGAGTGAAAGTACACAACTAAAACTCAGAAGAACAGTATTCCCCTACCACCTAGATACTACATGCAGAAACAGAGTCCCAAACCTGATACAATCTGCTCTTTGCTACCAAAAGCCATCTCCTGGCCACATCAGTAACTATTTGAAACCCTGACATTAAACTCTACCGACACATTCCCCATTCTCTACTCCACTTAATGCAGAGTTCACAATACAAATAATACCGTTCTTCAGTCAACTTATGGTTCATGGAGCACCACATTCACCAGGCATCATTCATGGGGTTTATGCAGAGCCTAATGCAGGTGAGAAGGTCCTCACTTATCTCCTGCCCAGCCCCTACCTTCATCTAAAGATTTTTATCAAAATCTTTAGGTCTTCTTTAAGAGCTTAGGGAGGTTCTGGGACAGAAGTTCAATGCAACTGGAGTTAAGTTGAACAGACAAGTCAGCATCTAACCTTTTTAAAAACCCTTACAGAACACTGAAGCTAAAAAGCAAATCAGATTTTCAAAAATTCAGTCAAGGCTGATTTTCTAGCAAGGCTGAAATCTACGGGAAAGCACCTACATAAACTTAACTGTGCTGCCAGCATTCAAGCTCCTCTGCAGCAGGACAGCCGCTTTCCCAAGGAGTCCAGCTCTAGGCAGAACAGAGTTGGTGGAATCCAAAATATTTCAGATTTATTTTCCAAATTTTTCTTTATTGAATTTTAATTTTATGAAGTTCAGATTTCCAATTTAATTTCCAGCCATTCCAAAGTTGTCAAGAAGAGGACCTACGAGTGTTTATAAAAAAAAATAAAATGAAAAATCCCCCTTTTTTCCCCCTACAAGTTTCATGGTACATCTGCTTAACCTTAAGTCCAAATTAACAAAAGGGTTTAAGGGTTTTTGGTCTGGAAACATTCAGTGACAAACTTATCAAAAAAACAAAACACTTCAGACAGTTACAGAATAGGGCTTCTAGTTTTCACACGTACAATACAACCATCTTCAAGGAAAATTAGAAGCTATACGAGAGAATGAAAATGTGACCATATGTTAATTCTTTAATCTTAAAAGACCATTGCTGTGATCACAAAGCACATGCTATGATGTAATCTACCCTAAGAGCCCAGCCCAGAGGTCCCAATTCTACTCCGATTAAGCCAGCAAGAAGCTCACGTGTACTTCAGCAGAAGCAGGCTGCTCCACCAGCAGCTCCCAGCCCAGGGCAGCAGCGGTTATTTGGCCTTGATCAAACCACTGGTTCTGAACCATTCCATTTGCCATTCTGATCAAATGAAACATCACCATCATTTCAAGAGTTAGAGGAGAGGCAGGAGGGACTCATCTGAACTGCTACCATGCATTTACTACCACAGAACCCCTCAAAGCACTGGCATTTAGCATGCACCCCACTTTCCTCCCCCGTCTTAGTTCCCAGTAGATCCCAAAACCTTGAGGCCACTTTTTTCTGATCCACCATAAAGAATAAGCAGCGACTATCGTGCAAGCTAACGGGATTTAAAGAGGAAAATAAACAGGATTCAAAGAAAATTTCCCAACAGTTATCCTGCTGAAAGTCTCAATAGAAAACATTTGTTATGAAGTATTAAGAATTTGCATAATTTTGGGGAATACTTTGTTTTCAAAGTAATTCTCTTTTTCACCTGCTTAGGACTTGACCATGTATGGCTTTAGTTAAGTTTTGTTGATGGCGGCTCATGTTTAACCAACTGTTTTTAATTTACAAATTAAACTTGTCAGAAGTAGAAATCCTTCCCTTGGAACCCTTCCAATATGTCAAGAATTAATTCTAATGAAAACGGCATTGCCTAAATGCAGGATGGCCAGTTACTTACTTTATTTACACAAAGTCCTTCTCAGTTTCTTTGATAAAAGCAGCTAAATCTTTTTCCTCTTTCATGTTTTGTCAGCACTTGATTCCTTTTGTCCCCTGGCTATTTGCCTAGCTGTGGACAATAAGGCAGGAAGAATAGAAGCAGATTGTTGGAATGGCCCTCAATAAACCTAATTATGACATGTTGACTGCACTCACCATGACATATTCAGGAGATCCAGGCTTATTCAATTACCCTTGCCAGGTTTCTCTTTCAGACCTAAAGTTATCCTTTGACTGTTTGTATTTCTGAACAGTATTCATGTTCATTGTGAAAGAAAATCCCCTGGACTTTGAGGGGTTTCTAAGTTGATGCTGTTATTGTAGCTAATTTTTATTAACTGAATGATAACATGATAAAGAAATAGACTTTTGTTATGTAATAAGAACAAATCAGTGTGTGCTTAAAGTTACACCTTTCTTTCCTTTTTTTTTTCCCCCGGAGAAGACTGACAGCACCCATAACTCGAGTTAATAAACAAAACCGTTTTCTCAACCTGTATTTAAGCATCACTGATACTGCCTATAACCTCTCTGAAAACTGTTGGCACCCCCAAAAATCTTCCTAAAACAAACACTGTATCATTCTTCTCCCCACAAACCTCTTTATCCCTAACATCCAACAGCAGCAGAGGTGCCCAGCCTTGTCAGCACCAACAACCATCTTTCCACCCCGTACCTTTATGTCAACAGCTATTGCTTCATCCATGTGAAAAAAGTAGACAATTTTTTTTTTTTTTAAATTAAAAAGTTGGGCTATACGTTGGGGAAGCAGTTTACTCTATGGGAAGACTGTTCAGGAACTGTGCCAAGAGTTTCCACAAAGCTACTTTAGAGAAGCTGCACGTCAAGTGGACAAAAGAATGGAAAAATGAAAAAATGAAGGAATGCTAAAAGGAGAGAGAGAGAGAGAAAGAGAGAAAAAGAGAAATAGCAGAAATAGCCCCTGATCAAACTCAGCTTATGCGTCAAGCAGCATTAAAAGAATTAATATTCATGTCTTTACTTCAAACTACTGCTCAGCTATAACTAACTGTGCTGCTGCTGCGTTGTCTGCCATTTCGCTGAACAGCTCCTGCGATTTTAGGTTAACAGAAAGTCTGCAAAACAAAATGAAAAAGCCTTAAAGATACTTCATACATCACTTGCCTCTTTGAGCTAAGCAAGGGACTAAAGTCACTCATTACTAACACCTCATGGGTGGGGAAAAGATGTTGCTCTAATAAAAATAAGTACTTTTGATGTAACAACTTTCCCTTCAGCTGCTGACCCGGCCAGTGAAGTCAGATCTAATATTGCGAGTCCTTCCTGCCCCCCCGGGTGCCTGCTCTCGCTGTGTGCTGCTGTGTACAGAAACGCTCAACCAAACAGCCACCAAAATCTTCTTTACTTCATCCTACAAGAGGCTGCCAACTTCTCCGCATCCCACGGACTAACTGTTTGTGTAAACCAGAGACCAGGGGGGTGGGACAGGGTGGAAAGCGAAAATATTGTTTCTGACATTTCCTTCACAGTCAGTCCTCTAAAGGACACTTTTTGGAGTGAGAAATTCTAGTCCCCAGAGAAGCTGGGTATCTCAGCATTTGTTTTTCTTCTGGTTGAGACAGAAATCTGAATATGCCTCAATAGCAAAAAAACTAGGGGAAAATTCCAAGTGCATTCGCTTTGTCTCAAAAGTAACAGCAACAACAAAAAAATATCAGTCCTTTAATCTTCATTTTCTAAGGGTAAGAGTTTAAAAATTAGAAACAACATTTAAAAATAAACAAATAAAAATATTTAGTTCCACAAAATGTTGAAATGAATACAGCCTGAATTCTTCCTGCCTTTTGTTTTCTTCAGAACAAAACGCTGCCGTTATGGCCATGACTTGATGGGGTTTCATGCTCAAAGGCCTTGTATCTTCCCAGCAGAAAACAGCTCCGAGATCTCCTGATCAGCACAATCTCAAAATAGTATTTAGAAAGACAATAGCACAAAGTATTTCAAAGGACATTAACAGTGCTCTCGTGGAGTCCCGCCAGAAAACTGTCTTAGAGGATACACCCTGGTTTACTAAATTATCCAACAAGAGAGCATATTCATAGCATTGGGTTTTGTTTGAAACCTGGGGTTTGGGATGGGTTGTTTGTTGGGTTTTTGTTTTTAATTTGGAGACTTTAATGGGTGCTGAAGCAAGCCCTGTAAGGAGCAAAACAAACTTTTCCTAAAATACGCACAAACTCTTAATTTTACAAATAAAAGCAGCTACAGCTTTGCTTAAATAGTTAGAAATGCATTTATTGTAGCATGTACGTCATTTTCTACCAGCTGCACAAGCACCGTGCCTGGTCAGACTCAGCTCTGCCCCAACACCTCCATAGCTTACGCACATCTGCTGTGCACATCTGTATGCTTGTGCATGCAAAATACGGCACAAGTTACCAATCTTACGGAACGATGCCCTGTAAGACTTTTTTTTAACAATACATTCAGGGGACTAATATCAGATAAACACATACATCAGACTAAAGTGGGTGTTACCACCTTATGACAGAAGTGGTATTAAAAGTGACCAGAAATCTTTCAGATTTACCTAAACACATCCCATTACTCGTTCCATAGCTTGTTTTATGTATAAAGATCCTCTATAAACATCAACTAATATCCCCAAAGGAAAATTAGAAAAATAACTAAACCTCACAAGACAGATAATCCTATACCTGGCAGTATACACTACATGCCTTTGCTGAGGGAAAATGTCTTCAATTGTTCAAACTGTACAGAATTATCCATAAAGTCAGATTAGCCAGATTCAGCTCTCTGTTACACTGCTGGAAATCAAGGGGCTTCCACAAAGGAACCACTCTGATTTGATGCCAGCAGGCATCAAATCTGATGCCAGCACCAGAATCTGGTCTTAAAACACACTCTGTATTATGGCACTAATTCCTGCCAGTTTATTGGAACATTTACATGGAAGTACAAATTTGTAATGGCCTCAGTCCATTATTCTTGTTTCACAAGATTAATTCGATTAAGTCAGTATTTCAAATTATGCTGGTTTCCTCTTTGTAACCTATCAAAACATATAAAAGGGGATTAAAAATTTTTCTCTTACTAACATTCAAGTCAGTGATACACAGTAACCACAAAAACACACAAGAAAAAGGAGATGATGGTGACTAAATCTAAGTGTGTTGAACCTGATGCTGAGCTCTTTACACAGTTTTCTTCCCCATACAATCAAGGACAGAGACAGATAATTGCCCAAATACATCCTGAATATTTGTGTAACGGAAACTTGTCAGACAAATTTTCAGGCTTTTATTCCATTTTGATACCTGCAAAGGCTTATTCCTTAAGTGCCTCTGGCACTTACTCCACAAGTGACAATGTCTGATGAAAAGCAGCAGCACAATCAGAATTCCTCCTGGTCCTCAGCTTTCCCCCATCTCATCTCTGGCAAATTGCCAGAGGTTTAAATTAGGAGAAAGAATACGGTAAAAACAATACCCTGAATTTATCTATCACTTTTCCACTAGAGAAGTCAATGGACATTTTATTTATCATTTCATAAAAATAAATAAGTACTTAGGAGATGAGAATACAGAGACATGATCATGGCCAAAAAAGTTATATTCAAATTGTAGGAGTCTAAAAGTGCTCTGTGAAAGTGGGAACCAAATTCTCTTATTTCCCAAATATGTTTTAAGCTCTGTACAGCTGATGCAAAACAAGGACTATTAACCAATTCTCACTAATGGTCTAAGGCTGTCAGCCCACAACAGAACCAGAATCCAAAATACTCCACTTTCCTTTATTTTTGGAAAACTAAAATCCCACTGACGATGCTCTACCAAAGCCAAACCTGCTGTCCCATTTTTAGGTCTAATTTATATTTATTCTTTCATCCTTTTCCCAAAATGGAAAATAAGATTAATTGTAACTGATTGTTCATGGACTGAATTTTCAGAGAGTTAGATGGCATTGCGTTACACCTAAAAACAAACAAACAAAAAAAAAACCCAAACCAAACAAAAATAGGTTGTGGCACAGCGCATTTGAAATTTATTATAAAATAGCATGTGTTCAGATGACTGTTCTGCACAATTGCAAGCATCGCTGTTCTGTGCTCCCTGATGAATGCAAAGATCCCTTGGCTTTGCTAACTGAACCTCTCTCAGCAACGAAGCTGAACTCACCCGAAATCATCAATTCAGTGGGTCTTTTTAAAAACTTACATTTTCTTTAAAAAAAAAAGCTTTTAAAACTTAAAGAAAATTTTTCTTTAATAGTTGCACAAACCACTGTATAGCAAGTCTAAGGCGACCATCAGTAGCCAGTTTTTCTCATTAACCTTCCACTGGTGGCTTCAAAGCAGTCCATACACTGTCTAGATAATCATGGAACGTGCTCCTAGCAAGTATCACCGCAAATGCTACTGTTGCTGGCAAATAATTTATTGTCAACCTAAACTTCACAGAAACCCCGTTCCCTTCAAACAGCCTGACCAAAGCCAAGGATATCTGACCGTGTACAACGGGCTCAAGCTAAAAGACACAACATGCAACATTGTCATCCCAAAGTCTCGTTTTCCATTCTTGAAGCCATCAACTCAAACACAATGTGGGACAGAGTTACTGAAACACATTATCACCAGCTCATTAGGAATTACATAATTACTAGTTCCTCTTCCCCACCAAATGATTGAGTGAGGGCTGCCACGGAAAGGGACTCAGACCTTAAATCTGGCCCAGCTAGATAATCAGGATGGGAACACAGAGCAAGAACTCTCACTTTAAAGAACAGAGAAGGCTGTACTTGAGCTTCTCTGACACTGAATTTTCACTGAATTTCATTGGATTTTTAGAGTTGGAAGGGACCATAGAGATCATTTGGTCCAACTCCCCCGCCGAAGCAGGATTGCCCAGAGCTAGGGCACATTACTCAGGAGGGCATCCAGGTAGGGCTTGAAAATCTCCAGAGAAGGGGACTCCACAACCTCCCTGGGCAGCCTGTTCCAGGGCTCCGTCACACTCACTGTGAAGCAGTTTTTTCTCATATTTGAGTGGAAACACAGATACATTGCTACATGCTTCATGCGCAAGGTGACCTGGGATTCTCCTCCTACAGCTTTGCTTGACAATCAGCTCTGCGGTGGCACAAGCCACACTACCTGATGCTCACGTACTATTCTGTGAATGTGGCTGGCAGAAAGGTTGCTCTCTTGCCTGCACGAGCATTTCTCGAGTACTAGAGCTGAGATGCTGCAATATTTCTTTTGTAAAAAAGGTGATTGCCTTCCCCTACCCCACTGCCCAGAAAGCGAATAGCCTGGCACACATCAGCAGGAGAATCAGTCTAGTTCCACTGAATTTTGTGCTGGTGGTACAGACAACTCCACTGTGTTGTGTGGTCTTGAGAACACAGGAGAGCTGCAGTTAGACATCCTCTGGTTTCTCTGTTGTCCCTCTGCCTTTAACAAAGATTGATGTGACACACACAGTGTGCTAAAGGGGCAGCTATCTCTTTTTTGCATGCCTCCAGAACACAGCCTTGCAGGTGACACTAAATCATATTTTTAACCCGGGTAAATGACTGCTGCATTTAACATCATGTAAATAAATTCCCAAGTAAAAAAAGCTTTTAAAATTCACAAAACAAAATGATGACGTAAGGTCACACTGAAGACCTTTCTCTGGATGTTATTTACATGACAGACATGAAGTTCAGTGGCTGATTTAATGCACAGCAGTTATATACTTGGACTACTTGTATTAAAACACATTGGGGCTATTTTCCCCATCTTAAAGGCAGTTTACAGTGTATGAATAATGAATATTTTCTGGAGGCAAAGAAACAGATCATCTTCTCTGGGAACATGGGGTGCCTTCCCATCAAGGCAGAAGTGGAATTTCTGAGACCTTTCTATGAATAAGCAACAAAAGATCCATGAGGCGGGATGGTTTAGTAGCTTCTAAAAAGGCACATCAACTGGAGACAGAGATAGTTCAGGCTAGGAACCTGGGTTTGCCCATGATCTATTGCCTCCTCTGCTGCGGGAGGAGAGCACTAGTTCCCAGCATAAACAGCTCTTCTTGTCTTACCTCAAGAAAAACCTGTCAGGAAAGAAAGAGCCCAGCAAGTTTTTACTTTGGCCTTTGAAGTTCTTCCTTGGCTGACTGATGCTCGCCCATACATAACTAGAAGAAAAGACTTCCATTGTGCCGCTCTTCACACCAAGTGTATTATTCTCCAGACAAAAGCTTTCGAGTCTAACTTTTAAACACACCTCTCTTTAGGGTGTACTGTTTCTAAGCCATAAAATCTTTTTTGTTCATTAAAAGAAAAAAAAAAATGATGACAGCTTTTCCCCCTCAGGCAATCTACTCTGCTTGTTAGTTTTTTGTATTAGTTTTTGCAAACGGATACCAGAGCCACACAGCAGTTAGCGACAGAACAGCCAGTTCCTGTCCTCAGAAATAGAGCATTTTTCCCCAGCACAGTCTCCAGTGGCTTATCCAGCACAGCTTTAAACATGAAATATAACCATTGTAAGAACTCCCTGGTTTTAGACGAGACCTGGTGAATAATGGCTGTCCCTGAACACATCTCCAACATCTGGCAACGCGCTGCTATTTGCGGGGTCTGTGCGCTGGGTCAGGGCAGGGATGCAGGAGCGGGGCAGGGGGTTAAGCAATGAACATGCTCAGCACCTGCTTGCTCTCTGCCTGATTCTAATCAGTATTCTCCTCTCATGCCCAGGAATACCAGAATTCCCCTGTTTCCTCAGAAAAAAACTTTTCCCCCCTCAAGGAAAGGAGAGAGAAACAACAAAAAAAAAAAAAAAAAAAGAGAGGAAAAAAAAAATCTATTAGTTGAGGATCTGAACAAAATTTCATTAAAGACAATGCAAGTCTTGCCATTAAATTGAATAGGCTTTTTTGAGGTTTATGAGAAATCTCACATGCTTGACACTATTAATTAGAGGAATTAGTGTTGTTAAAAAAAAAAAAAAAAGAAAAAAAAGAAAAAACACAAAACAAATGCCACAATTTTACTGTTTAAAAACTGGCTGTAACAATGACATTTTCCTTGAAGCTCTAGAAATCAGTATTTGTATCAGCAACTCTGGAAAGCAAATCTTTCCTTGCTGCAAGTTCTACTGCATTGCGCATCTAAAAATATTTTCTTTTTAAAGACCTGTTGACAAGTTCAAGCCAATCTATCAACTGCAACTGGCTCCTCAGTTTTTTGGCTTGTAGCTTTATGGCCAAATCACTAGACTATTTCTCTCTGTCAGAAAAAAGGTTTATAAAAGAAAGTACAGATTTAATTTTTTAAAAGTTTAAAAACAAACCAAAACAGTTCATCTCAAATCAGGCTGTGAAACACAAAATCCCATCACTGAAAAGCGCATTCTGTTGCACAAAGACTGTGAAAGCTATTTTTAAACTATAAATACTAGCAATATACAACACAAGAATGTTTAAAGCATGATTTGACCCCCTTTTCTGCTCAGGTCATATTTGTATTTTAACAAGCACGTTAGTAAAAAAAAAAATATCCAATTTAAAAAGAAACAAAATGTTTGAAGCAGCTCTCCAGAAGTTACGGTATGTTAATGCAACAGCAACACCCAGTTCTAAGAGAGAAAACAGTGGGAGACCTGCGTGCCCAGCCACAACCACATAAATTTCAAGCATTGACTATTTGCTTAGAACCAAAGATTATTTGCATATATTACTGAATAGATTTTCCACACCCCATATTTGAGAAAATTGCAGGCTATTCATGGGAAACCCAGCAAAACCAGCAAAAAGTATGTATCATTGGTTGCTGCACTGCCCTAAACACATTGTGGCTCAGAGCCTCAATGTAAATTGAGGCAACACCTCTGACTTCATGAACTTAACCCCAGACCATATTAGCTATTGATCTGCTTTTGCTGTAAACAATGGTAATAAAAGCATTAGAAATAAAAATGCTGAGCCTTGATCTGTGTCAACACACTCACCTGCTGCTCTGAGCCACCGTTACTGTGCTCAGTTAAGAAGTGCTCCACACCACGGGCCACTGGACCGGAGGGCACTCACTAGCCCCTCTACAAACAACCTGGTGTTCCTCAGGTCTGCAACCCCAAGGGCTGTAAGCCCAACTGCTCTTCCAAGAACAGCTTACACTCCTCACTAGCCACAAAGCAGTCGTTCTGAATCATTACTTTATCTGGATTTGCAGTTTCAACAGATGAGCTATACCCTATATAACACTTTTGGTTTCTAGATCCTAGACGTGGGGAAACACCATTGATGCCATTTCTAAGGAAAAAAAAAAAAAAAAAAACAACCTTGCACAAAGATACAAGGAGTAGATTTAGCCAAACAGGAGCAGCTAACACAGCCAGATCTCCTATACTCCAACCCCTTCCCCATCCCACACACTGACAGGATGCACAGCAACAGGAGGAAAAAAAAAATAATTAAGGATAGCATGGAAAGCAAGAATAAATGGCTTCTTCCTGCTCTGGGTGATCATGACCAAGCAGAGGCAGAGACCAGTAACTGGGGAAGGGGAATGAGCAGTCCCTCCTCAGCTGGCCCCAGGCACGGGCAACACAGAAAGTCACTCTGAGAAACAGGGCAGATTACACCAACTCAAACCAGCTCTCTTCCAAACCAAACCCAACTCTTCTTGCACTAATTTTGCCATGACCATTTTTTTTTTCTTGTTTGCTTGTATTTAGGGGTATCACTTACTTCTAAACACATTAGTCACCAAGATCACTCTTTCCTACTCTAAAAGGGTATTAAAAAAAGCTCCCTTGTCCCATCCCAAGGATACAGAACCACACTCACCGCAGCCCCGTCAGAAGATCCTTAAAGCCTATGGAAAGATGCCTTTGGCAGCCCCTCTCCCGCAGCTGTGGGAACTTCAGCAGCAAACCAGCACCAGCTGTGCAAGCAGGGGGAAGCCAGTTAGCCCAAATCACTGGGACCTCAGGCATCTACTCAGAGAGCCGAATGTCACCAAGTGCAAAACACCACCTACAAAGCACAACTGCAACCACAACATCCCCACCTAGAGAACACAGCAGTCCCGTGGAAGCTTTAAACTACACATTAAAGAAAAAAAAAAAATAAAAAACACTTACAAGTTTCTCAGAAAAGAAGGGCAGAGGAAGAGCAAGGAGCTCCCCAGGCTGGAAACAGGGTAGCACCAGCTCCCCGCTGGGCTGGGAGCAGATCGG
>JAOXNG010000042.1:20762009-20772506 GCA_028566535.1 Scolopax minor | reverse complement strand
GCTACTATCCCTGCCGTCTTACTTTTCTATACTGTATTTACTACGCTGTTATTTTAGGTAGCAGAATAGATCAGTTGCTGATGCTTGATCCCTTGCATCAACCCACGCTCTCTCAATGAAGTAATGGGGTCAGCCTGGCTGCTTTCTCTCTTACAGGCACAGGCATAAACACAGAGGAGGGTTTGCTCTTAAGGATGTTATTTTTAATTCATGTGCAGCTCGCCCTGTACAGAGAAGGAAGAGGGCTGTTATACAACCACTTGTCTAAGCAGCTGGTTCAGCCTCAAAGACCTCAAAGCAGGTCTTTGAGTAAAAGATATATAAGGCATATATCTTCCTATGAATATATATTTAAAAGGTACATATGAATAAAATCTGTAGATAAAAGCCATAAACTAAAAGATCACATGTAAGGAGTTGTCTTTTCCAGGCACTGTTAGCCAAAGAGAATACAGTGGGTATCTGGCATATTCATCAATTCAGTGAATCGCTACCTACCCTTGCAATCAGTGGATTAATTAATTATAAACAGTCCATGAAGCTCATGGAATACATTTTACTGTAAGTCTCCAAAAAAGGCTGTCAACTTGCAATCTATATAAAACTACTCGGAGTAGCTCACAGGAAGATAGAAATCCCATCTTACAATCAGTAAATGTCTTTTCACTCAAACTGCAGTATTATAGCATATATAAAATAATAGTAATTCTTACTGCCTACTCCTGAGACCAACCAAAAATTTATCTCAGATTGTAGGGAAGCATTGAAACTCCAGAACAACCTCTGTTGCATGCTGCAATCCTGCTTTCCTTACCTTCAGTTGCCTTGATTGTGTAGCCATCCTTTTCATTTGGTGGTACTTCAAGAAGCTGCATTACCCTGTCCAGCAAACCATGGATGATCTCAAACCCTGGGTTCTTGTTGTAATAAACTGCACAGAGATGCCTGTAGTTTTTTGCACCTACATCTGAAGAAGAAGGAAAGAATTGTTATTTAGGAATCTTTATCAACCTTGTCTTATGCTGCACTGTGAAGCACTTCGGGCTGGAAGAAGAAACGAGTATGTAAAATGGCTTCTCTGACACATCTGTCACATAATCTGAGGAAATAATAGGCTTTCTTTAACCTACTGGACTCTCACAGTCAGAATTGTAAAGCAAGATTTAAAATATTCTATGCCTTGGGCAGAAACCGAGATTGTTAAATACAAGTATCTTCTACTCAGTCTATAGTTAAGCGTTAAAGAAATTAATAGATTAACCAAAATGCAAATACTCAGTAAGCATCAGGAAATGTGACGGTGGTGGAAAAACTGAATATTTATAGAACTCAGCTGCAGAAAAACTACCAGTGCGTATTAACTAGCCAACAACTTGAAAGGAGTAATAATGTTAGCCTGGTGATTTATGAAAAGATCTAAATTCATGAACAGGCTTCCAAACCATAACCGATGCTTTTCTTGATCATCTTGGATATCCCTGAGACCCAGTGACTATGACAAATGTGCTACACTTCACTACCTCAAGACTGATGTGTCGCCTACTTTGTTCCTTAAGTCGAACCCCTGCCTAATCCTTGCCTCCTTGCTCTAAGTTTTCTTACATTATTGATTTCATAAAAATACTATTTTTTTTTTTAAACTTTCAAAATGAATATGTAGTAGTAGTTGTTACACTTGTCCCTTTAGGCTACACCATTGCAATCTATTCCAATATACTCTCTCTAGGATTCCTGTGGCCAACTTCAAAGCTTTATTCACTGTGGGTTTCAATGTTGTCACTCTTTGAGAGGAACCATCTAGGAACAGAGTAACAAGTCTATTGTCACAGCTGCCATTTAGTAGCAGTAAAATTCAAAATACTGATTAATGTAGTGAACTTGTTTATTACTTTCAGGTCTTTACCTTCTCGAGGTTACAGTCCAAGCCTGTGCTCAGCAAGGCAAAGTTTGCTGAAACCAGGGAAAGACTCCTTGTGACTGTCCTCTCCTGTTGGGCATTCATATGCTTTGAAAGCATCTTAAGATACAAGTTATACACTGCATTTTAGTTTGGACCAGAACTGCACTTCTGAAGGAGACCTCCTGATGACCCCCCTGCATCCTTACTGTGCTTCTGTTCACACTGTAAAGCGACCCTGTAGCATATATACCAGACTCATTTCAGTTTGACTGAGCAGGACAAGTGTTCCAGAAGGGCACCTAAGTAGCTGCAACCACTCCAGGGCGCTCAGCACACACAATCAGACTAGAGCTAGTCAAAAGGACACCCAGCATGGACTGAGAGTCATCAGCTGATCTCCTTCTTGGAGAGATACTTCTGGAGCAGTGCTCCACTACTTTGCAATATTGACATAGAGAGCACCAAGTTACAGCCAGATTTTCATGCAACAGTTTCTTCCCTTTCTAGAGCGTCCTCTGGCTTCTGTAGTCTCCTGGTTGCTCATGCCTAGATGGACATTCTCATCTTCCTCTTGCACTTTATGATGATTATAGGGAGTAAATGATGATGATAGGGAGCAAATGTTTTTACTGACAGCAATTGCACTCCCTTAAAAAAAAAAATCCTTCTTATCTATAAATACTTGCAATATTTTAGGGAAAACAGGGAATAAGAACTTTTTCAGTAGTGAAGGAATGAAGAATGAATGAGTAAAAAGAGCAAGTCTGTCTGGTCTGCAAGTTAAGGTAGGGCAGCACTGTAGAGCATAGTTGCATGTGTAGGGCTTTCATGTTTCTTTCCAGAAATTACCCAAAAGAAAGGCATGTGGAATCTGGTACATGCCAGGGTGAATTATGTTCTTTACACAGTCAACCTGTGTTCATGGGGAGCAGGTCAGGACTTCTGGTCATGAAACATCTTGGCTGGGCCTAGTGTTTCCAGAAAAAAAGGCACTGTACTGCACGCTGACATAAAAAAGAGCATGGCTCAAGATCTGTAATGGTTAGTGATTTCATGGGAGGCACAGCTGCACCCCCAGTCTGAACTGTGTTTCCACGTAATTCTGGACGTGTCAGAACCAAGCACCTCTTTTCTACAGGCATCAGCTGTTGCTGCTGCTTTTGATTAAAGAAATAGGGGACATCAACTGGAGCCAAGCTCAAAAGGAGAAAGTTTAATGAAGTTTACACGGCTCTGGGGAGGCAGAGGGAAGTTTACAGGAGATAAGTCTATTACTTATTACTACAGACCAAGAACCACATCTGAGTCAGGAAGTCTCTGAGGTACTTGTGGCTAGGGAACAGGGGAACACTCTGGAAATACTATATATGCCTACCTTGTGCTTTTCTCTTGGCAATGGCTTTTAGCTAGTGTTACAGACTGGTTATTGGGCTAAACGAGGCTTTGGTTGGACCTGCCACAGCTGATCTTTGTCCTTGATGTACACGGAACTTAAATACAAGCAGAAACTCTAGCACTCGTTGAGCATTCCCTGAACTGTTAACACTCACCACACGAGAAATTAGAGATTTTTTTAAAATTAAATTTACCTGTTGTTTATTTGCTCCAACTAACCATTTGGTAACAAAAAATCTGTCAGACACTAAACAGGAAAACATTTACCAAATGACCAGAAATAACTTGGATTAAAAAGGACTGCAAATAACAGGAGCAAGAGCCTGCACAAAGGATGGAAGCACAGCCTTTTTGAGCCAAAAGTCATTCAACACTTCTAGGGCAATACAGCTGCAAGTTCTCTCAGCAGTCACTGAAAGCTGAACTTACTGTGGCAGTCTGTCTGCCTTCTGTCACTCAGGATCTTTTTTTCTGACATTGTAATAATTTGCAATGTTAAATAATGCTGGAGAATCCAATTCTGAAGTTAAAATGGCAACACAGAAATGCAAGGGCATCTGTAAATGCAATATCTGATTCCTGGGCTGAGCACACTGGCTGCTCAGTGCCATTATTATCTGTCTCTGTTTCCCAGCTCTACTAAGATACCAATCAGTACTACAGTCATGAATGGAGGATAATTTATTTTCATGTTGCATGGAGCAACAGAAAAGAAGAAAATGATTTCCCCTTCCCTATGACAGCACAATCTTTAGGCTAGACATTCAGGAGAATGATTTCCTTTTATTCTGGGAGTCATTCTGCTAGCAGAATTTGTGACAACTATCTGAATTTTAATTTCATTATTATTCACACAGTTGATGGTGTCTTCAGATCACTAATCTTAACTAAAGCATCAGCAATAAACATACACAACGATTTTTATACCTCATGGCTTTAACTGTAGAACACCTTGGTAGGATTTCAAACATTCCCAAAAGCCGTGTTACAAAACTCACTCCCTTACAGAGTTACAGCACAAGAAGTTCATTCACTACAGCCCATAGGAAGAAAAAAAGAAAGTATTAGGAACTGTAGGCAAAAGCTGGCGGATGTTAGAAATGCTTCAGTTTTTTATAACTCACTTAAGAGATCTCTTGTGTCATGCCATGAAACAATTCTATTTTTTAAACGAGCCTGCCAAGTATGTCAACCTAAATTATACATATATATATTTCTGAGACTTCAAAGCGTTTCCTGGGGATGCTGTTGAAAAACAATCCAAAGGATGGGCAGCTGGTTAGGAATATGTGAGCCAAAAGAGTGCAGAGGAGGATAAAGCAGTGTTGTGCGCTGCCCCCTTCCAAATTAGAGATGCTTCAGAAAAATGACTTGGTGATCTGAAAGGGGGCACCTGCTCATTTAAACTTGTCTCTCAGCCTCACAAAATTCCTGAAGGAGTTTCTGCATGTAACCAACGCTTCCACAGAGTTTGGAAAACGCTCCAAAACGTGGCAGCAGCTGCACGCACAAATGATGTAAATTGTGCTCAATGTGGGCTACCATAAGCTTGCCAGACTCCCCAAGATCACTGGTCAGAGGTGATTTTTCTAATGGATTCATTTCTTTTGTTGTGGTAAGGGAGAGAAAGGGTATTCTCTGTCAGGACTGGTGGTGTAAAGTGATGATTTATATGCTGAACTAGTGTAACTCTCCCACCAGAAGTGACTATCTAGTGTTACACGCAAACCACACAAATACTGTGTAACATACTCACAATCAGCACATTTCCTCCTGCCTTGAGAAGAAACGTTTCTGCTCAGATTTGGTTTCATTTAGTTATATTAAATCTGGCACACGTTTTGCTAATTTAGTACGTCAAACCTTTTTGCCAGATATGTCTGAGGAGAAATATTTTCAGTTCACCTTGGTAAGCATGAGTTCTGTGTAAGAAGGTATTTTATTAAAAACCAGTGTGTTTAAAAGAGCTAGGTTCATTCACACATGAATGACTACAAGATGCCATTTCAAATACAGTTAATGTCAGTACTCTTTTGACCCATGCTTTTTAAATTATTAATTGGAAATTCTGCATGCCAAAATCATGAAATAATAAAATTAAATTAGTCAGTCTGATGACATAAGCCTTCTGCAGGAAATCTCATTCCATATGTGAGAGGACAACTCCACATTTTTCAGTGTTTGCAGAGTTACTAGTTATTTCTTCGTCCCCTCTCCTTTCAAACTGTTTATTAGCCAAGTTTAATTTTGGAAGTAAATTTGGGAAAGACAAACCAGTAAGTTATTCTAAACACAACATTAAAACCAATTTCAGACACCAATTTCAGTGCTCAACCCTCAAGACGGCTGCTCAGGAGCAGGGGGTACAAGATGCTGCCTCAGAAGTCTTCCCTTTTCATCCCTTGCAGTGATTCCCACCAAAGTGAAGTATGTTACACCATCAGTCTTGGAAAGACTTAAGCAGCCATCTACATAAATGCAAGCTTCCAAGAGCTACAGTTAACTCACATGAAATAGAAGTAACAATTTAGCTTGCAAATTTTATAAACCAGAATAAACGCACTCTGTAGTCCAAGATAAATAACCCTCCTCCTGGTTCTGGAGGATGCTGATGCTATTCTGCCATCTGTACCTTTTTTTTTTGCATACTAGCTAACTGCTAGACATTTTTTTTGCATTCTAGCTAACTGAATGCCCTACACGGAATGAGCTGCACCACCAAACTGTCTGTATTTAATAAAAAAAAAACAAACACAACTCTACATGGTTTGCAAAAACTGCTTATTTTGCTTGGCAAGACTTTTTTTCCTTAAAAAAAAAAAGTAATCTACAAATTAAATTCATCACCAAAGCAATTTGCTTGCCATTTTGTTTATGTCTTACATAAATCTTTGTTTTGCAGATCCCAGATACCTTAAACACAACCACCAAAATCTGAAACCAGATAATGAAACAGGATGATTTCTGCTGCTGAATTTAAAGCAATATCAGCCCTTTTTCACTGAGAGGCTAAACTCCATTTAGAGCTCTAACTCAAGTGTTATACTTTCTCTTGTAAGCTGTAGCTGTGCCCTCCTTTTCCCCAATGTACCATGTAAAAAAAAAAAAAACAAACCAGTAAATTTTAGAAAAATGATTGTTAGCGTTTTGAAAATCCATTTTTCCATTTCACTGTACTTTGATACATTTTTCCAGATTAAAAAAAAAAGATAATTTGAAATTTTGATGCTGTCTGGTGAAATCAGTGCAAAGAGGCCCCATAACACAGGGAAGATTTCACTGAAGCTTTTGAAGAGAGAACTGGCTGCTTTGGCTGTTTCACGTAACGCAATTAAGGTTACGGACCAATTCCAAGGCTGCCACGCTTTCTTAGCATAGTTGGATGAAGTGGAAAGATAAGGAAAACTTTTTTTTATAGATGAGAGAGGAAATTTTATACTGTTGAGCTTTTTATTTATTTCTACATTTTCATACAGAGACTTGCTCTGCTCTTTAGCCTATATCTGTGCGACAAATCTGATTCTTCATATTGGTTGTCAGTTTTCCAGAAGAGAATTTAGGAGAACAAATACAAGCAATACTGTTCAAAGAGGATGGAAAGGTGGAAAAGGGATTCATGCTGAGACACACTGACCCCAGTATTTTCTTCTGAGTTATAGCTCTCCAGAACAGAGTCTGCAAGTACACCCCTGCTCTCCGCAGGCTGGAGACAAGCTGCTTTTCAGGTGGCACAGCACCGTGCATCTTTGAGACTGCAGACCAGTGCTGCAAAAAGCAGTATTTACTGCTTTCCAAGGTTTGTGCCACTTGAAAACATTGCCAGCAGGGAGTTTCTCTCATGAATTACAGCCCTGATAAGAATGCAAAGGAGGACCAGATTAAGAGCAAGTCAAAATAGGTGCATCAACATAAGCAATTTAGAGCGGGTTCTTTTTTGGTGAAAAAGTGTCTTGTATTTATCCTTGGAGTCTTGCAGTACTCTGGACAGATTTTAATGGAGATTTTGATGCCTAAAAATATTTACAAGGTACCCACTTGCACGTCTGAGAATCATATCTCTAGCCACTCTGAAATCTAGCCTCTTAGCTCTTGCATGTAAATTGAAATCAGAATGCAGTATGTAGTGACTACTATATTTTTAAAGACATTTCCATTACCAAAGACTCTGAGGAACCTTCTCTTACCTGCACTGGGATCTTTCACTACAATGTCAGAGATCTCAAAGAGTTTCAGAGGCAAGGGCATCTTTCGGTTAGCAGCAATAGTTTTCAGTAGCCCAGGAAGGAGGGTTGTACGTGCCACCTGCAGGACAAAGATGGTTGTTGCAAGTGAAAAACCTTCCAAAATAGCTGTTAGGTTTTTTAATTTTTTGTTTTGCCTACTTGTAACACGAGTTTAAAAGTAGTCAGATGCAAATACTGCACTAATCTCTTCATATTGGAGCAGCTTTGATTTAGAATTATTAAACCTGAAAACGTATGTTCTCTACATGTTCTTTATATTGCATTTACGAAAGAACACGAGGTCAAGGATAGGAGTAACAGCAAATGACTGCTAGCAAGTTTAGGACAAGAGGCACACCCTCTTTTATGTAGGAAAAGTAGCTCTACAGTTTATAGATTTTTCTTCCTTTCTTTCCTCTTTAAACATAGAACCTGTGGCAAGTTTGCTGTCAAAATTTGACCTGAATTCTCTCACCTGAAATTCTGCAGTTTTGGGGTTTGCTATGCGCACTGCTTTTGTTGCAGAGATATCCATGCCAAGTTTATCTGCAATGTCTTCTTGAGAACACTGAGAGGAAGAGACAAAACCCACCAAGGTCAAGTAGTCAGAACAGACAATGAAATTTGATATCAAGAATGAACAATGCAATTGTAGCATTTGTTCTGAGGCTGTAATAGATGCTGTCATGTGCAACACCCTCTCATAATAAAAATTAAGCCTGTCTTAAGACTAATTAGGCAAACTGGTTTATCTACCAATGTTAATTACTAATCAAAATAAAGCTAGTTAACAACAAAAAAAATAAGAAGAGGCAAATGTTTATTCTGTCATGGATTGCTGTCATCTGTTTTAAAAACAGGAGGCTCAGATTCTGCCCCCTGACTCATGGTGGGCAAAGTATTTTATTCTGAAAGTAGCATTTGTAAGGGGAATGGCACCCGGGCTTCTTGGGTCGTATGGCCAAGCCTTCGATTTTGATAGCTGCACAGGATTCTCATAGTTCTCACTGTTGTTTTCATTATTTTTGAGTTGGAGTATTTTTAAAGCCCTTATTCTCAAGACGTATTTTTAAGCTAGTGAGTAAAGCAATACATCAGCCTCAGATGGTATCTGGGCACTGCAGCAAGAGATGCTACTGATAAGATCCATACTACAGATTTCCAGAATTTATAGCTTTATTAATGTATTAAAGAAACCAATATCAGACAAGGCATGTAATTGAGGATTTGCTGGTATACTGCAGTCTCCCAGAAGTGTTCCCTTTGCACTGGCAGCACTCTGAAAAGCAGATAGACCAAATGTGAGGAAAATGAGCAGATGATACCATCTGAAAAAGTAGATTATTGGATAAAAAAATAATAAAATCTTAAATGAATGCTGACCTTAGGAGGAGAAAACTGTATTAAACAGTTTTCAGATGTGTCTTTAATCTACAGTATGTTACTGTGATTTAACTAAATGCATTTTGGCTAAATTGGAGCTATCCCCAGGAAGCAGTGTTATTGTCTATAAGCATAATTTGGGGCTCAAACCAAGAAACAGATTATATGCACAAATACATAAGCAGTGTTTGTCATGTAAGACAGGACTACAGAATGTTGTAGCATAAATGGTATTTGTCATAGTCATAGGCCTCACACTGGTATTTTAATAAAGTGTTGGTGACACAGCAGACTGTGGGTTTCATCATGCCACAGCAGAAATACAAATATGTACTGTGATAACATGATATAGTGTGTGATCTTACAAAATTCTGCTCTTGCAGTTCATAAAGGTCTTCAGTAGTAATGGTGTAATATATTCAAAGGTTTTAAGCATGTTACCTATTCAGTGCAGAAAAAAAATAATTATATTTATTATTGAATAAGGAAGATCTACAAAAGCTTGATCATGTTATACATGTTATTTCCCCAACATGGTACTACCACACGTCGTCTGAATATCTTTGTCAAATACTAGCGCTGCAGGAAGTAATACTAGTTATTGTCCTGGTTACTTAAATGAGTTAATAATAAAATATGACAACTGGAATATGTTTTCCAGACTTCAGAATTAGTCCAAATTTTGCTTTTGAAGCTCAATGAATTCTGAAATTTTATTCAGTCCATTTGGATTACCAATTTTGGTTGCAATACCTGAATTTTTCAAATTTTTAGGAGCCTGCATGACTGTATTGTAGTATCTTTGAGTAAGTTATCAAAAAATAATCTGTGATCAGATAACTGTCTCTTAAAAGGTTGCGTACTTCCAGGGATGTATAGTTCTGGCCATCTAGTAAGTTTTAGAAAAACGCTTAGAAATTTCCTAGAGGTTTTAACAGAATATATGATGGTAGCTCCCCATAGGCTAAAATGTCCACAAATCGCACTTTATGGCAAAGGCTTTGAGGAGATCTTGAAACAGATGGGATTTTCTTAAATGTGTAGTGTATTTTCAATAGTTGACTATGCCAATCACCACATATGGACAGTTACCATATACGTTTGGAGGGCATAGGGGTGTACTTAACATTTTAATTTTTTTTTTTTAATAATAGTAGATCAGGCTCTCTGATCCAGTTCACAGCTGTGGCAAAGGGATATGACCAAATGGCCACAAGGAAGATGGTGTTTCCTACTGAACATTTTATTTCAATTATAAAATGCTACTGCAAAATTTCAGTATTAGAAATGATGCCAGCTGTTAGTATTGGAGTGACACGTGCTGCTGCCAAACCAGAGTTCTATTACCAAGAAGATGGTACTCTGGTTCTTGGTAAAAGACTACTATACTGGAATGGCTATAACAAATTACACGAATAATACATGCAACCAGTGCTAACAACAATTACTATTTTTTTTTTTGTTCTTCCATGAAAAAAACCCACACCTGTGGTGAAATTTACAGAAAAAATTGTGTCTCCTTAGTGACTGATAATGGTAATCATGAGAAATGGTTAAATGCTGCTTTTGCTTCAGTCATAAGTAAAAAGGTCAGCT
>JAOXNG010000042.1:20666741-20684868 GCA_028566535.1 Scolopax minor | reverse complement strand
AGAGGCAGACCCGGTGCCACCAAAGCCTCTCCCTGCCCCGAGCTGATGCTCTGAGGACAGGGAGCTGCTGTGTCCCAACTTCTGCTGCTGCTCCTAACGGCTGCTCTCCCTCTTGCTTGCAGGGCCCACCAGGTCCTGCCCTTCCTCCTCCGCTGAGCCAGAAGCCCGAGGGCCACCTCGAAGCTGAGCGGCGTCCCCAGCCCAGGGCAAGGTTGGGTGAGCTGGGGAGCTGAGTCCTTGACTCACTCTGCTGTCATTTCAATTTTGTGAAAAGGTGCTGAGCATCAACTCTTCTCTAGGGACCCAAGTCGTCTGTTTCCACCATTCTCAGCGCTTGTTGGGATTCCCGTCCTCTCTGTATCAAGAAACGTGTGAAACCAATTCTGCTGTAGCTGTGATGAACAGCTGTTTTCAAATATAACTGTTTTAAATCCATATTGCAAAACAGATCTTCCACTTAGATGGCTGTACCTCTCGGGTTCTTTCCCCAGTGCTGTTTGTTGTCTCAGGCTCTACCTCGTTTCGTCATCAAGGGAGTTCCCTTGTGAAGCATAAGCTGTTACCTCTGTGTACTTTTGGTTTTCTTTTCTGTTTTTATATAGATGAGTACATGAATGTTTATAAATTAATATTAGTAATTTGTTTTTTTGAGATCGCTTCTTCTTGTAGAAGAAAAGCTCGCTTGCTGAATGCCAGCAAAGAAATGCTTTCACTGGCAGCTCTAACAGTAAACCATTAAATAAATTTTTTATCCTTTCTATGAATGTTAATAGATTAGTTTCCTTTTGCAAGATTCACTTATAAGAGAAATAGAATGTGTGTTCCTGCAACTATAAATTGTTGACAGTAATGCTTTTTAGTAAGGATATTTTGGAATCTCTGGGTTTGAGTTTGGTTTTGGTTAATTACTACGTGTGAAATCATGGAAGTGAAGAAATGGGGCAGTGAGCACCCTGGGTACTTAACTCAAGCAGCAAATAGTCAATTCACTAAAACTGTTTTCTGAAAAGATTATCTTTGTAACAACTGAAAAGCTCTGTAAATAATAATGTTTGCAGACAGGTAATGGACACAAAATGTTTACATTTGCTACATATTTTAAATGTGATTTGCTGGCAGAGGTTTTTAAGTAAGACTTCGTTTTGCAGAGAGCAATAAATAAAATCTTGATGTATTGGAGAGCAAAGTCAATAAATGCAATGATTACTCTTTTCTGTAGTCTTTTTATAAAGTGTCCAGGATGATTTATTACTCCTGCTGAAATGTATTCTCTGCCTAGATAGGTACACAAAGATAGGTACACTGTTCCATCCCAAATAGTAGAACTAGTGTTACACTAAAGACACTGGGAGGTTGGGGTTTGTCAGGGAGACAAATAGCATGAGCTGCTGAATTTAATGCTTTTCCAGCCACCTTGATTGTACTGGACTTGAGCACGAACCATGACTAACCCTATTGTGTTACAGTTGGATTTATTTTAACTTAGCTGTAGTGGGCCTAATCTCTCTGAGGTGATACAGTGCAGTATGAGATGAGCAAAATCTTTCATATATTAATAAGAGTGAAAGAACGGAGCACATGTTTTATAATTGCCATATTTAATGAGGACTTTCCATTTTTAGATTTCTGACAGTTGACTCTGACGGCTCCTGTTGAGCAAAACTGAGACGGGAACATCTTGTATCAGCTGTTGTACCTCTACCTGCCACCATGAGAAGTTGCATAAGGTTTCTTTTTCTTGTTAATTCATGCTTTTTTTGTAACATAATTATTATAAGCAGGTCAATTAGAGAACGCATTCCTTTAAGGATTCTTTTTTTGTTCCTCATTGAACAAAAGTCTTCTTCTAAAACTAAAGGGTATAACAGTATTAGTATAAGTACTGTGTCAGGCCAAATCACTAATTACATATTAAGCAGGATCAGTCCTGGAAACTGCCGGTTTACTTCTCCAGACTCATGAATGAGTGTGCTGGTTCCTTCTTCTTTTGCAGTTACTGAAGAGCTATCGTGTGTGTGCAGAAACATTCACTTCCACAGTTTTTCTGTAAGTTGTATTCTTGCATAAATTAGCAGTTCTTCCCTCCAGGATTTAATCTGCCAACATTTCCTGCATCACTAGTCAGGATCTGAACACGGATTCCTCAAAAACCCCATCAAGATTATGTGAAACCAGAATAGATGCATGTTCTATAAGAACCTAAGTGTTTACACCTGATCTGCAGACTAAATAGCCAAACTAAAATATTTTCAGGTGTCATTTATTTTTATTTATCAGTGATTAAACAGGAGTTACCTAAGAACAAAATCCCAGTATTGTAAAGGCAGTAGACTTTCTTGCAGTGTCGTAGTCTTAACTAATACTTATGAAAACTGCTTAGATCCTGTTGTCCTCTGCTTTCCATTCCCTGGCCCCAATGTTGGGTTTACTTACCCTCTTCTTATGGTCAAATGCAGTCGTGTACTTCCAAAAAGTATGAGCTGACTACAAATTCTATTTCAATGAAATTTTAAAGCCCCAGTGTAGTATTTCACTGGGTTCTTTCAGAAGTTTTTTCTTTTTTTGGTACTTTTTAAAAGGCGGACTATTAAACAGGAAACAGTCCTTTTCAAGCCTTTCAAATTCGATGGAACCTTGAAAATTTCCCTAAAACGTCTAAGAGTTTCTCTGCAAAAATATTATTAATTATGTATTCTCATTTTGAATTTTTAAAATACTATACACTAAGGTTTCAAAATAGCAATTATTATAGAGGAAAATACACTTGCAGACATTTTAGTTTTGCTTGCAGTAAAAGATAATTGTGTTACTTCTAGCACTCCAGACTCATGTTAGGGGTAAGTTTTGCTCCTACAGTGTCACCAAAATAATTTTTGTTATTGATGCTTAGTGATCCATTTAGCTGGCTTTGATGTTCTTCTGCTGGGAATGGCAGTGATAAATCTGTTGGATGTGCAGACATTTTAAACTGCATCTCTTTTGCTTACCTATAATTTTTCTCTTCAGCAACGTAGCAAAAAAAAAAATACATAAAATGAGATAAAGATGCATCTTATGTTCTTCTGTTATACAAGGAAAGAGATGGAGCCTTCACATTGCCACCAAGGAACATCCTTTGTGTTGAGGCTCAGCTCTCTTTAGACCCGTCATCCTACAAAGATAATGGAACTTATGCTTCTAATGAGAATACAAGAGTATATTTTTATTGCTTGTTCAAAAATAGACCGCGCTTTTCCAGCTCCCAATTGCAATGGTAATTACAATTAGTTGCCGGGATAAATGCTCTGTAATATCAGAGTCTGAAATCAGTTGCCAAATTGTTAAGACACTGGCATAGAAGCACTCTCTTTTGCTGAAGTTTGCCATCTCCTAATTAGAAGATTTTAAAGAAAGAAAAATGAAGTCTTATTTGGCCTTTAAGGCAAAAAACGGTTTGCAAAAGATACTTTATTTTATCCTTAAAACAAAACAAAACAAAAAACCAAAACACCAAAACCTCCACAGTTTAAGTGAAAAAATATTTTTGTTAGTGTTAATTTTTTGAAAGAAACTGTTTGAAATAGATGAATTTGTAATAGTCTCACTTTACTTACTGAAGCTGAAATAGGTCGCAATTTACTCAGGGTAACAGATGCGCATCAAAGCAGAGTTCTATAGATGGACACCTGCTTTTCTGAATCAGGGTGACATTCCAAAATATTTCCCCTTAATATCTCCTGTTGGAGAGTTCCTTAGAGCCTTTCTTGTGGTGCAGCCTTTATGGTGCATGGAATGGTGGGCACAGTACAATTCATGATTTGCAATTCAAAGCAAACATTTCCAGGTTTGAGGTTTATGTGCAAGTCTTTAGGTAAGCCAGAAGAGAGAGCTTGATGTAAGACCTTGGTGTGGTTGTTTTAGAGATGGTGGAAAAGGTTGCTCTTTCCTTCTGAGGTAGGAATGAAGCTGTTGGGATAACTGCAAAATCAAATGGGAAGCTGCTGTTCTAGGAGGGCTCAGTGCCTCTCTAACCAAGGAAAGTTGTCAGTATTTTTGGACAGGCTCAATTGTTTGTCACACAAGGAACTTCTCTGGAGAACAATTTTCCAAAAGGTATTAAATCAGTTGCTTTGATTTTTGCTTGTTAAGAGTGTTTGGTTAAATTCTGTTTCTACTATTGCCCTGGTTTCAGATGGGAAATTTTTTTTTTCTAGTGGTTGCTGTGTTTTCAGACTTGGTATGAAAGGAATTCAGTAGGAAAGTCAGTAATGCATATTGGTTTAGTTGTTGCTAGGTGATGTTTATACTTTTCAAGGAATCCCTTCAGCTTCCCATAGGAGCTGAGAAGGAGCACAGACAGAAGAACAGAATGGGCAGTGGGGATGTCCTGTGCCATAGATGACATGTTGGTACAGAAGTGGAGGTTGGCTGGGAGGGTACCAATTCATTGGGTGGTGAGAGTGACTTGTTGTTTATTATTTTCCTTTTTTGTTACTGTTGTATTAATTTGTCTTTCCCAGGGAAGAACTGGGCAGGCAGGTGGCTGTGTGCTGGTGCTGGCTGGGGTTAAACCACGACAACTGTGTAGGTATAGAGATGTTCTCCAGCTTTATAAGGAGAAAAAAAAATATGTGTCAGCCCTTGAATTGGGTCAGGCAAAATTATAGTACAATGTATAACTGTTTGAAAAATGGGTAAAATTCTGTTGTGTGAGCTCTGGATTCAGCTTTAAAACATCATGTTCTGTGCTGCTATCGACCACGGCATATTTTCTCTGGACTGCAGTAGCTTGTTGGCTGGCACATGATTATTTCCATTAAGTGTCCCTCAGTGACAGCCTAAGAACAGAAATCTCTTCAAACGATTACTGAATTTGCCCTTTAGCCTATTTAAGTTTTTTTTTTTATTTTATTTATCATCTCTTTTTGCCTTTGATCTGAAAATTAAACATATACATTTTCATTTTCCATTTTTTTTAAATTTAGATTTTAAATCCCTTTCCCCCTCTGCTGCTTCATCCAGTAGGTCCCTGCTGTGCAGAGCTCCTGTGCTTTATGTGAGTGTGTGTTTCTGGGGGCTTTGAGGAGTAGACCTTGATGTTGCTGGGTTCCTTTGAACTGCCTGTAATGATGCAGGGTTAACGATGAGGTTACAGCGGCTGGTTAGGGAAGAAGTTGATGGTGAAATATTTTTGCTTGGAGTTTTAAGAAACTGTATGGTTTAGAGAAAGATGGAATTAGTCTCATCCTACAAATGAAGGAGATTGAATTGATCTGTTACCCACAGGATCTACAAATTGAAAATTTGTGAAGCAAGGTTTCCTTTCCATAATTACTGAATGACCTTATATGATTTAAACGTTACTCTTTTGACTAAAATTTCTTTTCATTTGGGTTTTCAAAGAGTTGATGCATGTAAGATATCAGCAAAGCATAATATGGTACTGGCACTGTATATTACAAATTAAAATGTACTTAATTTAGGAGGAATTATTCAAGTTGTGCATCTTATATATGTGTAACTAGTAGTTGTATTGTTTACTGGTATTGCTTTTAATACAGTTGTATCAATACATTTGAAAAGTTAATTGAGTGAAGTATATTTATAATTCATTTTGCTTTTATGTGCAAAGCATGGCTTTTTATAACTGGTATCTCATTCACCACTGCAGAAATGCGTCTTCTGCCATTATGAAAAATGATCCTGCTTTCCATAATGATTTTAATTGTTTTGTTGATTTTATTTTTTAAAATCTTTTCGATACGTGGCATAATATCTTGCCTCCACAGCAGAATACATTAGAAAGTTGCATCATTATGTTCTTTAGATAAGATAAATGGTGCTTTGAAAAAAGTCAAAGTGAATATCCTGGCATATTCCAGGGGCCCTGGAAAGAGTTGCGTATCGCTTCATAGTGCATAGGGTTTGGGGGTTGTTTCTAAGCCGTTTTCCAGTGTTTAGCAAATATTAGTTAACTTATTGTCATGTTTATTTATATAACAAGTGTGGCTGTTGCACACCAGTACTGAGCCTGAAATCACAGGACTGACATAAAGTCCCTAGGAACGAAAGAGCCAGCAAAGTTGTGTTGAGTACAGGACCTTCAGGTGGTAGTTTCCTTTGCTTCTGCAGGTGTCCTGGGCTGTGTGATGTTTGTAAAGCGTTTCAGCATATTCAGGGTTCCCACATCCAGAGTGGTGGCATTACTTGTGTTCTCAGGGCTTGTATGGAGGTTGGTGATTTACACTCTCAAAGGCTGTGGGGATTGCTGGTGAAGATGCACGTGTAGCTATTCTGATGGGGTTGGAGATAATCTTTTAAATTGTGTAATCACTTAACATTTTCAGATGCCGACATGGTCTTGAATTCTTTAGGTTTTGTGTTTGTGTTGTATGGTGTCCAGAGAAACAAAAATACGAAGTACTGCAGTCTGTTAAATGGAGAGAGGTTTTGCTCGTCTGCCTGTGTCTTGTTTTGTGTTAGAGGTTAAGACTTTTCGCCTAATCTCTGCATAAAAAGAGATACTTCTGTATAGGCTGTACTAATATGTTTGAAAATAAACCCTCTGCCAACAACTATAGAGTTCACCACTGTTTTCTTTTCTCTTTTCAGATCTTTCTGGATCCCTGTCTGATTGATCCATGTTTCCGAACTCTCCCTTGTAACCTTCGCAAGCAGCCACAATGAAGTTGAAGCATAACATCAACCCTGTTCTTCTACAGTTTATAAACTTTATAATATTGGTGTACTCCTTTGTAACATACATTCCATGGTACATATTTTCAGGATCAAGGCAGGCTATAGCAAAAGCCAAGCAGGTCAAAGCTAGACCTGTGAATAACAAGCCTGGGGGTGCGTACAGGTCTGTTAACAGCCTGCATTGCTTAGCTTCTGTTTTATATCCTGGGTGTGATACCCTCGACAAAGTTTTTAAATATGCTAAAACTAAATTTAAGGACAAAAAACTCTTGGGAACACGTGAAATCCTAAAAGAGGAAGATGAAATCCAGCCATCAGGAAAAGTTTTTAAAAAGGTAGGTCTTTTTCAAAGTGGGTTTACCTTCTTTTGCAACATTTCTAGTCCAATAAAATAAATTGTGGGGGGAAAAAAAACCCAACTTTCTCTACTTATTAAGTAGTCATGGAAAGAGTCTAATTAATTCCCCATGTTTCATTACTTGTCATTTAAAACAAATCTAAACCTTCTTTTTGCATTCTTGAGTAGATATCCTTCTGCATGGTTTCAGCCAAAGGAAAAATACAATTATGTTTTAGGTATTTGTTTTTAATATTTAGCTAATGATGTAACAGACTTAAAAAATTTCCTTTTACGTGAATTAAAAAAAAAAGTTTTCCATTGTTATTTTCAACTATAATCAGATTAAGATAGAGAAATTACTGGATGCCTATACTTGCATGTGCCTTTCCACTAAACTATAAATTAAGGATTTACTGTTTTGCCCTGTGAATTTAGAGCTTATATGAAATCTTTGTTTGAAAAAGGATTGCAGAGATTTTAATAGGAAGACAGTTGGTTGCTTGCTTTCTTTTAGTCTCCTTTAGGGTGAACTTTCTCTGCCAATCTGTTATAAGTTTGGGGAGAGGTGTAATTTCAATATAAAACTCCGTTATTTCAAGGGACTGGCTTTTTGTAGTCTTATAAGTTCATAACTGTTTTGTCAGTTCCTGCTTAGTATATTATTCAGAGATGTTTAAAAAGTGAATTTTGCCTGAAGAAACAAGTTAATATACTTTTAACAGGATACATGGATTTGTGTGGATATATGTAAAAGTTCTGCACTTCTGTATTAGAAGTTGTTAACCACATGCTATAAGGACAATTTTTAGTTAAAATTAGTTTTCCTACAGAAGAAAAGAATCTCTTTAATAAAGGATTCCTTAAATACTGCTAATTTTAATTCTGATAACAGGAGTAAAATGTTAGAGTTTGGTTAATATCGCAATACATTTTGTTAAAATCTTTATAGAAGCTTTAATTGCTAGTGAAACTTCTTCCCAGCTATGGAGTTCATTTTTCCAGTATGAAGGAAATGCTGGGAGAAATGAGTACATATAATCCTCCTTGAACCGAGTTTTACTGCCTCATTGCCCTATAAAGAAACAGAAGGTTCATGTTGTACAGAGTGGGTTTCTGAGCATAAATCAGAATTTTGACTGCCCGTGATCTGTGCTCTGTTTTTCAAACATAATTGATAATGTAAGGCTTAAGAACTTAGGAGTTTTAGCCTTTTCCATTATGCAAGCACAGCGTTCTGAATATTGGAAAGCTGAAGAATGCTGGTGTTGACCTACTTAAATTACTTAGAAACAAGTATTTAGACTTAGAAATTACCGAAGTTAGGTAATTTTGTCTAAGCTTGACACAACAGTTCATTATGGTCCATTGCCATACTTGCCCTCAAATTATTTTGTTCCAAGTTGTGGCATTATCACATAAGTCTACTTTTATTTTTTTTTTCCCCATTAAGGAATATAATGTTTCTTAATACCTCATAACATATTTTAGCAAGGAGGAAAATTGCAAAATTTGGCCAGGTACCTTGTTGATTCTTAATGTCACGGTTCTTTTCCTTTGGTTTTTTTTCTTTGGTCTTTCAAACATACATGTCTTTGTTGCTGGGTTCCTTTTAGTAAAGGCAACTTGTTGAAGTTTATTTGGTGCAGCTTTTTGAAAAGGTGAACAACCGTTTTAAGTGTTAGAGATATTACATGTAATTTCTGTACCTTACAGGAGCTGCCAAATTTGTTAAACTATATTTTTTCTCTTTCAGAAATTGAACATAATAGTGGGAGTGATTGATGTATTTTTGAGGTCTTTTGCAAGTCAGGAGCAGATCCAAATGTGAATAGTGGATCTGTGTACTGAATTCCATTACCTGTTAGAAGATGCAAATTGCACCCTCTGTGCAAATTGCAGTGGGCTAGTTAGTCTAATTACCTATTCATTAATTAATGGGGTTGATATATATCTCAAAAAAGTAAAATACTAAACTTCTGATTCTTAGGAGAGCTAAGTGTGCTCACACTTCTAGCTAAAATTATTTAAAGCTAGATACTTAACATCTTTAAGATCAGATACAACATTAATTTATCGAGAACAATGATATCCCAGATAATCTGTAATTTCTTAAGTTTTTAGGATATGTTGTTCAAAAGATTTACTTATGTGTAATTGCCAAAGTAGCAGAAATCCACAGATGATAATGAAATACAAATAGTTGCCTCTGCTCACTTTGTTGAATTTTATAATATTTCACGTGCAGTTAGTTTAATACATGAATAATAATAATTTCATAAAATATGAATTTAAGTCAGGATAAAATACGTCAGAGATTAAGATGTAAATAATTGAAAAAAATGATTTAGGCAGAGCTTAAATTCTGTGAAGGTGAATTTTGTTCTACTAGTTGAGTATTTTATTTTGTCTTAGTTATAGGTTGTAGTCGTGTGCTTGCTTTTATACACACTGGTATGTGGATTTTGCTCTGTTTATTTGTGTGTTCTTTGGTCTTTGTTGTTTGGGGTTTTTTTGAGAGGGGTGTGTGTGTGTTCTGTTTTGAAAATGATTTGCCACTGAGAACAGAATTAGTGGAAACATAAGAAATAATACATAATAGGGAAAAGTAAACTGGATTTTGGTAGGGGAAAGTGATGCATCTCAAGCCTGTGAGACTCGTGTGGAGCAGTGAGCACATGGGCAAGTGCTTGGGAATTCAGAATGTAACTCGCTACAGCTGATACTAAAAGTCAAGTCAAGTTGCAGGAGGGTCCTTGCCAAGTCATTGAGCAGTAAGAGGAGTTTATGATGTTGAAAAAAGCAGGGTGCTATGTAGGTAACATTTTTGGCTGGGGGTTTTCAGAAGGGTTCAGTTTAATTCGGGGTCATTGTTTTTCAAATTATAGTTAAGGCTCTTTGAGCCATATAAGCTACTTTTAAGAAGACCTTGAGAGGTAACTGAGGTCAGGTAGTTTAGTGACTTTACATATGCCTGCAGCTTTTTTTTAAAAAAAAACAAAAAACAAAAAACCCCACAAACATTTTATGACACCTTCACGCTAAAAATTTGGATATGGCTGTCCTAAAATCCAGATTAAAGAAACATTCATTGTACAGCAAGTGTTTAGTCTTCATGCTTCCCTGGATCTCCAAATTTTAACACAGTACTGATATTTAATAATATTTTCCAATGCATTAAATGGGTAACTCAAATATTTTTCAATAACTTGCACTTTATGTTTAAAAACTGGTGCACTAGAGGGCAGTATTTTTCCATTTAATGTAGTATTTTGAAGCAAACATTCAGAGGTGCTCTCTCTCTCCTGATTTAGTGTTTGGTTTTACGTGTCTGTTTAATCAGTTCTCAATGATTGTGACTTCTTGGTCCCTCCTTGCAAAAACCCTCAGACAGCTACTTTCTTTACATGCATTAGTCGTCTCACAGAAAAAAGTTCTGAAAGCTGAAAACTTAAATTCATATAAAAGTTTAAAAGATTATGGCACTTGACATCAGTCTTAACAGCTGTTTACTGGAGAAACTGTACATTGGAAAAGATTAGGAAAAGCTGCTGAGACAAGGGCCAAACAGGAGATGAATTTGGAGATGTACTCAAACATAAGGGAGGATGAGAGAAACCATAAGCTACTCTATGTCCTGCAAAAGAAGCATATAAATAAATGCAGAAGAAAGGAATGTACAGACGGAGGCAGTATATTAATATGTGATAGAGAGGGAATACAGAAGAAATGCTGAGCATGGGGAGGAAGGAAACACAGGAATTTAAATACATGGAAGGCAGTAAAAAAGTAAAACTCAAAATAGCTGCATTGAAAAATGTCTTCTCATCTGTTTTCACACATCAGTGTTCTTCAGAAATATTTTTATATATATAGAAAAATAACTAGCTAACAGTGCTATACTTCCTTTCTGTGGATTTTCTAACCTTTTAAGAAAGGCCTTCTTTCGCTACTTTTATATAAAAAATATTTAAGCAATGAAGATAAACTATTTAAGAGAATAAAAGGAATAAAATCAGAATCACAAATGTTACTTAGCAGATCAATTTTTGACCTTTTAATGATTTATTATTTCAACTTCAGTGTCTTGTGTAATGAATGGTCTAAATTGCCCAAACCTATTAATTTATGGATTGGCAGACATACCAGAAACAGTAACAAGAATCTGCTCATATTTCTTGGCTTATTATTTGAGAGCAGCATCCCAGAGGCCTTGCTGTAGGTAGAGTCTAATGGTGAAAGGGTGTTGCCTGAATCATTTCTGGTGTTTACAGCAGTGAAATTCAATGGTATTGTTCTTCTCCAGAAAGGATTTTGGCTGTGAAACACCATATTTGACAATGGAGCTGAGTTTCTGTAAATAAAACAGGAAAACTTGAGCAGATATTTGTGAGTGAAATGTTTATTTTCTGGTAAAATTGCTAAGAGTTGTTATTGCTGGCAAGTATTTTTTTGGGGGTGGGGGAGTTGGTAAATCACGTGATTTGTGATTTGATCTTACACATGAAGACATTTGTGAAATTTCCAAGCAGCTGTGTGCATACCTGTCCTGAGCTGAAAAGTTTTGTCCTGCAAAACAAGTAGGTTAATGAGCAATATGCAGTCAAGCTGTTCTGGGTACAACTCGGTTACCCAGTAGTGTGGAAAAGTGTTTTGATAAATCTATAAATTTTATCTTTCGATTAGAACCTGAGAGAGATTTTAAAATAAATTTTATTAAGGAAGTGGATGTGGAAATACAGACTTGTTAGAAATATTGTTAAATGCCGAAAAGTTGTTAGATTTTTACAGCCCACAAGTTTGAAATGTAGTTAAGGTTGATAAACTAAGTCTGGATAACACAATGGAGGGAGGAGGGGGAAGTTTATTTCTCTAGCTTTTCTTTTTTAATCATTTCCTTACATTTATCACTAATGCTGTGTAGCCAAAGGAAACATTTGAAATAATGGACTAATAAAAACTCATTTTCGAAACTGTGAAGGTATAATCAGGCAGCTGAGGTATGATAACTTGAGTCTGGATTTTCAGTGCAAAACACCATCTTTGAACCATATCTATATATGAAAATTTCTGGGGTCTCGTCAAATAACTGTAACTTAGTGAGAAAATAGTGCTGTAAGGTGCAAGTCCACACATAGAAGTCTATGGTAGGTTGTGAACTGTAAATTCAAGTCTAGTTTCACTGTGCACCAGCTTTCCCATATAGAAGAACAGTGAGATTGCTTAACTTTTTCCACATGACTTTTCAGTACTGAGATTTGCCTGTAATTTCCAGTCCAGTTTTCTGTTCGACTTTTATTTAGCAGAAAAAAAAAAAAAGGGACAAAAAGATTATTCTTCTTCCCCCTGACATTTGTTTCGGAACAAATGAAGGGAAAGGGATTTCACAACTTCTGACTCAGGACCCATTGATATACTGGATTCCAGTTTCCCTGGTTTCTTGGGTTTTTATAAGAACAGACACCTATTTGTATATGTGAATCATAGCCCAGATATCCAAGAAAGCAAACGTGGAGCATGTATTGTACTAGCTAGTGCTTGTCACCCTCTATTTAAAATGAAACAAACCTTTGTAAAAAATCTAAAGGCAGACGTGTCAGATAGCCATGGCCTTTTAGAGGGCTTCTGATGCTGTGAAGTGTGGTGGGAATCATGTGCTTCCCTACTGTAAAAACAGAAACTGAGGTGATAATAAGCATGGAGATACTGTAGTATTTGTGTTGGAACTTCCATAGACCCAGTAGTTTTTGGCAATAGTATTATTCATTATCTTGAATAAACTGCTTTTAGAATTTAAGAAACTTTTACTTCAAACATCTGTGGTTTCTTCACGTGAATAAAGATGCAGTAGAACATGTGTTAGGGATTTTCATTTTCTAAATTGAATTTGTTGTTCTCATTAGGTCATCCTTGGCAAGTACACCTGGCTTTCATACGAAGATGTATACATTAAAGCTGTTAATTTTGGAAAAGGCTTAGCGGTGTTGGGTCAGCAACCAAAGACGAACATTGCGATCTTTTGTGAGACGAGGGCTGAGTGGATGATTGCGGCCCAGGCCTGCTTCATGTGCAACTACCAGCGTAAGTCTTTTGTGCTTATGTCTTTTCATCTTACAGCCCAATCTGAAAACAAACCTTTCTCTTACACTTTATGTATAAAGTGTATGCGGTGAGTTTAAAACCACAAATGAAAAAATACTGCATAAGGTAAAGACTCTGCACTTCACAGTGTTTTGCCTTACTGAGTGGAGAAGCATTCATCTGTTTGCAGCTGGAGTATGTAAGCATATCTCGCTCAATGAATTTGTGAGAGTTTAATTTTCTTTTAATCTCAAATCAGTACAGATTCCCAAGTTTCTAAAAACAAACAAATATCGCATCAGTTCATTGACTCAGTTTTAGGAGTTGTTGTCAAACCGTTGTCTGTGCCTGTAAGTTCTCTTTTAACAGGGTATTTTGTCAACTCTTCAATTTTGATTTTGGTTGTATAGTTATCTCTGAAAAGTGAAAAGGGATGAATAAGTCCTGAACTTATTTTGGACAGTTCTTTTGAATTAATCAGTTGCTTAGTAACTCCTTTACCAAACTGTAAGTCACTCCTTTATTCAAACCTTAGTCTGAGCCTGATTTTTTTTTTTTTTAATATATTTTATTTCTTCTCTCAGCCCACTTTGTCATAGCCCATTGTCTGTCATTTAGTACATCCTAATTTACCCTGAATGCTGATTTTAGACAATGCTTAAGGACAAGCTTGAGCTCTAGTGACCATGTTAGAAACCTTAAGACTGTGTTTAGTTTTGATTGAGCTATTTAAAGTCAGTTTCATTCTGATTCACAGTATCTGGTTTAATCATACACTAGTTGGATCCCTATCTGCAGTAATGGGCTGAGACTGGGTTCTCTGACCTGGACGATACTCTGCATTTTTTTGTGGAGTCACCATAAGAGAAGTGTCTTTAGGGATCTTCTATCTGGTGACAGTCTTAGTCCTATTCAATAACTTCCAGTTCCACTTTAGACTTCTGCTCTTTTATTGTGGAGAGCAGTGACTGTGTTGGGGCAGCGTGGAGTCTGGAGGTGCCTTCTTGGCAGGAGGTGTGCACTGGGCTGTGATGGAGGTGCCTTTGAGGAGCAGCAGAACAGGTCGGACTGGCTGGAAGTGTCCTTGCACAGCTTCTCAGCGCAGGGCAGAGACAAACACAAAGCCAGTTCTGCTTCCCTTTCACTTGAGCCATGTAGAGGGCCACAACTGTGTCTGAGGTACATCTCTGCCACGGTGGAAAGCCTGCTGTGTACCTAATCTAGGCTGAGCCCAGGCATAAGGATATGCATAGGAGCTCTAGGCCTACTTATCTTGTTGAGAAACCTATGAAGTGCTGCTCTCAGCTGGTATAGGAATTGTCTTCAGGTATCTGTTTCATCATCACTCCTTAGTCTCATTCACCTGATGACTGGGTTCTGTGATGTTCTCGTGGGGACATTTCTCATATTTCCCACAGGACACTCCAGAAGCTGCTGTTCCTCACAGGTTTTGGCCTCTTCTCTCCCATGCTGCATTTACCCTCCTTCAGTAAGATACGGGCTGTAAATGCCAGATATGCAGAAATCTTTGATTTACTAGATACCAAAACTAAAGATGTATTTCAGTTAGAGTTTTTTCAGATTTTGGAAGCAGGCCTAACAAAAAAAGAAAAAATCTTAAATGATTCCTCTCTGCTCTAAGCATGAGTCTGTTTCAGTTCGAAACGCCATATATTCATGAGTATATAGCAGTTTTCATTTAAATAAGTCTTGAATGTGGGTCTTATTTTATGTGTGTAGCAGGTAGGTCCAGGGAAGTGGTCCTTTCTCCATTTGCATGCTGGTGAGACCACGTATAGAGTACTGTGTCCAGTTTTGGGTTTCCCAGTAGAAAAAAAAGACCTTGACATAATGGAGTTAGTGCAGTGCAGGGCTGACAAGATGCTGAAGGGGTTGGAGGACGTGACATATGAAAAGAGGCTGATAGAGGAGGGTCTGTTCAGCATTAAGAGGAGTGAGTTGAGATCTTGTTGCTGTCTGAAACTGTCTAATGGAGCATATGGAGAGGATGAAGCCAGACTCTGTGCAAAGGTGTGTTTTGATAAAACTGGACCCAACAGGCACAAACTGAAACTTGAGAAAATTTTATTAGATACTAGGATAAATGCCCTCATTGTGAGGATGGTTAAATACTAGAACAGGAGCCTAGAATGGTTGTGAAATCTCCATCCTTGGAGATGCTTAAAACCAGACTGGCCACAGCCCTGAGCGCTCTGCTGTAGTGAACTGTTTGTGCGTGTTCCTGACCAGGTGCCTTCCAGCCTAAATTCAGTGGCACCTGTGGTCCTTTCTTCATGGAAGGACTGCTGCTAACTCGCCTGCCAGAGCAGAGATCTGCACAGGCTGCTCCCAGATGAGATGCCTGTGTTGCTTTTAAACTACATGTCTCATAATACGTTGTGTCCATTCCCTTTTATTGCTTTTGGGATCTGTTAGATTCCTAGTGACTAAATGCAGAAGCTTGTATCAATCTTTTTTCTTTGGAAGTGAAGGGCACTTACAAATCCTACGAAGATTTCGTAATTTGAGGAGGGGAAAAAAAGTCATGTGGATGGATGTCGTGTGTAGAATGGTATGCATGTGTTTTTGGTTTTGTCGGATTAATGTTTTAAATTCCCTTATTGAGACGTGCTTCTGCACACTGTCTGACATGGTATTTAGCATCTAAGCTGTATGTCATCTTATGTGAACTTGGCTGACTTGTGTGTTGGCAGATGATGATATTATCATGCAGAATTCACGTAGTCGCCTTGCTGAATGAATTATAAAATTCAGATGATGTTGAAGAAGTCTGTCAAAACATTGCTAAATGACTTGTATTAGCATTTTTCAGTTTACAGGTTTCACAACAGCTAACTGCTGTGGTAGTGTTGTGTCATTCTTTCCAAATGTGAAATGTATTAAATCTGATGGGATGTGCCCAGAACTGATGCCAAGAGAGCAGGTTCATTTGCTTCCTCCATAGCGTTGGAGAGAATGCCTTTTGTGCCCTGGAATTAAAATGGGGAAAGTAGTTTTTATGGTGGATTACTCACACTAACAAATGGTTTAATGATTAGAAATACTCGATTGTAAATTTTACATTGTTTGAAACTATCTAAGTCTTGTATTTGAAGGAGGTAGTTCAAAAATGGAAAAAAAGAGTACTGATGCAAAACCATATTTTCTTCCAAAGTGTCTCCTCTTCATCTGTGTGAAGAGCTCTTCACCATTGTGGGCAGATAAAACACCCGAGTGTATAACCAAACAATGAAATAAATAGGAAGGTTATGTTTCATTTTTCAATCATGCCTTCCTGAAGCCTGAGCAGAAGTGGTTTTTTAAGAATTTATTTGTCGGAAGCCTTTAGAGATACACTTTGCCTTTTTAGTTTTGTATGATGGATGCTGAAATATACACTTTAAAATCTTAGTTATATTGAAATAAATGGCCAACATTCTATTTGTTTCTTTAGGACAAGGCTTTGTTTTTGTATATTAGTTGGCAAGTTTAGTTGTGTTGAGATTTTTCTTTCTGTCAGAGCAGTACTCCTAGCAGAAATCCAGATATCAAAGACTCGCTATTGCATGTGTTAAAGGTGAACACAAAAGATAGTCCCTTCTTGGTATGCCCTCAAGAGAAAACTGAGAGAAAAATTATCTACACTTTGAGGTTTGCCTGAGAAAGTTTTAGGTCCTGATGTAAGAAGTGAGAATTTCACAGATCAGAGTGATTGCTCATTTTCTTTCTCTCCGTGACATCAGTACGCCATCATATAAATGGTATAGCTCTCTTTCCCTTTGCCTCTCTCGTATAGCTCTAAGATGTCCTTGATCTACCTACTGGATAAATGGTTATTTTGGAGATCATACTTGTGTCTCGGGCGGCGTGTCGTGGGGGCTGAGCTGGCTGGCTCGGGGAAGCTGAGTCTCTGCGAGTGTTTATCTAACAGGGGTCACTGCCGTAAGTGGAGAGAGCTCGTGGGAACGAGTAGAGGCACTCTTCTGGACTTTGCTCCCACCAAATTAAAGAAAACACAGTGCATGTGCATTTGCCCTGCAACAGTTCTGAACTATGATGGACTGTTTTAACAAGGAAAAAAATAAGTAGAGGTCAACTATTTACTTTTCTGTGTAAGAAAACTGCTTTTGAGTTCTTCCCTTGGTACGCTGCACGGGATTAGTAACTCCCTGGGCTTCAGATCTTGCAATACAACAGATTTTACTTTATTTTTGCTGCAGTGAACATAGTATAGTTAGAGCTCTGCCATACAATGGGTTGTCTTGTTTTAATAATGATGTTGTTTAAATATTCAGCTAAGTCCAGACTAAAATACACAAGAAATTTAGATACCTAAGGTGAGAAAACTTCCAGCACTGATGTTGTAATTACTAATGATTGTGTTGCTTGCCCTTACAACTTTTTTGAGATCCCCCTGTTTTGCATTCTGCTTGGAAAATAGGAAAATACTTTTTTTTTTTTTTTGAGAGCAATACCTCTTTTCCTTTTTTAGCTGCCTTTTTCTTTTCCAGTCTCTTCCCTGTATTTTCTGATCCAGCTATCATAAAAATGGCTAGAAATAAAGTAAGATTTTGTAACTCTCTTGTGGTTTAACACTATTGCTGATGAGCTGTCCATAAATACAGGAAACTGTTTCTAATAACCAATTTCCTAAATATTTTGTTCCCTTGCTATCCTATATTCTCATGCTATCAGTTCTCTGCCTAATGTCTGTGATGATAATACCTTTATTATGTTATTTTAAATAGGTGGGAGAACATGGTAGTCACAGGTGTATTACAGAGTGTGAGAATTAATCTGCTGATAACACATATTACAGTGTTATAGTAATTTCTTATTAGCAGCCAATTGTTAAAGCCTGTGAAGGGTCTGTTACATGTGAGTAGCAGAGCATGAGTTCTGAAAAGAGAAGTTCGTGTAAATGAAAACTGTTCCTTGGGTACTGTTATTAAACAGGTGCCTATTTTTAAAATGCTAAGAGCCATGAAGGTATAAGAGGAGTTCTAGAAGATAATTAACATGGTTTAACGG
>JAOXNG010000042.1:20562084-20573433 GCA_028566535.1 Scolopax minor | reverse complement strand
CTGTACTGACAGATTCAGAAAATGCTGAGGAATAATCTATCCCAGAGGACACTGGCAAGCTATCAAGAAGCAAAACAAGAAACAAAACAAACCACAGCTCCACAAAGGGATGGATGGAAACCACCCCCCACAAAGTCAGCCAAAGAACTTTCCATCACAACATGAACATCAGTCCAACTCCCTCTACTTTTCCGAAGATGAGGCAACCACTGCATTGTCACACTAAGCAGTTAATTTAAAGTATTGATCAAGCAGAAGTTTAATATTGGGCTGTTCACGTGAGCTGGGACATGGGTGTGTTTCAGCAGATGCTTGGAACAGCCGTGGTGAAGCATCCTGCCTGTCAGGGAGCTGGCTGCCTGGCTAGGGAAGGGGAATCAGGGGTGACAGTGTGGCAAGCAGGCAGCAGCCTCTCTGACAAGGGTCCAGTCCCACAGCACCTGAACGAGATCACAGCAGGTCTGGTGAGAATAGCCAGGTCTAGATGAGAGTCTGGTGAGAAAACCCCAAGGTCAAACAAAGAAGTTAAGGCAAAGTGATGTTGAGTGGAAAACCCAGATAAGACTTTGCTTAGCCCTGTTCCTCACATCTTCCCTGTTTTTCATAAAACTGTGATTCGAGTTATACAGCTGTATGGTATCAGAGCAAACTTTGGAAATAAGCAAATGAAGCTTTAAAGAAGGGAAGAGGTTGTCGAAAAGGATTATAGAGGACAGTGATTATGAGGACATCTCAAGACATCAGTGTATCTTGTACCCAGCAGAAAGAAATGCTTTACAGCTTTAAGGTATCTGAAACTTTGTCCATAGTGTTGATTTTGGCCTTCTGCTGTTCTTGTAAATATTCATGTTAGAGGCACATTATTACATCTAGACATAAAGAGATAATTATAATCGCAGCTAATAAGCTCACTGTCTCAAGTGGTAGGACAGTCTGGGTGTCTTCAAAAGAACACAAGGAAACCTCTAGTAGATGGCTATAACACGGTTTAGTGTTAACTATACTACACTATATATGCTATAACTAACTTGTTATAACTAACTTGCTATAACTGAGCAAGTTCTGTTCTAGTCCATTACTTTTTGCACAAACTTTCCATTACTTTAGAAAATAAACTCTTTTCTTATGTACTGTATTATCTATATTCAAATTGCATGCCTGAGAGTCAGGTTCATAATTTTACTGATAACTGTCTCAGTTTTATGTCCTCAAGTTCAAGTATGCCTTAAAGCACCTGCCAGACTATTCTTGGCTATGTCAGTATATAACAGGTAAAACTGAGCTCTGCCTGTCACACCCTGGACAACCTACCTGAACAAGCAAAGGCCATATTAGCACTTAGGCTTTTACAGGATTGAGGGAACATCATTATATGTTGAAGTTCTATGGTAATCGTGTTCTTCTGGATCACTGCCTGTGAGTCATCTGAAATACTTTGGCCTTAATTATTTGTCAATTTATTTCTTGTTTCTAGTTTACTTAAGGTTACTGTGCAGCTGGGATTGGATTTCTCTTTTCTAATGGATAAATTCTTGACTCAAACTAATCTATACATTTTCATAAATTAGCAATAACTTTGCTAAGCACCTAAATTCATATATTTGCTCTTCAGGGTGTCTTTAACGAAGTTAAGTCTTGAAAAAATTCTTATTTCTAGACTTTAGTGTCACCTGCTAGACTGAACATTCTTTTGATGTATTCTCTCCCACTCCTGTGATTTCTTCCTCGGTGACTTTGCATTTGATTATATGGTGGTAACTGCTCATTAATAGCTCCAGTAGAGCTGCTTCTTGAGCTGCACCAAGCCAGGCTCATGTGTTTTCAGGGTAAGGGTCAGAACATCCTCTCCCCTGTGTGCTCCAGAACGAGTTGTTCTGAGAAACAATCCTCCAAAGGTCAAACTTTCTGATATAAGACAAGTTTAGAAGAGAGCATTGGAAATCCTACATTATGATTTTATTAGATTCTGTTGTCCCTTTCATGTCCCAGCATTTTGTGTTCAGCAGTGCTCTCAGTAGAGATCAGTGTCGAGTCACTTTCATGGAAGGTACTGTAGTTGTCTGTAAACTGAAATTTGTAGTTTTCACTGTATGGTTCTGGCTGCACAAAATCCTGATAAGATTCCCTGAATCTTTAAAATGTTCCTTATCTTTATAATCCCCATTATCCTTTTGGCTTCTATTGAGGAGTTTCACAAAGAATAACTAAAGCTGAGTGAATATATGGGTTTCCTCATTCTCCAGTTAGTAGAGAGAGGGAAGGAAACTGCATTGCTGAGATGGGGAGAGGGAGGTGCTTTTCTGGAAAAAAATCTTTTTGACCATAGAGGGAGTCCAATATTGACTTGGAGACATTCATGCCATCACATCATGTCTTTCATGTGGTGCTTGTTTGTTGTTAGTCAGACTGTGGTTTTCCATATAATGGTCTTCCTATGGGTCTGAGTTTTCACAGTGTCTTAAGAGCTCTGAAGTATTTTGCTCCAGTCCCTCTGAGATAACCATAAGGGAATGTCTTTGAGGCCTGGAAGGAAAGGCGAGGATCCAGAACACTGGAGAATGGCAAGCACGAAAGCCTACCTCAAGAAAGAAATTAAAAAAACAAAAGGGGGGACGTGTGGAACTATCAATTAATTAATTGTATTTTGAATGCCACATTAGAAGTTGCAGGTCTATTGCTAGGACAAACAATTTGTTAATTTGTTTGATACTGCATATAGCAATTTTGAAGAATATAATGGATTTATTAGTACATCCTTCCCTATACCTCAGTTGGATGCTGAGTTGCACATTTGTGGGATGATTTTCCAGGTGCAGGCTAGTGGATCACTAATTGTATTTAACTCTGTTACAGGAATTCCTGTTGTTACATCTTTTAGTGCATCTAAATGTCAAAACATGATCCAATTGCAAAACAAATCAGAAACTGCAATTTTTGTAGGAAATTACAGTTATTTAAGTCAATAGTATGCTAGTTTGTTGGTATTTGAATAGCTTTCTTCTTGTTTTTAAAGTTTAAACTTCCTCTGTCCCACCAAGGCTAGTGGGCAGCTGGTTTGAATTCTGGGGCAGCAGAGTTGCATGCTCTCTGCAAGATGACTTTCTCAGTGAGCAGTCAACTCCACTTTCCCAAAGATGTGCTGAATGTCTGTCTTATACAGACATCTAAAGTCACCACTGATTTGAAAACACTTATTCCCATAACAGCAATCCTGCTCCTGAAGGAGCTGACATTGTCTCTGCCTTGCTTAAGTTGAGCGTCAGCCACTTGGTGCTCCCAAGGCCCTCTGCTTCTCGCTCCAGCTCTGAACAGAATTGTCCAAATTAAATAAAGTGGGAAGATAGAGCTGGATTTCTTGGCTGAGTGTGGTTCAGCCCTTCCTTGTACTGTTAAAGGAGCAGGGAACAAAGACTAAACAGCAGTCTGGTGGCCTAGTGCCCTGAGAAATCCTTATGCATCACAAGTCCTAGTGAGGTAAAAGGAAGGTTATTCATAAGGATGTGCCGAGCAGATGTGTTCTCACCCGGGTACAGGGTGGCAGATCTCATCACCATAACATGGACACAACTCTGTCTGTTAACAAGCCAAGATGATGCTTTGGTGCAAGCACTTTGCTATAGGATGTTTGGATTAATGGTCAGCTAGATTCTGAAAGCTGTCTTGTGACCTTCCTTGCAAATTTTATTCCAGAAGTTATGGTTACCCAGACTTAAACTTCAAGGAGTGACTTTTTTAGCCAAGTCTCATTCTTGCTTCTGTCAGTGTGAGTGACTGTATTGATGTTCACAGGGACGCTGAGGAGTACAATCGTACTTCTGGGGCTTCCACAACCTCATGTGGCAAGTTCAAGACGTGGACGTATTTCAGGGTGACTAAGCACCTGCAGCTCACTTATGTATGAGTTTGTGGATTTTCAAGGTCAAGGTAATCTGATCTGTACATTGATCTATCTGAATGATCCTTTCAATCAAATTTACTAATTTAGTATTTAATAGAGTTTTCCCCACTTGGCAGAAATGCCAAGTCTTCTTCAACTGGGGGAAAAGATCTCTCTCTAGTGCATAAGCATCGGATGGTAAAGGGAATGGGTCTGAGTCTCCAAACAGGACTAGCATAGAATATATTATATTTCAGTGTGAGGCTTTATAGTGGTAGAAACATTCTTGTGGGCAATAGAAAGTTAGAGAAACATTTTTTTTTTTCCAAATCAGTGGTTATGATGTGTTTTGTGCTCCATATAAGCTTTGTGGGTTTTAGAGCGTTCTCATGAACCAGAGCTCCTGAGCTCTGTCATCCTGGCTGGCAAACGGGAAAGAGAGGGTAGGAAGCAGTGGGATCTCCTGGAACTGGTGACCGTTGCCATCTACCCTCTCAGGACCCTGATTCCTCTGCTAGCCTAGCAATCCTCCAAGTGAATTGTGTCAGAACTGGGGTCTTGGGAATTTAGGACGTTGGAAGCAGGAGCTAATGGGCCTTCCATGATCTTATCTCCATGTTGAGCCTTTTATGTTTAGTTTCAGGATGATTTGGTTTCCCATCTGTGCAGCACACAGCCTCAGGCAAGCTGGCAGGAGCCTGGGCATGTTTCCAGTAGAAGATAGGTTTCCACTGTAGTTGGCCTTTCACTACTGCTAAATACTTGGTTTTAAGGAATCAGCATTTTCCTCTGGAAAAACATTCCTTTGGAGAATTTCCAGTCAGAATTATACTTAGCTTCAACATATTGCAAAATTCCTTCAGGACAGAATTTATTCTGTGTAGCTGTACTTATAGGCAATGTTACTCTTCCTTGCTTTCTCTGTAGAGTTTGGGAAAAAACCCACCCAAAACCAAATAAAAAAAGAGATGCAAATATCATTGCTATGGGTATTTATAATGAGGATGTCTATTTTTGCTTCTGGAAAGATTATGCAAAGTATCAATGTTTAAATATAGCACCTGGATAAGAGGTAAAATTCTTTCAGATTCCTATGTGATGAAATGGTGAATTTTGAGACTTTATTTTGCAGTGGAGCAGTATCAGAGGTCATGGAAAATAAAAATAGATTAAACAATTCAGTATTTGCTTTGCAATTTCGTTGTAAAACAGACTTAAAACTAAGCACGTCTTAATGAAAATCATAAATTCAATGAGACGTTTGTGAACATATGTTTATATTCTTCTTGATTTTGACTTCATGTTTCTTCTGGCTATCTGTCCTGGACCAAAACATCTCTCAGGCTGTTGGAAGGAGTATAACCATAAATCAGTGTGTGCGTGAGTAACCCTCAAGAGTGGTAAATAAAGCCCCTCTCTCTTGTTCCTCTGAGAACACAGTAGATGTGAAACCAGCCACTATCTTATGCTTATAATTATGGTACGGCAACTTGCAAAAGTAAGGATGTGAATTTGCATGACATGAGTCATTAGTCATGCCCTTAAAATAAGCAGAGTTATTTTAAGTTTGCATACGTAACTAGTGTAGCCCCCTCCTCTTTATTGGATCAACGGTTTAATGCTTTTGAAAAACCCCTGCTCCTACCTGTTTTTCAATGACAGCACAGTTAATAGGTGGCTGTAAGACTGCTGAGTGCATTTTTTAGAGGTGCAAGTTTTCATTCCCTATCCAATCAGTGGTCCCTTTTGTAGCATATAAGACTGTATCCCTTCACACCTTTGAAATAGCTTGTTGCATAACACTATTTTATTCCTCCATATCTCTGCTGTTGGGCCTGACCTGTTGTTTACACTGTGTAGAGGAAGAAGACGAACACTCTAGTTAATTGTTGTGGGATCAGGGATGCATTGAAAAATAAGCAGTAGCAACAGCAAGCTAAAATCCCTTTATTTAATATGTGCAAAACAGGAAAAAAAAATTGAAAACTGGAAAAATGAAAAAAAAAATTGCATTATACCTTTTATGATTCTCAGCTGCAGCAGACAGTCACAAACATACCATAAGTACTTGTTTGAAGTAGCTGTTTGCTACACTGCGTGTAGGTCTGGAAAAAATAACCACTGGGAACTGGAAGTTAATTAGCTCTACTTTAATTGGAAATAAATCTGAGGCATTAGTTTCCAATCAGAGATGCCCAAAGTCCAAGTATGTTTAGATTCAGAACAAATGATTCATATCTTTCTCATCTACTTAGAAGATTGTATGTTGAGAGAGCTAAAACTGACTATGTGACTGCTACATAGGGACATAGTCAGTCTGAGCCTGAAAGCCACCAAGTTGAATGTTGACTGGTTGAGTGTCATGTTTAGATCTCAGTTGGAAAAACAACATACCACAAGCCATGTTGGCAGTAAAACCTACTGGTAAGCAGGCAACTTAAGTATAGGTTTTTGAAGGATAAAGTAGTGAATGCAAAGTCATGTGAGTGAAAGAAGATGGGGTCACAAGAAGATGGGGTTTCTCTTCAGCTACATCTGTGGATATTTAGTGTGTCTGAAAGTGCACCTGCTTGATTTGGAGGCTGCTCCAAAATGCTGTACTCTTTATTCTTTAACCGCAGATTAAGTATTTTTACCTCTTTTCCTTTTAAAGGGGTCAAAATGAACCCAATATTACCAGAAAAATTTCCAGGGGTGCTACTGAGTTTATTTTTCCCCTGCTTAAAGAAAAGGTTCCTTTTCAGTCTCTGTCTGAAAGCACAATTTGAGCTGATCTGTGGTGTGTAAAGTTCTCTCAAAACCTCTGATGCAGGTAAGGTCAACTTGTTACAAGGTTTTCCAGTGAGACTTTGGTGGCTTGGAAAATACTGATACAGCCTATCCACAATGGGTTGTGGAATTTGCAGGACATGCTTTACTAGCCTATAGTGGCTTGAGGTATAGCACAGCTGGAAGTACACCGCTAATTTCTTCTAAAGAGGTAAAACCATTGTAGATTTCTTAAATATCCAATATATTACTTAGGTAAAATTATATATGTGGAGATTTTTGTAATAAATTGATGTTATTGTAATTTTGTATTAATATAGACATTCTTAAAATTAATCCAACATGCCTAAACAATCCAAGCCAGGTTCTTTGGGTTTTCTACAGGCTGTGAATGCTTCAGGTACTCCTCCTCTAGGTCAGTACAGTCACCCTGTATCCAAAAGGAGCCCCATTCACCCTGTGTAAGCAACCAGTCAAACTGCTTTTATCCAATAACTTTTGGTAAATGCACATTTTGTTTTTATCCAGTTTAATTGGAACTTTGGCTCATGTTCTGAATGCAGATGGTTTTATATAAATCTTTAATGAATGTGTTGAACCTGGGTCAGTTGAACTGCTTTCAGATAATTTAGTGCTGACTTCTGCTGTTACTGAGATGCCAACTTGTGACCAGCCACCAGTGTTTTCTTATCTTGCAGAAAAGTTATACTACTTGGGGAGAGAAATTAAGCTTATGTTTGGATAGTAGATAGCTAAATAAGTAGGACTTTTTTTTTTCTCTTTCATATATACGGTTGTTAAATAAATACTTTTTAGAAAGTGTCTTGGTTTCTGAAGCTAATGATACAGTTTGTTAATAGAAATGGTTTAAAGTAATCCATCTATTTTAGCACTGAATGCAGAAGCTTTGGAAAATTTTCTACAATTTATTTTTTTCTGTGGAAAAACAAGTTTTGTTAGCAAGCCAGCTCCTGCTTCCAGCACCATTCTAGGCCACACTATTCTGAATCGCTCCCAGAAGCAGCTGTCTTTTTTGATTCAGATCAGAATGGACAAAGACTAAACTTTGAATAGTAGCTTGAGCTTTTCAGCTGTTTCCAACTGCTTCAGTTTTGTGCTTAAATCATTGATGATTACTATTCCAGGGGTGTTCAGAGTCCCAGTATGTGAAATGAACTGGTGTACAGAGCAGCAGCAAAGTAATCATAGCCTTAATCCTCTATTCTATCCTTGATGCAATGAAAAAACTAGGGAGAAGGTGAACATCGTCATACTACGTTTTGCCTGGTTTTAATAATAGATTTGCATTTACTAAATTAGTTTTTACTAAGAATATCGACCTATGGCACAACAAAAGCTATCTGCGTACCAAAGGATGGTTCTGGAAGTGAAATTTCTTCTTACAGCAAATTCTTCTTAAAGCCACTATTTACCCTCATCTTGTACATTGTGTCATATTAGCAAAACATTTATAGTGTGAGAGATGTATGAGTCAAAGTATTGCACTAATAGTTTAAATCAAGACATTCCAGAATTTTTCTGTGGTGTTCTTTGACGTATATATAAAGGAGTGAACAACCAAAAGGAAATTTGAATGTTATAAATCAAACTGTTGCTCAACCCACCACCAGTAATTAGGAGAAAGTTTACACAGCTGCCTTTCAGCAACTACTAATAAAATATATTTCTACCTTCCTGTACACAACACTAATATTTTTACCTGGGTCACCATCAGGACTTGGCTGTCAACTTACTGAGGAAAATTTTCACTCACATTTTTTTTATAATTCTATTTGTGTGTAAGGATTTGTTGCTGTCCTCTACTTTTAATTTTTATATTAATGACGATACTTGCTTACTTGGGATGTGTTGTGTTGGAGGGCCCTGCAGCTCCCAAGGAACTGTGTACCTTCTTTTCTGGTGGAAATGAGGATCCTGTGGGGTGGTTGGTGTTGGTCTTGCACTGACATGGAATCATGATGCAGGTAGCCAAGCACTAACACCCAGAGACTTGGAGTGTTCTTGCACCGTCTAATCTAGATTTGATGTCTAAAAGGCAAGGTAGGACTCAGGATGATGCCCAGCTCTGTCATGGGTCTTTTGGATTACTATAGACAAAGCTTTTTATTGCTTTGTTTCTCAGTTTCCCCACGAATGCTATTTATGTTCTCTGAAAAGCATGGTGAATTTTACAAGTAGGAAGTAGGATGAAATGTAGGCAATAATTCTATTATTTCTTCTAATATTATTCTTATTTCTTATTATATTATTTCTTGAATACTATCAATAATTTCTAAATACTCTCATTTCTTAAAACTGGGTCTATACAACCTCAGTTCACCTTGTGCTGATGCCTTTAGATGCTCTGTTCCACAACTGCTGCAGGGATTTCTGCAGGGCTCTGGTATCATTCTGTGCAGAAGATAGTCAGGCTTTGAGATAAGCTGTTTGTGTAGTGAGCAGGCTCTGCGTGGATGTCTCTCTGGTTTGCTGCATGCATTGCAAAGAGCATCAGAAAGAAGTGAGAACTGGTGGAAGAGAAAGTACAGGCATCTCAGAGAAACAGGGCTGTGTCTTTGCCATGGAGTTCTGATATTATGCTAGTCTTATCACTTACAACAAAATATTGACATCTTATTCAACTGTTCAGTTATTTTCTCAGTGTGAAGCAGCAATTTACGAAGATTTGATTGTGAGCTGCAGTTTCTCCTCCCCTGTGTCCCATTTCCAGTATCCTACAGTGTTTATCTAGAGATAAACTGCTTTGTGCCATCAGATGTCTTGCAGGAAGACACCTATCAGGTGACAAGTTCCCCTTTCCACACTGCTGTGTGGGACCTTCCTTCTCAACTTCATTGAAACTGGTTATCCATGCTGGGATGAGCCCCAGACAGAAAACTGTGCTGGGAATCAGTTGCTGCAAAAATCTGTGTGACACTACTCCCTGCAGTATGTTCAGCAACTGGCTTAGAAATCAAAAGCTGCTTTCTCTAAGCACAGAAGATGCTTAGATATATTAGGGGATCTTATCATGGTTAATAAAAGTATCTGAAGCCTCTGCAGCCATATCTATAGTTTGGTTTTGAGAGGAAGTAGCTGAGGGTCTCGGTACCATGCCCCCCTGCTGTGGGTGCTCTGCTGTACAGTGTTCCTACCTGGTACTCAGGGCAGAGCATCTGTGTGAAGAGATAAGGTATCTGTGAGTGGACATGTCTGTTTACACTGCTCTGTGCAGTGTATGGATATTTAACTGTGCAGAAAATGGATATTTCTACATATATGGTTCCTTGGCAAAAAGGTTGAAAGGGTTAAAAATCTTGTATTTTGGTTTCTTGGGTATCTTTGGGATCTGTATAATGCCAAGTAAATTAGCCAGGACAGAGCTCTGTAACAACAGAGCTGCAGTGAAACTGTATTTGAGCTGGCTCTGAACAAATTCATTTGAGTGTCTCTGCATATGGGGAAGAACTCCCCCAGTTGGCTTAAAGGAGGTGCTAAAATTTGGAGCATAGATTCTTAGCTCCCAGATATAGTTAATGAAGAGAGCAAGCAGCTTCAGAGTGTGACTCAGGTCTGCATCACCCTGCCCAGCCGCACCTGCCTGTCTTTTATCACTGACTAAGAAGAGTTAGGCCTCTAAGGGAGGCACTCAGTGTGCATCTGTCATCCCTGTAACACAGCCAGAAGGCAGAGCTTTTGCACATGCAGTATATACAAAATTACAGAATGGTAGGGATTGGAAGGGATCTTCAGACATCATCTAGTCCAACCCCTCCTGCCAAAGCAGGCTCACCTAGAGCAGAAGTGGGTGATTTTCTCCTGTGCCTTTGCTGTTACTAACAAATAATTCAGGATGCTGATCTGTACCTTGGGTAGCTCATAAAATCAATTCATAAAAACTCATCACTAACCTCAACCTTCAAGCTAAACATCAGCTATGATTCACCCAGATTCTCCAAATTGCCTCATCATAGGATCAAGACTTTTATCTGTTCTAATCTAGTTGGCATGGAAAATCAATAATGAAGCCTTGCATATACACGTACTTTGTTCAGTGACACCTGACTTTTAGCTCGAGGGGAAAAAAATCCAGTCTGATAACAGGTTCATAATTCTGATATGTTCTTATAAAAATAGGCACTTTTTTTTAAAAATCTTGAAATATGTAGCCTGCAGGAGACCAATTCCTTTTGCCCTGTTTCAATTGGGGGGAGGTCTTTTTATAAACAGGAAAAAAAAAATCCTGCAAAGATGGAAAACTGTTTATCCAGCCACAGAGAGGGCTGATATTGAATAGTCATCTAAATCTTCCACACCATTGTAAAAAAAAAAAAAAAAAACTTAATTGGTTCTAGTTTAAATAAAAAATATCGTGAGAAGTTCTGGGGTTATAGCAAATGAAACTAAGGACATTTTTTCAAAATAAATAAGATGTTCACATGAGAACCAGTGTTGTTTCCAACTGCAATACAGAACTCAGCCCAAAACCTTTTTAATATTTTAGAGTCATTGTCACTTCCATGCATTCTCTTCTGGTTGTTGTTTATTCTTGTGTAACATGCAAATAAACTACTTCACTGCAAGTTTGTGTTTATGTGCCTAAAGTTAGTCTGCTTTATTTGTTGAGAGTGTTTATGATCCATTCAGCTGCTGGCAAGAAGGCAGATTTCTGTGTACTTCTCACGACGTACTGGTACATTGGA